>JAMWET010004759.1:600000-1067109 GCA_024036415.1 Prochilodus magdalenae
CCAAAATTTCTTATATGAATTTGTTATATGAAAGTTTTATTTCTGCTATAAAGTAAACAATAACCATGACTATAAGGAATCGCCTCCATTTCTTTTATATGCACACAAATTTAAACTGGGTAAAAGTCATCCTTACCCATAATACATTTGACCATTTAAAGGCGTAGCCTCTTTCCCTAATGGTCATACCATCAGTAGAATGGAAATCCATTGCTATATTTAACATCATCATAAAATAATATTTTAGTTCTTCCATAACTATACAATTCTTCCATAACACTTTCATAACAATACAATTAGCATACCATACTAGCTTCAACTCAATATAGACTGCCAGTCAGAAGACAACTAGAGAACTGGCTATATATATATATATATATATATATGCTCTTATAAAGAGATTATGTATAATTACACTATGTTACCCTAACTGCTTTAATCCTATGGTTCACAACCAGCACCATCAACATATTCTGTAGTAAATGAGCATTCATATAGACCATAGAGACATTATATAGGTTTTTCAGACAGTTGCATCAGGTATTCTCTATCACATGCTTACTTCCCCACTGATTTCTTTTTTTAAACCATTTACTCCTAAAACGGGTTCTCTAAAGTCACACTGTGAGAAATGCAAAACTTTTCATATGCTTTTTATGGGAAAAATAAAATCTAGTTTGAAGCAAATGATATCGCTTAATGGCAGGTTTATTACAATTTTCAATACATACATACATACATATATATGTATATATATATATGCTCTATAAGTGGACTATTCACATACCCTACTGCATCCTACATCCAGCACCACACTTCTGTAGTAAATGACCAAGAGAGACATCAGGTATTCTCTATCACATGCATGACTCACCAACTCCTACGCTAGTCACACGTGAGTATTTATGGGAAATCATTGAAGCAATGATATCGCATGGGTTTATTAAATTCCTCTCCTCTCTCCCAATGGCTCTCAATGCAGCCATCACTCAGGTCCTCCCCTGCACCTCTGGCGTGAGCAGGGGGAAGGGTGAACATGGCCCATCACGCTCAGCTGTAACCCCGCACTAAACTAATGAGAACTGTCACGCTGCAAACAATCTGCATTCATCATGCCTTATCTGAGAGGACTGCTGCCTCGCACCCTCACATGCAGTGGAGAGAGAAGGAGGAAAAGATGGAATGTAAGAGAGGAACACAGGGCTACAGGAAAATATGTGTACCCGACCTGATGTTTAGGCGGAAGACCTAGAGGCCTTGGTGGAAGGGAACGCTTTCCTTAGTGAAGAACAGGCTGAGCTTTCTGGGCTGCAGACAGCATGTAACAGTCATCACTCACCCGCTTAGCACACACTCTCATGCTGGGCCTGCCAGCCATCTCTCCACCCTCGCAGCTGCTTACATGGAATTACAGTACATGATGGCACTGAGGTCTGGTTCAAGGGCATGCTAGCCAGAGAGCTGAGGAATCTGTATAGAAAAGGATCACCATGCACCCAACGTCTCTTTCCTTGGGTCTGTTCTGAAGCAATTAATACCCTATGGCTAGCTGTCAGCCTGACTATTAATTAGCAAGGACGACGATGATAAACTGCAACAACAGACAACCAATTGCGAGTGTACCTGTATGGTGGGTGTGATAAAACAGCCAGAGAGTGTAAGTCCAATGTAGAGCAGTGAAGATATTTGGTGTTTGACTGCTTTAGTTTGCAAGACACACAAATGTTATTTTAAAAGTGATCATTTCAGACATTCAGCTGGACATAGTGCTCTTTTATGCCAGGAACAGACAGTGTTTTTGTCTGTCATGATGGTCACTATGTCAGATTAGCACCATAAATGATGTCTCAGGTGGGAGACTAGCATCACTACAAGCTTGACTCTAAATAATTATTGCTCACATCCATGCAAGAATTCAGAGATCGTTGAGAGTCAAGAAATTGCCAGTCACTTAAGTTTTAAGTGTGATGCTGGCTGTCTGTCCTTCAAAGAGAACATAACCATATGTTAACATGTAAAAGGAAACACCAGGGTGGCTGCTGGACTGTGAACAGTGCACCGGCCAAAACCATTCAGCCAACTGTGTCCTGTGGGCAGCATCCTATGACCACTGATAAAAGACCAGAGCATAAAAAACACAATCTCTGCAGTAGTAGACGAGATATCGTCTTTGACTTTAGGTGGACCAGTTAGGTAGAAGTGTCTAATAGAGGGGACAGTGAGTGGACACAGTGTTAAAAACTCCAGCAGTACTGCTGTGTCTGATCCACTCACATAAGCACAACACACGCTAACACAACACCACCATGTCAGTGACACTGCAGCGGTGAGAATAATCCACTGGCAAAAAAATACATGCTTTGTGGTGGTCCTGTGGGGGTCCTGTCTATTGAAATACAAGGGAGGGACAAAGTATACAGAGAAGCAGATGAACTACAGCCTGTAATTGTAGAAGTATATAATGCATCTACATGGACAATGTGTGTAGATACAAGGTGTGCCTAATGAAGTGGCTGATAGTGGAAAACATTCCAATAAAAATATTCCACTTACTAGCTTTGTGTAATGTGTCAGTGTCTGTGTTCGCATCAGTAGCTGAGAGGACACCTAATATTGTTACACAGTACCACCGTACCACCCCTACACTTCAGCAAACTCTTTAACATTACATCAATAAGTCATTTTGTGCTGGAACTGTAATTTTAAAAGTGATTAATATTTCACTTAACAATTATCAGTATTTATTTGAAGTGGGGGCACTGACAGAAATTCCTGATCCCTGCCGGTTTTCCTGGTTTTTGCACAGTACTGTATTGGGTCTCTGACTTTTTTCTGCCCAAGAAACCAGCCAGGCAACAAAACGTGTATGTTAGAGTCATTGCTAGCAGTTTCAGTGTTTGCATATGACTGTTTCAGGACGGAGCCAAACTGCAACCCAAAAGGGGAGCTACTGGAGAACCTCAATGCTCTCTAAATAATAGATAGAGAGAAATAAATAAAACAGCTACTCGGGTTTTTACTGTGAATCATGATAAGGAAATGAGGTTTAATTACACTCTGAAAACAAAGCATCTAAAACACTATAGGGATTCTCTGGGCATAATGCTGCTGTGGACAAAAACAAAAGGCTCACCACTGTGACAGAAAGAGATAACAGTAGTAGTAGCGCATTATACAACACATCAGGATATACACATTACATTATATGAATTTGAAGGTTTTGGCATTTCCTTAAGATTTAGATAAATAATGCAGCACAGACTTGGAAATCTTCCAGAGTCGAATAGGAATGTGGAAATTCGGTAAGGAGTTAGAAAACTCCCCAAATGGATTGTTATAATAATCACAGGCTGGCTGTTTGTGCATTCCACATTTCTTGGATGGAGAAGTGCATGTTTCAGTATCAGCAGCAAGAGTTATGGAGATAAACGTCAGTCAGTGACTCTTGTGTCATGATTACAACCATTGTGGTGCGGCATCTTCAAGCTTTATGAATAAAGAAACCCAAGCGGAATCATTTCAGATCAGCATCTTTTGCGAGTGATGACAATGTTAAATCAGTAGGAAGACCATGTTGACACTCTCGGGAAGGTTCTTCAGGGTGACTTTCATTGCCTCTCAGAGGAGCATAAATCATGGTAAGCAAGGTGCTCTGGCTTTAATACTGATTGCTTCTCCTGCTTAGATGTTTGCATGTGAGCTTAAGTACTCTCTCGAGGTGAGGACATGCACCTGGGAAACACTTTCGGAAAGCGCTGGCAGGTGGGCTTCTGTGAGCTGGCACTGGAAGGAGGAAAACACAGCTGACCTCCAGATTCATCACAGGTTGGAACGAGCGTTGTTTTTGTTTGTACTCATAATGAAATGGCTTGAAGTCCAACAACGGGGTTTTGAAATACCGTTATTGTCAAAGCACACACTCAAAAGCAAAGAAGAGGTTTCTGTATTTGTTTAAAAAACTTTTAGCACTTTTTAAGTGTTGGCATTTTAGGAATGCAATTATTCAAAGGCCTGCATTAAATCAGCCAAATTCAAACGAATCAAGTATCTTGATTTTCTTTATTGTTGACAGTTGATATTGATGACAGTTATACAGATAGGTATAGTAGCCTCTGCTCCCGCACCAGCAGGCTCAGGAGGAACTGTTTTCCTAAGGCTGTGACCCTGCTGAACACACCACCTCTTGTACTGCAACTGCACTGAATTAGACTTTATGCCTTTATGCAATATTCAGTTTATTATTTATTATTTATCTTACTCACTACTATCTATCTTCACAGTTACTGTACATACTGTATATAGACAGCGCTTTTGTTGCTCTTACAGTACATACAACCTACACTGTATTCTCTCCACACACACGGTATATGTGTGTATATTATATTTATACCCAGCATGTATAATCTGCATTTCTACCATTCCACTGTCCATTAAAGTACGTATTGTAACCTTCACTTCATATGTAACCTGAGCCTCATCACAAGCATTTCAATGCATAAATGTCCTGACATGTTGTGCAAATGACAAATAAACCTGAAGCTTGATCTTGAAACCTAATACTGCCTTTTGCACTTTTGGTTAGATGCTAAGTGATTGATTCTGTACCTGTACTCTGCACAATGACAAAGTTGAATTTAATCCAATCTATTGTTATTTGGCCATCATGGGATGTTTACTCAAATAAATAAATTCTGTTGTACTTGAAAATGCTATATCCTAAAGTGCTGCTTGAAAGTTTGTGAACTTTCCATTTTGTGAATAAATGAATAAATGTGGCCTAAAATAGGATCAAATCTTACTTTAACTCACAGTCCATAACCTAGTAAATCTCAATAAAACAAATGGCACAACAAAGTACCCAGTTTTTATTAATTTAGAGAACTAAACAGTCACGTTATCATGCATCTTTGTTGGCAAAAGTTTGTAAACCTCAGAAACTGTTGTGATTCCCTTGAGCAGCACTTACTTCAGCCAGTAGTGTGCCCAGTAGTGTGCCTTCTATACTTTGACTCGGCTAATATATATTCATGAATGGATCATTTAGTTTAGAAATGAACAAAAATGATATAATTGTCTGTATTTTATGTTTTATTAGATTATCTTTATTTGTTATGAGTTAAATGAAGATCTAAACTTTTTTTTAGAAATTATGTAGAAGTTCACTCACAATAAGTTTCAATGAGCATTGTATATTATTTTTTATTATTTTGAGTATTTGTATTAGTGGTTTCTGGTGTTATATTATTGGCCTGTCATCTACCAAATTAAACATACATCACAAAGGGGCAACTACCTGTCAAGCACAAATGTTTTGAACATGGAATGTTGAAGCCTTTCAGATCTCAAAGCTTGCTCTACCTCTGAAAAGCCACTCTAATGTTTACCCTTGTTTTGTCTCAGACTCTGGCTTACTCTGTTTTTAGGGTGCTTCTTCTGCTCACTTGTCTTTTTCATGTATGCTGCTGCTGGGATGGAGTGATGCATTTGTGTTTTCTAATTCTGGGAAGGGGCTGACTACAGCAGTGATTGACACTCTGACACCCCTCCTGGCTCTGATGTGTTTTGATATAGGTATGGTGAGTTCTTGAAAAAAGACAGAGCCAGACTAGCCGAATTTTTTCACAGAATATCTGTCTCATGTACTATTGTCAGGAGACAGTGACAGTCTTAGCAAAAATGACAAAAAAAGTTACCTGTTGCAGCTTTAAACACCAGTAAATCAATCTCTTTTTAATTCAATGAACCTTTGCGGACAAATAATAGAATAAAGTTTAGCCAGAAAGGTTTTTTCCATATTTCAGTTCAGTTCAGGCAAAAATAACAAATATTTTGAATGCATGGATTGAGTGTAATACTCAAGAGCTTCCATATACACATCTGTAATTAAATCAAATCTTTAATTGGAATTAGTGAATAAGCAAGAATGTACACGTTGATCCCTTAAACGTTGCAACTGCTGCGCATGTTGGTGCCTCGGAAACTAAGAAAGCCATGTTAATGGTAGCAAAAACGAAATTAATTTTTCATCTTCCACTGCAATACACTAAATTATAGATTATGTCCTTGAAGAGCCAAACATAAGCCAATATGCAAGTGGTGGTGCCATCTATGTGGTTTTCTATAATTCACATAGTGTTTTGCCTGAAGGGAGACTAGGCAACACCATATCTGGATGCAGAGCAGAACCCTGCAATGAGCCGCCCATCATGAGAAATGCAAATTAATGAGTGCCTTGAACGGTGTCCTTCAAGGGTAATTGAGTGGCTCCATTTTAACAATTTGATTTCACATTGTAGAGGCTTTGATTTAATAAGACAAATATAGTTTGTACATGGTTCTAGTATTTTTTCAATAACAATAGGCAATAGGAAAAAAAGTATTGATGGTATCACAGTATTACTCTATTGCACAATACAATATTACAAAAAAAAATTAATACATATATTACATATATTCTGTGATGACAATTTAGCATACAACATCTGACATGTTTATGGCATGACTATGATATGGTTATGTCAATAAATTCTGCCCCACCAAGCTACTATTTTCATTATTTCACACCAGAGTTATAGTTATATAGTTATAGTGAGTATACAGTGAAACAGTTATACTGAGAAACAGTATTGGTCCAATACTGGCCATAATCACTGGATCTGATATTGGAAAAAAGTAGAACCTGACTTGATCCAGTAATTTGATCCTAAACTATTACATAAATACCAGAAGATACTCAAAACACATCAATATCAGACACGAAAGAGCGGTATCAAGCCACCTCTGTTTCAAACCATGCAGCTACTCTTTGCTCAGACTGTAATGAGGGCATTGTAAAATGAGGAGTGCAGTAAGTTGACATGGATCTGAACATAAAGCATGTAGGATATCTTGGATCTGAAGCTCTAAAGATGCTGGTGAACTGCCAGAAACATAGTGTTAGACTAACAAGATACATGAAGGAGTTTATTAGCGGATAAGGATGAGCATTATTCTCAACGAATATTTCCCAAATCTGAACACCATGTTCGGGATCGCCACTATTTTTTTTTGCTACTGAGAAATATCTGAGCTGTAGGAGACACAGAAGTCTCCTTTGTCTTTCCATCTGATCTCATTGTTGTCTAAGAGAAATGAATACTCTGTACATCTTTGAGCCAAATACACAATTGGATGGGTACACTCACGTTCATGACTTCACAAGCAGCACATCTCTTTTGCGCGGTCAAATGGTGCATGATGTATTTGCATCATTGACTTCATGCAAATTCCCAGCCAGTGATCGGTGGTAGATATGGATGCATGGTCTGAAGCATTCCCCTGTCCACCAGCATATGTGTTGGATTATTCTGAGTCTTTGCCAACACCATGCTGACAATATATCTGCCTCTTGGTTTGGAGTAAGCAGTTGTTTTGCCCTCCAGCTGCTGGTCTGCTCTAAACTCTGCATACAAACGAGGCAAGGTTACGCTAAAACATGCAGTCATATTGTTGCCATGAGAGTCAATTTCCACCCACTCACTCAAACAGCGCCACTGTTATTTTGTTTTGTTTATTTTTCCTCTAGTTTGTCCCCTGTTTTCCAAACTCAGCTTCTGAACTCTTATCTAGGGTGTTCTTTGTTGCTTCGTTATTTCTGTATGGAGCAGTCTATGATCTTTTATCCTGGAGAACACGTTGCTTGTTCAGTCAAAGACGGTTGCAGCTCATTTGCACTTTGAATGGCACAAGGTGATTCACGTATTAGGAACAAATGCTGAAAGTTTCTTACAATGACTATTGCACTTACAGTGGCAGCTGGCTATAATGTTTTGCAATATATCACTGGGGGAAATTTTCCAACATATCTGTCTAAATTCCCTCAGCTCTCAAAAGCCGGCAGATTCTAACAAGCTCTTAAAGTAATTAAAGTTAATGAAGGGATGGAATGTAGAGACTGTGAAAAACAACATAGTGCAATTGGAGCAGTTGTGCCAGCCTTGAATCCAGCAGCAGTGAGGTTTTATTCCTGTAATTCAGTTGTAGTCAGCCATTTACAAATGACTGTGTTGCTCTATAATTTGCTGAAGTAATTGTGACACTACCAATATAATTCTAATTGCATGACCTATTAAGATGCTGGGATATTTCAATTATGTACATGCATCCGAGTCCCTCCACTAAGGCCTGGTAGAAATATAAGCTGTATTTGAGTGATTATAATTGCTGTAAACTGAATTTGAATTGTGACATTAAATTTAAAATTAATTAGCTCGCCTTTCTATACTCCCTGGTGAACTGGGGTATCAGTGCTATAAAATAATACACATATTAAAACTGGTCCTTAATGTAATTCACCATGTGCACAGAGAAAAGAAGGATGGAGAGTGATGGCATACCTGATGAAGCGAAGATTTCTGACAGTCACTTTCTGAGAGACAACAAACATTTCCAAACTCAATTTGCCTCCTTGATTTCCATCAAACTGTTTCATTGAAAAAAAAAAAAACAGATAACAATACAATACAGCAACAAACTGATGGGAAATGTTCCGCTTATCTCGACAGTGGCACGGCACGGTTCGCTTAGCATGCAGTAATTGACTTTATGTGGTAAATTCATATGAGGAGGCTTATTTTCTGTCAAGTAATGTGGGTGCAAGAGTTTAATGAAAAACGGATAGCATATCTTCAGCACCCTTAATCTAACACCTGCCTTCAAACCATAAAGTACCTCTCTGTTTCAGGAAACCTGGAGAGCTGGAATCAGATTGATAGGCTCCCATCAGTCCAACTGCTCATCCTGCCTTGACTGCAACTGGCTTGATTTTGTACTGCTTTGATTCCTGGCCCTGGATCTCTAGCTTCCACGCTTGGATTTCATTTAGTAACGAGCTCAAATGTATGTCTCTCATCAATGATGGCTCATGCCTCTCTGCGTGGATGTGCTGATTCTGTTGGGCAAAGATGAGCTCTCTTTTCTAAATCAGGAGACACAGCAGCTTCATAATTAGATTTGCTTTCCATGCGGCTTGGGCACGTTCAATCTAATCTATTTATGCATTCCCTTTTTCAGGCCTCATTGAGATTCTATTGCCTCATATTTGCACGTCGGCTGTCAAAAACTTGCCTTCTTTTTCCTCACAATTTGAGGCTCATTTTGTGAGTGGAGATGGGCAATGATTGCCCAACGGTCTCATCCTGAACGCACTGTGCTGGAACTTCAGAGACTCTTCATTTGCTGTAATTTCTGTATAGGGGGACTTAGAGACCGAATACACAATCACACACCCACTGGCTGGTGGAAGTATTGGCTTCTCATGCTAGTCATGTACTGGCTAGTGTTTTTTGAGTTATGCTCAAAATAGATAAAATGGTCACTACTAAAACGGTGAGTACTGAATCATTTGGGATTATTAGTGACAAAATAGAATGATCAATTGCTTATTTTAATAAAATAAACATAATTAAGATAATAGGGTCACTCTTACTTTGAACCTATTTGCTTCAATGATCCACATACCAGTACAGTCTGTATGTAATAGTACTGCTTGGAGATTTTTTTGTAATATTGATTCTTCACCTTGTTTAAAAAAACTAAAGAGTCTATAATTTG
This sequence comes from Prochilodus magdalenae, assembly GCA_024036415.1. Lineage (NCBI taxonomy): Eukaryota > Metazoa > Chordata > Actinopteri > Characiformes > Prochilodontidae > Prochilodus > Prochilodus magdalenae. Next base: position 609,592 of record JAMWET010004759.1, read on the forward strand.
AGGGCACTGGGGAAAATAATCCACAGCAGTTTTCTATGTAATTGCACTTTCCACTACATGTAATCGGTTAAGTGCTAAATCCAGTTTTTATATTTAGTGCTTGGTTGCACTAAATATAACACTGACCTTTGCAGGAAATAACTACTCAGAAAGCTGCAGCCCTACGCATCAGGGTCTTCATGCCATCTTGGGGAGGTTAGGGGGGATGATTAGAGCAGCAGGCATGAGAGGTCTTTTATCTGGAAATCATATGAAAATTAAGACAGCTAGGCTACGAAAGAAGGATAAACAACCAGAGTGAGGGATGATTGCTGATTTTAGTCTGTTCTAGACACAGCCAACTATCTTAAGCAAAATATGTCTATATTTCACAGATGCAATTAAGGATGTATAACTAATTGCATTTCATTTACACATAAAAAAAAAAAAAGATTGATGCTCCACTAACCACTTTGTCAACATACCCTTCATCATTAGCACTGATTTGTGTACTGAGTATCTGTATTTGTATTTGAGTACTGTGGGCGTCTGTATCTGCTGACGTAAACCGATTTTCGCCCCGCAGGAACCAATATCAATATCAAATAATTATAATAATTATATATATGTATATATATATCCCTACATTTCACTACATATCCGCTTTCCTTTCATATTGATATTGGTTCCTTCCAAAAGCATATATATATATATATAATATATATATATATATATGTATAGGAGTGAGTGATAATATGTTTGGCTCATAATACAACATGCCTTGAACTACATTAAATAAAAAATATATATAGTAAATGAGATATGGGGATGACAACCCTGCAACACACCTCGCTATTAAGTGTATTCTGCAGATAATGATCTATTATTAGTCTCACAGTAAAACAAACAGTTGAGCAAACTTAGAGTTGGTTGAAAAGGCGGAGGGAATTCCATGCACAGCCAGCTATCACTACTTGTAAACATTAGTAAAGGAATCAGAATGCCTAGGCCTTACTACCTGCATGTCCAGCATTTCTGCCCAAGTTCTGTTCCCCTACTTTTTGCTGATCCACACTAAAGTGCGTATGCATGAGTAAGAGAAGACCCATTAACGGTTGTGTTTAAACTATATAACGAGCAGGCAAACTGTGATGGTTTTGTATTTGTAACTGCTGTAAAGGGCTTAGTTTGCTGGGCCCTGAGCATCTTTCCTAATAATGCTCTTCCTGTGATGTTCCATTTCTGTTTTTTATGCCTTCACTTGACCTTAGAAAACAAATTGCTTGCTCAGAAAGATTCAGGCAAGTTTATTTGCTTAAGTAGCATGTTTTGAGTTATTTGCTGTTTTGCTGCTACTGAAGAATCAACCACTGTTTTCTTCAAGCAATTAGATAAATCCTAAGATTTAAGATGCTCTGCACTTTGGAGACCATCTGACTGCTGGCAATCACAGCATCATTAGAGACAAGTGATCCAGTTCTGCTGGCAATCATACACAACCATGGTATCATTTTTGTATTTTTGGATGTAATACTCAACTTTGGGCCATACTGTATTCCTTGAGTTTTGCTCCCTGCAAACTTTTACATAGTCTTCTGTTCTTAAGGTTTCTTCAAGTTTCTTGAGTTTTTGCAGCTTACGAGTTACCTTATGAGTTCATGCTTATGCATTTTGCTTATGGATACATTTCCAATGTGGATTCTTTGACAGATCTTTGCCCCCATCCTGAAATGTGCATTTGAACTGGTGACGAGCTTTTCATTATTAAAGGTGGCTTGCTTGGTTAATCCATTTCTGTTGTGATCCTTCATATTCCATGGTCAACAGTGCTTCCTTACTTCATAATGTACCAGGGTTGATTCCAGCTTCATTATTTACCCGCATTTATCACCCACCTGTGTGGTTCTTACAGGACATAGGCTGCTTTTACATCTACCTTGTCTGGTCATTCCAATTATTCAGTCTGACTTTGCAAACCAATGGGTGTGAAACATGCCTCAGACCATGGTCTGGGCCAAGGGACCAAAACCATGGTTTGGCTCATCTGCAGTATGGCAACACTTTTTCGAAAGTTCAGACTTTTGGGCCAATTATAGGAAGCTGAAGTGGGTTGAGCCACCCATTAAACAACAGACAAGAACATAAGATGAGTAAAAATAAGTAGCGGTGGCAGGGAAAGGAGGAAATGAAACATTCTATGGTAAATTGGTCTGATGGAAAAAGTCAAAAGTCAACAAAAAGCATAAAAATACAGAAACTTCTACCTTATTTTCTGAGAAGATGGAAGAGAGAGAATATGATAGGTCGGGAGGGCAAGAGGATAAGCACACCAAAAATGACGCAATGCATGGCCCCCGCGCCTCTGAGTTTGAGAGTGCTGTATCACATAAATTCACAGGGAATACTAAAACGACAGAAGCACTGTCTATAAACACTAACATCTTTGCTTCAGGCTCATGGACTGTTTGCAGAGTCTGGCATGACACTGTGGTCTCAAAAGTGTGCAGCGCTATCAAAAAGGCCCTCTAGAATGCAATATTATAGGAAGAAGCATCCCCTGTAGGTGACAACAGGATGCAGGTATGTCATGCAAAGTTCTTCATTCTGCTGACTACATTGCAATGTGAAACTGAAACCAACTGGGTTAAATATGTGCAACATAACAACAACATTAACTTAGGTTTGGATTTTTTGTCCGGACTTCAGATGCACATAGCAGATAGTAGAATAAATATAAGTTTAAAAATGCAATTTGTATGATCTTTAAATAAATTACATTATCAGCAGAATGTGAAGAAATAACAGATTACATTGGGTCTGGTAAATAGTGAGTAAAGAGGAGGAGAGATATAATATTCTTATAATAGGGGTGGATATCACAGCTTTCTGGTGATATGTTGTCCCCTATTTATTAGCAGTGTGGGAAGCTTGACATTGGTCAGCCATATCCAATTATAGCACTGGCCTGGTCTGTGTTCAGTTGGGAGTTAGGTACCTTGCTCAAGGGCACTTCAGTCATGTCCGTCCAATCACAAGGCCAATTTCCTAACCTCCAGTTTAATGACGAAAGAAGTTTTTCTGTTTGTGTGTGAGAGAGTACAGAGTTTAACCTCTTCAGTGCTCAGTTATTCCTTTATTAACATGATTTATGTTTAAGGTTTAATATGATCAGCCCCTTGCAGTGCAGTTTTGTGTATCAGAAATATCTGAAGGGGAAAAACAACTGAGCCATTAAGAAGTAGGCCTCACAGAACACAGAAAGTTGATTGCTGACTCTTGAAGCATGTAAAATCATCTGTCCTTGGTTATCACACTTCCTACTGAGTTTGTAAACGTATAGTGGCAACTATAAAGAAGAATAATGGTATGGGGTAGGTTTTCATGGTTCACCGTATTTCCAATAAATGGGAAATCTTGATACTACAGCATACGAAAACAATCTATAGAATTTTGCACCTACTTTGTTTCAACATTTTCAAGCAGTTTCAGCATGACAGTTCTCCTCTGCACAAATGAGGTCCATAAGGACATGGCATACTGAGATAGATGTGGAAGACTGGCTTATACAGATCTTTGAACTCAATCCTATCAAGCACCTCTGGGATGTTTGACTGCCGTTCAGGCCTTATCACCCAACATCAATGTCCAACCTCCCTAATACTTTTGTGGCTGAATGAAAGTGAATTCCAGCTGCCATGTTTCAAAATCCGGTGGAAGACCATCCCAGAAAGGATGTTACAGCAGATAAGAAGGAACCAACTCCTTTTTTCACCCATAGTGTAGGAATGAAATGATTAACAACCATGCATAAACCTGATGTCCAGGTGTTCACATGTCATTTGCATCATGCATACCATTCTTATATTGTGATAATATTGTATTATATTATAATTAATGATTAGTGTACAGTTTAGTCTGCTAACTCGTCCCGTGGTGTTCATAAAGATATTGACACCATTCCAGCTCTGGAATTTTCAGTCTGATAGGGGTCGGTGTGCTTATGGCATACAGAGTTTTTATCTGATGTAGTGTTTTGTACAATCTTACAAATGTGTTTTCTTATAGGAGTGAATGGAGTGCTAAATGCATACCCATCCACTGTACTTCTGCTGTTTGGAAACCCAATTTCCCCAGGTGTTTGGTGAAAAATATGAATAGTTGATTTGAAGTCCAAAGAGGTGAAGTGTAAGATCAGTTAATGTGTAGAAGACCACATTACCAAAATAGAAAACAGCATTCACAGGGGAGTAACTGTTAACCCAACAACATGCTGTTGCCACTAAATCTAGCATTAGCATTGCTATGGTTAATGAGAAGCCAGTCAGCGCTTAGCTGTCCAACATGGGACCTCCTAAATACCAGGAAGTACTGCTGCACTTCTCTATGTGTCTAATTCCCAGCCATATAAGCCTGCACTCCTCCACGTGCTTAATTCACAGTCATACTGACCTGCACTGCTTTGTGTGTCTAATCCACAGCCATATGAACCTGCACTCCTCTATGTGTTTAATTCACAGTCATACTGACCTTCACTGCTCTGTGTCTAATCCACAGCCATATGAACCCGCACTCCTCTATGTGTTCTATTCACAGTCGTACTGACTCAGACAGCTCTATTTCTAATCTACAGTCTAATCTACACTCATCTACATGTCTAATCTACAGCCATGATGACCCGCACACCTCTATGTGTCTAAACAATAGCCATAGGGACCTGCACTGCTCTTTGTGCAGTGCACTAATGTAGTTAATTATTATAATGTAAATTATAATATTTAATAAAATGCATTTATACTGAAATACTGAAACTGACTACACAGGGCTCATAAAGACTGCAAAGGAATGGAATTTTTGTTTGGATCTTAATTTTTTTTAATGTTTTAAGGGGTTATAATAATAAAGAAATTAGTAATATGAATTTAAACTGCAACTGGATAAATTATTTCTATTCAAAACCAAAATGAATGTAACAAAAAAGATAAGAAAGAATTAAGAATGAAAACATCTATAAAGTTTCATCGGAAGAAGCCTGAAGTCAGCCTGCCACTAGTTTAGGGATGGCGTTATACAACATCTGAAAAAAGACAAAATAATGATATGGTTGTTTAGACAAAAAACAGGGAAGGATTAAAAAGAAGGGAGGAGTGTGGAGGGTAATGTCACATTCCCTGTCAACTTCACTTAGCTTAAACTTACCACTGCTCAGTCAGGATCCACGAAAAAGAGTAGGATGCAACAGCATAAGATTATTAATAGACTAACAGGAGGTAAGGAAACAGCTCAGAATTGCACAGTGACATATAATGAAAAGACATTGCAAGCACAACACAAAACATAAAACTTTCGTGATGATTGACAAGTGTTAGTTCTTGGGGAAAGTGTAGCACTGGAAAGGAGCTACTCACGAAGGGTGAGCAGAAAAGACCCACCTTTGTACCACTGTACCAAGGCACCGTCCACAGGGTAGAGAACTGGCTAGGAGGACCCTTAAGGAATAGGCCAGCAGAAAGGGCTGGAGATGATTTGTCCCAGGGTTCAGGACCTTAAACATGATAGCTTAGGAGGTCCTGCTTATCCCTCTGGAGGTGATGCTCAGGCATCAAGCTGAAATCCAGCACAGTCAGACTTGGGATATGGATGATCTGTGTAATCTGTCCTTTGCAGCAGAATGTGATGGAAGGTTGTGTCTTCTGGAATGCAGAGGAAAACAGAGACCTGCAAAAGAGGATAGATTTTTTATAGACTTTTGTCTGTTAATTGAAAGATGTGTCTGGAGCAGGGTTCTCTCTTCTCAACATGACTCGATGTATAGCCCTATGTTTGACTTCACACTGGGACACTAGTTAAGCGATAACAGGAACTGCTGGGTCTGTGTAATGCTGGGATGACCATGCTAATCATGGCACTGTATAACCTGCATTAACCAGGTTAAAGGAGCTGCTGATTTCCAGGAAGCAGACCGTCCTGGTTTCTGCAACACATTTTTTTTTTTATCTTGGACACTGTTATGGTCAAACAGCAACTTTAAAAGGAGGCTCATAGCCTGGTCACACATTTATCTATGTTATACAGTGCAACTAATCATGGCCATTCCAGCATGATCAACTTCAGGTTCTTTATGTTCCTTTCTAGGAACGAGACAGACAGCCTCTTTCTATATTTCTTTGTAAAAGGACAAAGTGACTGACATCCCATTTACATATCATATGAGGTTCTATGGTCAAGCTTAAAAATCTTAATGACCTCCTTAATACAGTAAGAGACCTTTTTCAATATCAGTGGTCCAGGAATGTCTGTTGGTTATGGTGAATGAGGAGATGTCAAAGGTCTTTTATCCTCACCGCCTTTGTGGTTTAGCTAAGTGCATTGCCAGGGAGGTGAGTTTGTCAAGGGACAAAGAGTAACCACGTCACCTCAGTCTTTTTTCTTCCTAAAACCCTTGAGGGAATGCTGTGATGATGGCTTGCTCATTTCAGCTACTGCTGTCTTGTGCGAAAATATAGCTGACCTAGTACCTTATGTAAGTCCCAGGTCTCTATAGGTTGGTCGAACACAGTTCTAAACAGCGTTGTAAACCAACATATAGACTATGTCTCCTCTCTATACAGTTTTCTGAGTATAGTGGCTCAGCCTTTAGTTGGCAGAGTAATGATAAAAGGCAACCAAGAATTAGCAGAAACATACATCTAATAGAAAACATGTGTGTGTGTAGAAGAAGGACACCAAGGTCACCTCCCTTAATGGAGTTTTTCTTTGAAGGCAGTCATGTAATGGTTGTGGAATTCAATGGCAGCGGTAAGTGTTGTAGTAGCATTAGTTGTTGTTGAAGTCGCAGTTGCTAATTTAAGATCTAAGGTCAAAATTCTCTAATTAAATATTATGTGTGCCTCCAGCCTAATCCATTACTGTGTCAAAGCAAAAGTCATCACATACTGGTTTCATGAACATGACAATGATTTCAGTGTTCTTTACCGCCCTTCCCAGTCACTGGATCAGAATCCAATAGAACACTTTTGGGATGTGGTAAAATGGAGATTCACAGCATAAAAGTGGGCTCCTACAATCTGCAGGAAATGCATGAGGCAATCATGTGAACATGAATCAGAATCTTCATATGTTCATATGTATCTGAGCTGTATCTGTATCTATAGATCTGAATCGTACAGCCCATCCCAGTCTGTATTTTGCTGGGATTGGGGTCCATTGCGTACATGTGCAGAAACATGAATCGAAAACAACATTCCCCTAATTGTGTTGCTGTTGTTTCTTTACTTGCCTTTTCACTCTAGGGAATGTGAATATCAGGCCTATCCACAAAACAACACAATTTCCTTTTTGCTTACAGTTGACACTGTGTTAATGCATGGGTAAAAAGGTGGGGCTGTGCTAAGTATTACTTGGAGGACTGGGCTCTACAGCTTAAAGAAGCACCTCTCCTTTCTCACTACACTTTCTAAATATTAGATTAGAGCAATTTAATTACACAGAAAGCAGGACTAATAAAGGAATTGAATTAGTCATAGAGTGAGGGGACAAAGTGGCAAGGATATTGTCTAATTAACCTGTGTCGCTTAGACTTGAGGAGTGCCGCTTGTCATTGCTATTGGGCTTGTTGCTACCATGACCTCGAGTGTCCTAACCTTGTCCACTGCACTTAAAATCTCATCTAGTTAGGGAATTGGCAGGGCCCAATTAAGAGGAGCATGTTAAGTGGACAAGCTTTCACATGTGTAAGGACCCTTGATGGGCAGGCTAATATGCTACTGGTCAGGGGTCCCCAATTATTTTTAATCCAGGCTGATTTTTACAGAATGTGAATTAGTCAACTGTCTATAGGAAACCTAAGTGCTCACTCCAGGCTTCATATGAGAAACTATCGATTTTGAGCCCAGTTTGCTCTCCCTGACAATTGCAAAAGGTCCTCCAAAATTAGGGTCATCTGAAATATCCTGTGGTGTGGGATGCTTAGAATCTAGTCTTTACCCTTTTGTACTTCTCCCAGTCTAGATAGGGGCACCATAATTGTGAATCATTGATTTTAAAGATGTGCAGTTTTTATGACTTAGTATCCTGTAGTGTGAGGTGGACGTTGATTATCTGGTGTGAAACATGATGTTGCCATCATGCATAAAAGACCAACAACCATTTAGCAATTCAAACATAAGAATTTTTAGGTATTGTGGATAAAACAGTGTTTCCAAATTTTAGAAATGAAAATATATGTACACATACTTACTATTACTTCTAGCTCGTGTTGCAGTGTGTACTCTGTGGGCCCCTTCTTTTCAGCCATGTTTTTTCTTCTGCTTGGCTTTTTCCGTGCTGAAAGCACACACCACAAGCATAGCAATAGCTTCACTGTCATCCGCCATCATTGCTTGTGCATTTTATACATTTGTTAGGATTTAAGATCCAGCAGTGTGGGTCAGGCATTACTCTGTATCTTTAGCAAGGTTATGCTGTTAGTATTTGTTGTCTTTCAGTGGCATTGCACTGCAAGAAGGTATGTTTTTCTTATGGAGTCTTTAGTAAAAGCCATTTTGTATTGGTACCCACTCTTTCCGGATTTCTCATGCTCTTGTTATGGCGTCTTTAGAAACCAAAGCCTTTGGCATTGTCAGTTTTCATCATTTGCAGAGAAGAGGCTAACAGTGTCTCCAGGCTAAACCCTGAAGCGCAGCTGTTTATCTGCTAAGCCATCCATTGCTTTACATTCAAGGGGAGCTCCAGAACCTCTCATGTCAGACTGTTGGCAGGGCAAACCTCTGACATTTTGTCCAAATGCTGATGCTGTGGAGCTGTTATTTCATCTCTCCTTTCTCCATTTCATGTTACTGGATTGTTGGCTGAGGTTACAATGGCAGTTTACGGAAGGTATGTCTTTCTTTGCTAAGTAAAGATCGGGTGGTGTAGCAAAGACTGCCTTTGCATTATCAAATCCTGTGCTGTGGTCTTGGACCTTTTCTACCTGTGGACTGAATAACAATAGTGCTGCCATGCCCCTCTTGCATGACCCCCTCTTGGTTTGCCTCTTCATTAGTGGCAGTGTCTGTATGAGGAACTCCATTAGTAATCTGTCTTGCACTCGTTCTATCGTTCTGTTTTTATGCTTTCTATCCATCTCCTCGTATCTTTCTCTCTTTCTTTTCATACGCCAAGTACGTTGTCATTGCAGTTTCTCTTTTTTTCTCTCACCTCCAGAATACTTACATAGTGCTCCAGGAAGCCTACAGTTTGTATGTTCACAGTGTTTGGCCCAAGCTTGAAGATACTGTCCAGTCAATTTGGATTCAAATTGGATATTCCTGAACCCAAGGCTTTTCACCATGCCCTTAGTAAATAAGGAAAGTAAAAGGTGAGACCAGAGCACCAACAGCATAAATCAATAGTTGTGGTTTTCAGAAGAGGTATCAAAGGTCTCTCAGAAATAATGCAATAATACTTGGCTGAATAGAATCTCTGAAGAAAAATGATTGTTCATGTTTGTCCATTATTCATCCATGTTTGTCTTTTATCTGCAACGCTCCTTTTTATTATATGCCTTGGCTGAAAATATACAATAGAGTGCAAATGTTTAAGACACCTGAGGAGAATTAGGTTTAAAAACTGCTTCTGCCTCTGAATACAATGTTCTGAAAACTATTTCTTCTATTTTTGCTACTTAGTCACATTTAAATGTTTCAGATCACTGGACTGATATTAATATTAGATAAAGAGAACACAAGTAAACACAAAATTCAGCTTTTAAATTATCATTCCAGTTACTGAAGATAAAGATCGATTGAAATATGTATATGACCTGTGTGAAAAAGGAATTGCCTACTTAAACCTAATAACTGGTCATGCCACGTGTGGCAGAACAGCAAAGCACATTTGTGGTAGCTTGTAATGAGTGTTTTCATTGTGGAGTTGAAATTTTGGCCCAACTTCTTTGCAAAATTGTTTTAATTTGGCTGCATTGGAGTCTTATTCTGAGTTTTGTGGACTCACTTGTGTGCTTTAGATCATTATCCTGAGGCATAACCCAAATGCGGCTGAGCTTTAGGTTGCAAACTGATGGGTGGACATTCTCCTTCAGAATTTACTGATAGATGTAACATGTCTTTCAAAAAGTTTCTTTCTGTAATCAGTCCACAGAATCTTATCCCAAAAATCTTGTGGGTCATCAAGATAGAAACACTAGACATTTTGTGGTCAGCAGGGCTTGCTCCCACCTTGCGAGTCTCCTATGATGCTATTTTTGCCCAGTGTCTTTCTTACTGCAGCTTGTAGCTTTAGCCAGAGTTTAAAAACAACATTTTATGTTTATTTTGGTTATTTTGGTTATCTATCTATCTATCTATCTATCTATCTATCTATCTATCTATCTATCTATCTATCTATCTATCTATCTATCTATCTATCTATCTATCTATCTATCTATCTATCTGTTAGTTAACTAAGCATTAATGTCTTGTGGTCTGGTCAATTGAATGTTAGTTAATCAATAGAACAACAGTCATTGTCGAGCACCTTAGCACCAAGGTTGACCCAACAGCTAACCAAAAGTCAAGCTATTTTCTATGCTCTCATTTGTTTTCTTGAGCAGAAGGATGGAGGACAAGGTTATTGCTTATATCTACTGCCTTGACAGCATGCAAGTCTTTCAGTTCAGTTAAAAAATCATTGCCTTTCATAGCATAAACATCACGTCCACCATATGATGTGATTTTCTATTAATACCTGTCTATTGCACTCCTATGTATCTTTCAAACTAGCACACTACATGTTTGCCTCCATCTCAATTCATCCTGCATCATGAGACAGACCCCTGTGGCCCTGCAAAATGAAGGCCCCCCGATTTTTGCTCTTCAAAATAGCTCACAACTTATCAAATACTTAAATAAATAAAGAAATACATTCTTTTACCTTTTACTGTTTATATGTTTGCATTTATTCTATACACACATGATGATTGTACAGGCAATAAGCAAACACAATGGCACACAATGACCCATTATATGCCTCCTTCAAATCTAATCATCTGTCACTCTGTTTCATCTGAAAACGAGATCAGCAAACAAAGACAGTGCAGCTGAATGAAAGACAAATATACTGAATAACATTCTAAAACAACTACACAATTAATCTAAGTGCTACCTGTGACACCCCAAGCTACATTGAGACCAAATTGCAATCCAAACCAAATGAAATAAATTAGAGGGAGGTGATAGTGCGAGGCATTCTTACTCAGTCTTACTCCTGTAATTATTTCTTTTTGGAGAGTAATTTGTTGTAATTGAAAATGTCAGGGACAAATGTTTCCCACAAACAAAGCGTGGCTAATTGTTGCTGCACCATAGGATAGGTGCTATGAGAAGCTAATTAGACATGGATGAAGTCCTCACCTAAAAGCATGATTGTGATGAAGGAATTGTAGTAGCTTAGGAACGTGCATCTGATTGGAAGTCTCAGTTGCACAAAGAGCGGGTGAGGGCTTAAGTTTAAGTGCTCATGCTCAGTGGTGTGTTCAGACCCGTTTTTGATATGGGATTGGAGGTTGTAATGTGAATTTGTGACTGAAATTAGTTTTTAAAAGATGTTAACTGTGATTAATTGCATCTGTCTAAATTGACCCTAAGATGGTTTTGGGATTTTGCAAGCACTGTTAACTTTCTTCAGAATGCATTTATTATTTTTAATAATTCAACTTTCTCCTGAACATTAAATCACAACAACATGTCAGTAAGGCCATATCGAGATTGTATTGAGATTTGTGATAGTTTGGACAGCAAAACAACAAATGAAATGTGATTCCATAGTTGGATATTTTACAGATGTGTCTTGATTTGGATGCTCTGAGCTCTCAAAATGTCTTTTGTGTCAATCATAATGCAACAAACAACAACAGTGTAATATCTAGAGTGATGGAAGTGCTGGGACTTGCCATGTAGTTACTCATGCCTACATCGTTACCACAGGAACCCATGCAGACAGGTTAGTGATGTCTCGACACACAAATCCTATTGATCACTTGCAAAAGATATGTTTGGGCAGTTGTCTTAAAAGATCTGATCTAAGTCTGACGATAGCTTAAGGAGATATCAATGAGGTCTACTGAGAGCAACAGTGGTTGCCTGTTTCAGCTCCTCCTTGATTGTGGCCTCATTCCTCTCATTCCTTCACATGTTACTTCTCATGGGGAACTGGAGATTTCCACTTTCTGCTGTTTGCTGCTTTTGTTTGGTTTGTGGATTGTTGATTTATTGATAGTACAGTGCAGCATCTCAGAGGTATTGTGCGGAAGTAATTTAACTGCTATTCAGATGTGGAATGACCATCTGGCTGTGCTAAAAAAGTAAAGAACTTTTGTTTGGTCAACCTCAATTATTAGGAGTCTGACAGAGTGATGCTGGCAGTCATCAGGAGAGGCTGCTAATGTAATCATTTATTTGCTACACATAAAAAAACAGAGAAGCTTCATTTGTCACAAAATACATTATAGAATACTTTTAAATTAATTATATAAAAACTTGCAATAATAAACACAGCCTCCAATCACCACTTGTGATGCTTCTTGCTATTGTGTCTGTGATACTATATTATCATACCAACCCTGCTTAGGGCTATGGATGGTTTGAAGGTCAAATTAGGACAATGTGTTAAAGGCACCACACACACACACACACACACACACACACACACACACACACACACACAAAGAAGTATCATGTTAATGAAAGTTAATACATTAAAATATATAAATTTAGGTAGGTCACTACTAGCCACACAACTCTGACTGCATCAACATTTTAACCACAGTCCAACATAGAACAACACAAACAACTTATATACACGTCTTTAATTGAGCGACAAGAACTTTTAACCTTTCAAAGTTCCTACCACAAGTGCTCCATAGCCTTGTCAGCCTGAAAGCAGCCTCTTTTCCAATGGTCTAAGAGACCACCCTGGGGCTGTAGCCCTTACTCTTGGTCTCGGCCAACGATGCAGCAAACATCATGAATCTTTGAAGGCCATTCTCCAGGCAGAAAGCTGTACAGTTCTCGCCACCCAAATTTGCCATAGTGCTCATTCCTCATAGTCCTCAACAGGACTTAGAGTTTTTGGTAGTGTCATTCTCCTCCTGTCCCCTAGGGGACAATCTCACTTCTGATACTAGTGTGGCAGCAGCATAGAAGAAGACAGTGGAAAAATAGGCTAATTTCAAAATGACACTTCTATACGGCATATTACTGTAGCAAGTACTGCATACTGTCCCTTTTCAGTTTGGCCACATACTACATACTACTTTTAGGCAGCTTTTGTACACAAGTGGTATGTAGTATGCCATTTCGAAAAAAAAAAACCCCAAAAACAACAACAACAACAACAAAAAACAAAACAAAAAAAAAAAAAACATAGGCTTTAAATAAAAGCTGTTTTATTGAACCAGCAGCAAAAAGACAAATACTCAGCTGCTGTCTGAGCTTGCTGTCTGATAGGTCCCCTGTAGTCATACAAAACTACCTGACAGTAGGCAGTAACACTGCTGCTACTACCCCACAACCCAACACAGAAAACCACATACAAAACATATGCACATATTTTTAACAACTACTGACTGACAGCACAGAAACTTTCCACTTCGTAGTGTCGTGCTGCTTCTGGTTCTATAGTTAAAAGTTAGATGCTAAACGCATGCAAAGAATTCAAATGAGGAATTAGCAATAAAATTCAAGCACTCCTGCATTTCCCAAAATAAAGCAGCTATAATATCCAACCCTACTTACAGCCTCAGTGTTGGGTGTGTGCCACCACAGCATCCCCCTACAAATTTAGACATGCCATTGCTTACCCCGTCTTTTTAAAATGATTATTTAAAGTCTACCGGATTCCCAGAAAACTGAACATTTTAAACCTGTTTTATGAAGGAGATCTAGTAAAATAATACAAGCAAAGACAAGTGAAACAGCTGCTGGGATGATGGTAAGACAGTAGCACAATGTCACATACAGAGATGGTTGGATCTCTCCTCAGCCATTCTGCAATTAAATGTAGATGCCCATTATTTAATCCAGGAGGCATGTAATTACTGCAGCGTGTGCAGTGAAGCTCTGTGAACTTGACAGCATGCAGAGCAGATAAAGACACAGGGAAATACTCTATAGGACCCTGTGCAGAACACTTCTCATATGCAGGCCTCATCATTGAGGCAAAATGTATATGTGGGGAAGAGAGAGAGAGAAAAGAGAGAGAGAGAATGATCTCCAGTATTTCCTGCATCTTCTGTATGAATGCAGGGGCTCCCACTTCTCCATTCATGAATAATCCACAGTTGTATCTTACTCTATAACATAACTCTATAATGTATGTCTTCTCAGATCTATGCTGAGAACTCTGTGTGGCAGCTCCAAGGTCAAAAATAATTGATGTAATATGTTCCATTCACATGTAATCAGCTTTTTAAACCGTCCTTAAGACTTACTTGCCTCTCACCTCTGATTATGGAGACAAGTCTTGTCGAAGCAAGAATCATCTGTGTCTCCTTTCCGTTCCTCCTCATAAACGACAAGGAAAGGAAAAGTGGTGCACAGTGTGTACATATAATACCCTGACAAGAGCAGTTCGTCTTACATGAGTCTGGCAGTGAATGAGATGGATCCCAGGGGACTGTGAAAGCCACGGAATCCAAGACATAGACACATCAAGTAATCCTAGCTTAAAAATGCATGAATAACACGCAGTAGCAAACTCCCTCTCCAAGTTCTTGAGAATTCTGGAGGTTTAATCCTATCTTATTTAGAAATTCTCTATTCTCTGTTTTTCTTTTCATCCATTGTGAACTCTGTGAGACTTTATATGGGGCTGTCACACAAAGTGGGCCCAGATGTGGGCATCTGCTTGGCTATGGCAGACACTCCTCATGCACTAGGCAGGAGTAAATGGCACATCTGGAGGGCTGATGCCAGCACAGTGCTCCCATGGGACGAGCACTGCCATCTGCGGCAATGAGGAGTAGAACAGCCCCTCAGTGGCACGCAGCATATGGGCTTGCACGCAGAGGAAATCTTCACTGTTGCCGTGGATATTATTATCTCCACTCCTCTTATCTCTGCTGGAAGGTGCTGAAAAAGTTCAGGTGGATCTCCTCAAAGTGTACCTTGTTTGTTCAAGAGGCACGTTTTGTCTGTCAAAACTGTAGATCATATTCAGAATCTGATTTATTGGCTTGGTGTTGTATTGACACACACAAGAAATGGGTTTGGCAGTTTGTATGTCTCTAGTATTATATCCAATATACAGACAATAAACAATATACAGTATACACAACATACCAGTGTTTCTCAACCCTGATCGTGGAGGCACCTTGCCCTGCACATTTTAGTAGATTCTCTGCTTTAACACACCCCTGGTAACTCTGAAAGTCCTTGATAATGAGCTGATAAATTGAATCAGGTGTGTTGGGAGCAGGGAACGCTATAAAATGTGCAGCGCCTCCTCCTGGTGCCTCCTGGACCAGGGTTAAGAAACACTGCAGTATAGAAGCAATAGGCAAACTATATAAACACATTCAACATATATAAATATGTGTGTGGTACTGCAAAGAGCATGTATGATAATGTATGTATATGACAATATAACCAAGGGTTAAGAATTTCACTGCATATAGAAGGCAATGTATACAAGTGAGGCAGGGTGTGATAATAACTTGTATGAAGGAAGGGCATGCAGGAGTAGTCTAATAGCGAAGGAAAGCAGGCAGATGATATTACTGATCAGCTATTCATAAAGGTGATGACATGTAGAACGAAGTTGCTTCTCATGTCTGATAGTCCTAGTATACAGGGTTCTGTAGTGTCTGCTGGAGGGGTGTCATGGGGCACTGTGAATCTTCCCTGCCCGTTTCTTGCTGCTTAAAGGTGGAGGGTGGGCAAGGGCGCAACAATGACGTTTTCAGTTATCCTTACTGTTTGTGTATTCTGTTCTTGTCCTACAACCAGACTATGAAGTACCTCCCTGATTTCTGTATAAATGTGTATTTGTGTATATGTGTGATATGGTCAAAGTAAAAAAAAACCCACATTGCTAAAGCTGGTGTAAATATGTGTCCTGACCTCCTACCGTAGTACCATGGTGAGTTCTTTCTATCAATGTATCCTAAACATACTCATCATCAAAAAATAGTTGCACCCTGAAGGACTCAACCCATCAGAAAGAAACTTGGTGGGTAGGTTTGACATTCTGAGATATGTGAAGGATTGATGTTTCTGTACCAGACTGATCCAACGTCGCGACTGCAGCACATTCAGCGAGCACTGATGCCCTCCATGAGAACATCCTGTTAGTGCCAGCACTATTGGCAGACGGCTGCAAGTGCATGACTACATGGATGCAGACCATTATGAGGAATGCCCTTAACATCATGTCATCAACACTAAAGACTGCAATGGTATCGTGCCAGACTGTCATGGAGTGTCTCAGAATGGCAGCAGGTCATCTTCAGTGAATAGTTCTGCTATTGTCTTGGTGGAGCCGACCAACAAATCCATGTGTGAAGGCGCCATGGTCTGTGCCAAGATGAATGATTAGATATCAGGCATCACACGTCCAGAAGCCCTGTTGTCACTCCACCTCCACCTCTACCGCAAAACCTGCAGGAAAATGTGAGAATATTAAACTGCATGGGATGGATTATCACAGGACACAACACCGTAAAAAAACACTACTTCTTACTTAGAATACTGCAACTAAGAATGACAAACACTACAAATAACACTGAAAAGTAAATTTAGAGCCAGAAAGTCCTTTTAACATTTATGAACACTTTATGAAATATGAATACTGACAATGACACATGATTTTCTTTTGTAAACTTAACTCGCATGGAATGCTGCTTTAATTCTTCTGGAATATGTGCTGGAAAATCCCTGAAACAGAAGGTTCCATGCTTGGTTCACTAGTGTGCTATGTTGGTTTCATCATAGACAATGACTTCATAAAAAACCCCAAGAGTCTTGGCTGCCTTCTGGCCAACCATGCCAAACTGAAGGTAACAGCACTGTCTCCAGTGTAGCCAAGACAACATTGCTTATGATATGTATTCTCTTGATATTAAAAGGAAGTGGGACGAGTGGGGATTGTCTGGCTTTTTATCCGACTTCAGAGGACCTTCATCTCCGCCTCCTCTCTCCCACCCAGATGACTGTAGATGATCCCCATGATAAGAAGCCTGGGTAATATACACACACACACACACACACACACACACACACACACACACACACATACACACACACACGCACACACACGCACACACACGCACACACACACACACACACACACACACACACACACACACACACACATATATAAAACCATTACATTAATGAGTTTTTGTGTGTGAAATGTAACTATTTGCAAACAGCCCTTTATAGCAGGCCAGATATTAATACTTGGTTTGGTTAATCAGTCTTTCATCAAGTCAAGTATGCTGGTAATTTAACAAATCTATATGTCAGGCTCAGGGCATCACTTGGGGACCTGTGTTCTTTACATATGTAGTACATTTCTACATATATGTAAAACATTTTGTAACATTAACATGCAATTCCTTTCTAATTATTTATTGTAATATTAGATAAATGGCTCTGCACCTAAATGTATATGAACAAATATTAATATTTATGCTGCATCCATGTGTACAGAAATTTACATCTTCATTGAAAATGTATGCATTTTTGTAATATCCCATGTGTTATGTCCACAGTCCATATCATATGTATATGTTTTATTCTGTATGTGTATTGGAAAGGATTCCCTTGATCATCTCACTTTTTGATGAATTGCAACAAATCCCAGCTTCTTTCTGTACACATTCCCAGGGGCTATAGCATGAGCTGCTAAGATTTAAAGTGTGTAGAGGAAAATATGCTTCACATAATACAAAATACAAAACATGCTTTAAAAATGATATAGAGTACAGTATCCTAGATACAAAAAGCAATATATAAGGTAAAGTCAATTATGTCATTTGTAAAGGCTCTATACATAATGCATACATAATGCATTTAAGTGCACTATAAAGAAGATCAAAGTCCACTAAACAGGAGATGAAGTGTGTTATACAGGACAAACAGTGTACTATACATAATACAGAGTGCACTACACATGATACAAAGTGCACTATATAGGATACAGAGTGCACTACACAAGACACACAGTGCACTATATAGGATACAGAGTGCACTACACAAGACACACAGTGCACTATATAGGATACAGAGTGCACTACACAAGACACACAGTGCACTATATAGGATACAGAGTGTACTAAAAAAGATACAGCGTGCACCATACAGGATATGGGGTGTATTAAGTATGGACAATATAATTGTCATAAAAATAGAAATTGACAGAGCTTAACCATAAATGGAATGGGCATAACACTGTTCATAAAACCACATGTATATACTTGTTCTTCTTCTAACTGTGTACATCATTTAAACATAGCAACCTATGTATTAAATGCATATTAGCTTTTAAGACACCACCACTAATTTACATTTGGTTGATAAGTCAGCCTTAATTTTAATAGATAAACAAAAAGTTGTCATCTGTAATGTAGTATGTAACTGTGCATTCGGACGTTAGTACATTACATGGGCAACATGCATCTTACTTGCACCTGAAACTGACAAAGATTTACTGCATCTCCAGAGTGTGTTGCACAAGCAGCCCCTCCTCTCAGCTGTCCATGTAACTGCAGGATGCACTTAAAGCCCTGGAGTCCGGCATATCAGGGTGGGAAACACCAAAACACCTGCAGCAGGAGAGCAAGGACTAGAATAAGTATGTGCTGTTTGGCATTTTACATGCATAGAAATCACACATCACACATCGGCGGGAACTGAAGCATGCGAATGTGCACATACACATGTACAGTACAAATACATATATACATATACATGTTTGAATTTAAATATCTGGCTGCATACTTCAGTGGTCTACACTGTCATTGGGTCACACTTTAATTTTATAGTTCCTTAGATTATCCATGATATATCATGATATTAAAATATTAGCAAACTACTTTTGTTAGGAAGTGATTCTGGAGAACAGTGATTCTCAACCCCTCCTTTCAGAGCTCCTTTAGAAACTCTGCCCCCAAATTCATTGACACACATTGCCAACAGCATGTAGCTCTTAAACTTGCTTTGTGGCCAGCACCTTTGCTGATTCATGCCAGACTTATATATTAATATTTATACCTCACAATTCAATTCTGTCAAAAAGAGCAAAGATATGGATTTTGGTACCATGGATGTTCACATATTTTGCCCCTTTGTGTTTAGACGTGTAGGAGAAATGGTTGTGATTATGTGTGTGTGTGTGTAATTTGCATATGACAAATTGACAAATTGGTTTGTGAAACTGCTTAAACTCAAACTGCAAAACAAGCAACCAAAATCTCAAACATGTCAGAAATCCATTCCATCGTCTGACGGCTCCATTGGAGCTTGTTTGGAAAATTAATCATGCGAGGCTTTCCTCCTTACACTGAACATCAAACAATGACCCAGAAATTCAGCCTGACCATGGCCATGACCACAACAAGGCTTAAAATAGGCTACTGTTACACAGTGTACAGTACCTGTCAAAGGTTTAGACACATCCAAGTATATGAATGTGTTTCTTCAGCTTAAAGACTCTACAGATGTCTGAAAAATACATGATATACCACATGTACTCCTGATGCTGCGCAATATTATATTTTGGTCATATTGCAATCTTTGGTCATATTATAATCTTTGTGCAAAACAAGTTTTAAAAATGTTGTTATATGAACCTCCACTGGAATTCGGAAAGCTGTTTATCCTCCCGTAAACTTCCATTTCCAAGGTGACTGCATAATTCTATTTTTGGAATTTTATAGTTTTACAGTATATATTATAATGTCTTCATAAGAGTAACAACATTCAGGTATGCCAGTTTGGCCTCAATTTACCCCCCATAACTTTTACATAAAAATGTAATACTTTAATTTGTCCCTTATTCCCTCCTATTAATAAAGTTAGATAGTTCTAGTTCTAGTTATAAAATGTCCATGCTCTTCAGGACATTGAGATGATTAACTTTCTGCTGAATTTGTGACATGTGGGATATTGCAGACATGGATAAATGTGTTACAGGTAACAGGGTTGAAGGAAAGTTAAGAGACCACATGATAACCTAATAATTACATTTATTATCATATATTTCTTTATATATGAATCCTTAAATTTTAAGCTGATGTAGTAAGTTGGAGCAGGTGAAACATTGTAGATATGCCATGTTGTACTGTCATCAGCTTAGTGTAAACAGTTTCTTGTCCATTCATGACTTGAATTACTTTTTCAGTTTATTTACACTTTAAGCATTTTTCAATCCCAGGTCCATTTTTACAAAACCCTTATACACCGTTCGACAGAAACAAGGAGCTCAGCAAAAACGTTCAATTGTATTTATGGAACATGATGAAAAAATAGTAGAAACGTGACAATAAATTAATTTCATCAAACCATCAACAACAGAGTTCTTCTAACAGGATACCATTATCAGTCAGTGGTTTGCTCAAAGGCATCATTGGACAGCTATCAGTTAAATGATAGAGAGACTATTTGAGACTATGTCTCTTATGGCTACATTGGTGGTTGTTTAACAGTGCTTTCAGGGATCACAGTCCAGAGTGCAGTCACCTAACAAACACTAACAATTGTTGCTAGTGAGGTACAGCCACTCATGTATGTAAATCTATTGAGTAGTAAAGGTTTATTTCCCCTGTAGTTTTGGTTCACATTACAGTTAATGTATTTACTGTGCTGGCTGATCATGTGAACAAGACTGTAAAATGTGGTGTTGATATTAACTTTGTAGATTTACAGTACCTGCCTAAAGTGGGCTATATGCACAACATTAAACAGATGGCTTTGAAATGAGGAAATCACTGCCAGGTTAGTTTGTGTTTAATGTAAGTTAAAATATTCTCCAGCATAGTTTAGTAGTATCGGAAAATATGTAGCTGTGTTGCAGCAGAATAGCAATAAAGCATTCAGCATATTCTGTAGGAAAATCATCTTTCACAAAAATTCTCTGTTTTAATAATACATGTTACACGAGTCATGTAGATTTTAAGAGTCTTTAATTTGTGTGGAAGGGAGTGGGCTGCCCATAGGAGACAATCCTGAAGGACACCCTTCTCAGCAGCAGTTCATGGTCAGATCAGCAAACTGATTTGAAATGAAAGTAAACTCTTTATTCTGGTTTGCTGATAAATATAATTCTATTTTACTGGAAATAAACTTTTAATAACCTTACTCTTATTTAGCCTGAGAGAAGTTTAGCAAAGTTGCATTTTCACATGAATAGTTTCTTCTTTTCTCAGTAGTTTTTGAATGATGCATGGTAAATATTAACATGAGTGAATTATGCTTATTTGGATCTACAGTGATCAGTTAATGCTTTGTAAAACTTATAGTCATGATTTCTGTGAACTGTTAAAAGTGAACTGATTATTCCAAACATGATGCACCAGAATGAAACCTTGAGATCAGTGTAGGCCCTTTAGTAGACACACTATACTAACTGTGCTCTATCATTCTGTTTCATTAAAAAGTCATGTTTTTGTATTTGGTGTGTGTTAAATTTTTGTTAAAAATAAAATCCTGTTATTTTTAATATATTAATATATTTAATATATTCTCTTTTCTTTATTCAGTTCTACTTTAATATAGGCATATTGTGGGCTAGTTTACAGTTACATTTTTAGTAACCTGCAGTGGAATATATTCATAAAGTAACCCTCCCAACCCTGTCTACATTTATTAAATTTGTCTCCTTGTGAAATGTACACTAACATTTTTGTCTTCCTTTGTTGGTGTTAAACAAAACAAATTAAATTGAGTTTTTTCCCACATTAAATATTTCTTTAGTTTGAGTCACAAACATGTTTACAGTAAATTAAACTAATACAGTAAATATAAAATCAGAAAAAAAAGATAAGTTTATCTTTATTGTATGGGAACTAATGTAGTAATAGAAACTAAAACATTTGGGGTTTTAGATCTAGATAATTAAAAAATTCCACATACATTGTAAATGCTTACTTTACCTGGACGCATGTTCTCATTCACATCACTCCCATCATGCCCTCTCTTGCTTATGTATGAATAATCACTTGCTGATTATGTGCTTGAAGCATAATGAACCATCCACTGTGAACAAAATAATACCAGAAGTGACCCCCTTTTATAGACAGTAAAAAAAACCTCCATGATTAAAATTCTTATTGGCATTTTCAAAAAACGACACCAAAATCTACAAGCGTACATCGGTATCTATAAAACCTTTTTACTTTAAAGGTTTACACTGACACTGACTATTGTTTTTAGGAACTTTAAAAGACAGCTGCTTGCTTTCATGATATTGAGTTCAAGTAATTTACATTGGGTCTCTCTATAGAAATGTGGAAGGATAAACAGGGTCAGTACAAACTACACTATGAATGCATTCTGGTTTCTTAAAAGTCCTTTAGGTAAAAAAAAATCAACTGAACACATCTGATAGCTTATATGGATACTTTCTACACCACAAAACCTTTAAGAATCCATCTGCAGCCTTTGTACAAGAAGTACAAAGCTTGTATGTAAGGCTGACTGTCACATCTCTGTCTGTCTGTCTGTCTGTCTGGTCTTGTTCATATGTTAAACAACGCCCCCTGTGGTTGCTTCATGCCCTTGCATTGCTTTTCCTGCTCCACCCTGGCTCCACCCACTACCACACCTGATGCTAATTTGTACTCATTTGGACCTCCATTAAGACCCCTTTGTTTGCCCTGCCTGTGGTGAAGTCTCTGTTTTCCCCTCGTGAATCTAAGCCGTGGTTACCCTTGTTTAGTTTTGACCCTTGTTTAGTTTCTGGCTGTCTTCACCCCCTTTATGGACATGTCTCTGTTAATACCTACCTGTGTTTTGACTCCTGCCTCCCGGACAAACTTAAATAAAACCACTATGCGTGTGCAACCTGCCTCGACCTCCTCGTTACACTGATGATGGTTGATGGGGATTACTCTAACAGGCTGTTTCCCTAATTGTGCAAATTAAGGCAATATACACAGATTAATGTCACAGAACACTGATCACAGTCTTATTTACCAAGTTGTATAACATTACGGAGGCATGTGATGTGTTTTTAGGGAAAACCTCAGTGACATGAAACAAGATAAATAGAATAAAACCATATTCAGTTTATCTTCACACAAAGAAGCATTCTCTGCGGCAAAGAAATTCCTCTCACATCACAAGTATGATCAATGGAGCACTCTTCCTTGCACAGACTGAGAGACAAAAGTGCCGACGGGAGCCACTTTAAAATATGAGGTGACCAAAGTTGTAATTTAATTCCAATCGCTAAATTCAACTAGACCATAAATAAAGTTAATGGCGATGGCTATCAATAAATCTGAGATTGCAGAATAATTGTCAGAGATGAGTTATTTTTCATTTACATCCAATTGAACACAATTATAGAACACAAGGGGGCTGTGTTGTATTTGCTAGAAGGCACTTGGTTCTGATCTGAATTGTGAATGTAAATTCTTAAGGGGAAAGTTTAAAGCTATAATGTAATGGAGTTGAATGCTTTGTGTGTATTTGTAAGCACATTGTGAAACTGATTATGCTCATATTCTTTGTGCTGACTGATTTTATCCATTTATATTTAATCCATTTATCTCCAAATATGCTCTTTACTATGTGTATGAGAAGACACTGTTTCTTCCCCATAGTTTTTATGTCTTTCCCCTAAAAATGTTATGAAAAAGATATGAAAAAATGCACAAAGCTTTAGAATACCAAAGTAAGCAACACATTTGGAAGGAACACTTCAAACTTTCTTGAAGGGAAATCTTAATAGCTGATTAGTGAAGTCAAGTTAAATTTATTTATGTAGCGCTTTTCACAATGGATGTTGTCACAAAGCAGCTTCACAGAGAATCCGGGTCCAAGCCCCCAGTGAGTAGGCCAAAGGCAACAGTGGCAAGGAAAAACTCCCCCAGGGAAAGAGGAAGAAACCTTAAGAGGAACCTAGACTCAAAGGGGGAACACATCCTCTTCAGGTCGACTCCGGATAGTAAAACAAACACAAGGATCAGTGTTTTACCCTTATAAGGAATGAATAGATTATATGTTGAGTGTTCAGGGAAAGAAATGTCAGATTTGCCTGTGATTAAGTAGCTGGATCGCCAGATTAAATAGCATGGTTATAGAATGTTGCGCGTAATGCAGATGAGGCCGCCTCACAGCACAAGACAGGGATAAGCTTTCTGGTAGGCAAACTGGTCAGCAGTAAAGCAGTGGCCCCCAGCCGAGGCAGGTGTAGCAACAGCTTCAGAGCGCACAGGACTGGCAGTAGCTCCACAGCAGACTCTAAAACAGAGATATGGGCACTAGCTTAGCTACGGCAAAGAAGAACACATAGACAATTAGCTCTGACAGATGGACCCAGAGCACTATATGGTGTTAGCAGTTACCATGGACACTATATTAGTCTCTTGACGGATGTCTGCCTATTTTTCAGGGGTGCTGAAACATTTAAAGGGGTTGCTATACCTGATTGTTATAAAGAGGGGGAGGATTCTGCTGGGTGGCAGCAATGGCGACCCTGATACAAATGCTGTCCCCAAAAGGTTGCCCACCACCAGTGAGCGTACATACATAACATGCTGCATAACATGCAGTCAATGAATATTCTAAATTTGTTTTAAATTTTCATAGAAAAATGAGATGAATGTGATGTGAAATTAGTCAACTGCAGAAAAAAGCAGCTGCCTGCCTTGTACGTTACCATGTGGGCCTGGGCCATTGCACTGAATGCTTTGCATGACCAACAGGAGTCACACAATGATTTTAATAATGATTACAAATGAAATAGTTCAACTGAAATAACAGCTGAGATTCTAAAATAAAAATAACTAAAATACTGAAACAGGATAAAAACAAAACAACAGACAAAGTGACATGAGCTAAAGTGAAAAGAGACACAGGAGCAAAGAAACAAGGCCTGACAGAACAACACCAAGAAAAAAAAAACCCCGGGGAATATACTGTATACACAGAGGCTTAGAAGATACACCTGGGGCTAATGAGAGGGCGGAGCTACAAACTACACACAGCTGACAAAAAGGCAGGATGGGGGAGGAGACACAGACCAAAACAACAACAGAAGCACATGGCAGGGTAAATAAAGGCATATGACCGAGACAGGAAAGGAAACAAAGCTAGAAATGGGCAAAGACAAGTTCAGGGCCAGGTCAGATGCCCTCCCAGTGCGGAGCCCTCGAGGTGTAGAACAAAAGGTACTAAGAGAGCCACAAAGATGGAGTGTGAAACTGGACTATGAATCTAGACAAGGGACTGGACAGAGAACTGGACAGATGTCAAGAGAAGTGACAGATAGGGAAGCTGACAGGAGATTGGACCAGGGAACAGAAAAGAGAGGATGTCACTGTAGCATGATACAATTCCTGAAATTTAGTTATGGTGTTTGGTTTTGGTGTGCCACCCCAAGATTTCGGGCGGCCAGTAAACATTTTGCTCGTTTGTTAATGCCAGTAGTTGAGCAACATGTTAAAATGTGTTTTTCAGCACATACAACAAGCAGGACTGAACTTCTAACAAACTACTGGGCTTTCATGTATAATGATACTTATAGATTGCCTTTTAGTTCACATACCACAAGCCCTAAATTATTCATTATATGGCCAAAAGTATTTGGACACCCTTTTTTATTACTGTGTTTACGTGTTTTAGCCACAGGTGTATTAAACTGAGAAGCTTAGTATTATTAACAATGGCACTGTCATAGGATGCCACCATTTGCCACAAGTCAGATCATGAAATTTCTACCTTGTAAAATCTGTCTGTTAAAAGTGCTATTATTGTGAATGAATGCAGCAGCACCAATCGACTAAGCAAACTGTTAAAGTCTGTGTCCTGTAACTATCCTGTAACTTCAGCGCAAGAACTGTGTGTCAGGAGCTGTGCACACAAGCGTAACATGCGTAATGGCGGCTGGAGTAGTTAAGGACACTCTTACTGAAGCAGTTAAAACATGTTCCCTGATGTGATTAATGATGCTTCGCTATCTGTGGGTTGGGGAAAGGCCCCATAGATGGTACAGCATACAAAGACAGATTTGACAATTAGACACTAGTACCTTTGTATCAGAAATTCTTGTCCTGTTTCAGCATGAGCGTGTCCATGAGCATAAAGCAGTGTCTATAAAGATATGGCCTGAGGTCTGAGTTTGGAGTGAATGTACTCCAGTTTTTAAAGACCACCAATTTCCCACAGATGCACTCCAAAATCTAGTAGACTGTCTTCACAGAAGAGTGGAGGCTGTTAAAGCAACACAGGGTTAGAACAGTTACTTGTAACACCACTACTCCTCACCACTGCTGCTAAACTAAAATCATTACAGTCAACTTGAATAACACCTCCAGAGTTAGTGTCATGGCCTCCTGTGAGAAGATATTAACTTTTAATTTAACAGTAAAAGTTCTTGAGCAGTTGCCCTAAGGAAATGCTGAGGATAGCTGATAGCAGTACTTTGAGTGTGAACCTCAAACAGTTCCCTGACTGGGTGAAGTCTACCATGAGTTTAAAAATGTCACCTCCAAAGGAAACAAGACAGTGGCTGGTGCTTATGAGTCAGACTAAAGTGCTCACAAAGTCCTACTCCTCATTCATTATGTAGGAACCTCCATGCAGAGAGGCAGATAAAGAAACAGAACCACACTGACGATATGTGCGATAAATTCTTTATTTATGAAAACCAGAATGTTTCATGTGTTGTTCCCATATACAGTATTTGAGTGCATTTAGAATGTTTGCTAAGGGGGGAATACATATTCAGAATATGTAGATCTGTGTTGTTATGAATATATAAATAAGCTGACATTATGAATCACGTGACAGCCATCATGGGGCTGAATATGCTGAATACAAATTATCCTCTTGACCAAAATATACATGTTAAATAGTTTGACGAGGTGGTAGAAATAGTTTTTCTCCTCTGTGGTGCTGCTCTCCATGCATTCCCCTGTGCGTAGGATGTGTAACTATATATTTTACCAGCTCCACTTACTATACAAGAGCACATTACAGTTCTACAAATACAGATTGCAGTTCATCTGTTTCTCTAGAAACACTTTAGGCTACTTTCAATAGCCTGTTCTTTAATTCTCAGTAATGCTGTGTCTGATTCACTCATTCCAACTTAACACACACTAACACACCACTACTTCAGTGTCAGTCCAGTGCTGAGAATGACCCAAATAATACCTGGTGTGTGTCGGTCCTGACCGTTAAAGAACAGGACAAAAGGTGGTCTAGATGTATGCAGAGAAACAGATGGATTACAGTCCATACTTGTTAAACTACAGATTGCAGCTCTATGGTAAGTGGAGAGGAACGTAACTACATCATCAAGTTTAAACATTGTAAACATGTAAATATTACCAGAAGGCTGGAGTTTTTACTGTTTATGTCTGGATTTGGACTAGCAACGCCAGCATGGTGATTATTTTCTCCATCACGTTTCAGTGTCAACTGTGTCATTATCTCAGTGGAAAACAATAATGAAGCGGTTCAATACATGGAATATAAAAGTTGTTTTTTAAATTCCATCCCTTTCAGTGGCTAACCTAAAAGAACTTTGCCCAGTATCCGTCTTCAACATAACAAATGGTATTAAACACTGAAATGGTAATGTCCTCATTAATTCCAAGAATGCATGTGAGGAACTTTTAGATAAAACAAGCCCTCTCTACTTTCCACATTTTACCAGTCTCCTAATTGGACTAATTTTATTTTGATGCATCAGTTGTAAAATGGATAGGAAAAGTAAGGCCATTTGCGTTTTTATAATCAGGAGCATAGCTAGAGTACACACAGTCAAGGACTCTTATAAAACTATACATTTTTTATGTGAAAAGGAGTTTATTAAATTAAAGCACATACAGAAGACAAAGTTTATCCTAAGGCCGGAGCTGACCCTGACCAATGTGATGCTCTAGGCAAGATTTTGGCTGGTGAGACTTTGTTGTAACAATAGCACAATAAGCTACATTATAGCCTATAACATTCTAAACACAACCAAGAGGATATTACATCTAGCATTTATGCACAAACATGTATTTAGGGAGCACTTCTCTCACATGATGCATGTTGCTTTACACATAAAATCCAAAATCTTAACTAACGATCAAAGGACGCACCTTTTAATTCACTATTATTAGTCAGGCTAACACTGGCTAGCTACCTAGATTAAGATCACACAGACAGTGGTTGGTTCGAACCCTTACAGGACACTTATTTATAATGAAGGTTATTTACCGTAATAACACCTTTATTTAGTCCTATCAACTTAGTCTTGCTAGCTAGCTATTTATTAAATTAGCAAAATTATTGAGCTAGCTAATTTTGCTCCAATCATCCAACGGTAACTATTACTATGCCACAGATAAATTATTCATTCCTCATATTACATTACCTCTGTGTTTTTGCTGCGTGCATCACATAAATGATTAGGGTTTATATTATTGCACTATAAAGATATGATACTGTGGGCTTTTTGTACAATGTAGAAATAACGGCATAAATAGTAGTAAAAATAGAAAAAGATAAAACCCAGGTGCCCTATGGCCCCTATGCCCACAGCATTCACATATACTGCCTATGTCATGGGCCAAAAAGCAAAACAATTAGCTGTCAGTGTGTCATTGATTGACTTTCATGTTCTAGCTAGCTAGCTGTGTGCATGCAGTAGTATTGTGAAACATCATGCTTTTTATAGCATTCTTGCAAAACAGCTGTTGAATAAATGAAAATGCCAAGAAATCCCTAAAGCATAAGAGCAGCATATTCGTGAGGCATGGCTATGCAGACAGCCATGCCAGGAGGACAACGGAGGCACATGCTCTCTGGAGAAGGGGCTGTTTGTGTTGTTTAATGTTGTGGTCTGTTTGCTAAAGGGTATGTGTATATGTTTATTGATTTATTTTGTGTTTAGTAGTAGATTTAGTTGTGTGGGGCCACTGGTAGTGTAAAGCCTTTGGGTAATGTTGACCTCAGGTTTGTGCTTCTGTATGTGTTTCTTATTTGGTGTCAATAAAAAAGCCTTTCAAGCCCCAGAATCATATCTTCTCCTGGGATTGGCTCTATACTGATGCTACAATATTGCAGTGGGGGTAGTACCATCAAGGATCTCGACAGATGTGCAGGTCCAGTCCATAACAATCTCTTTATAGACAAACTCTGGAGCAACATATAGACTAGGGAAAAGTTATCCAGTAATGCAAATAAGTCACTTTGGTTTGCTCCCACTCCTTTCCCCACTACATGCATTTCCAGGCTGCCTTCCGAGTCCTTCAAATGAAAGTGTCCTGCAGACCAGCTAAAAACAGTGCTTGGCTACACTCAACCAAAACACACAAAACCAGTTAATTTTAAATTAAGTACAACTTGACATGCCCTACATCACAATATCATCAGTAATGGCAAAGAAAGACTAGCTTTTCCTGGAGACTGATGCTAATGCTAATGCAACTGCTACTACCACAGCTTCAACAGCTAGGTAGGTTTGCACCTGCTCTTGAAATGCCTCATTTTGTCAGGACCAGAAATAGATGAGAAATCACAGATTCATCTTCAGTCGCGGTTCTTTGGTAACGACAACAAGGCCACAGTTTTTCAGTGAAATGGTATGAATAGTTTAAAAGGTATACAGTAAAAATATTAAATATGTGTCATTAAATATGCAGTGCAAATCTGCACACACTTCCTGGAGGTTGTGACTGCCCAGATAGTGTTCATTAAAGAAGAGTTTAGAAAGATGAAATATTTTAAGTAGGCTTATTCAAACTATATGAGCAACATTATTCATGCTTGCCAAGGTTTACAGGTTGCATGATGAGCCCTTGTAACTTCCTAATGAAATACAAATTCATGGACGTCAGAATGTACTTGTTAAGGCAGGGACCCATTGACAACCACTTTTTTAAGTTCCTCAAACCTTTGTCATTTGATTATCTAGATTGCTCTATACAATTAATTAAGCAACAATACACTGGGGATTAGTGCTATAATGTGAGATATTGGCACTGTTGAACTGTGTGTATGGTGTGTACAGTGGGGGTAGACAAGCTGTAACATGTTCATACATTTTCAATCATCAGGGTTACAATTAACGGCCGAAACATTATGCGATGTTGCAGGTTATATTAATCCCATGGCTACACACACTGTCGAAGCTGTTAATTATTAAGAACTTACTTTCATGTGAAGCTGAACTTTGTTCAGTATTCACCCACAGTATATTTAAATGAACCGCACGATTTAAGGTGCCCGGCTTCAGCCTCTTGGTTAGATTCACAAAAAGGTTCAAAATGCATTACTGGTGATTTTCCTGTTCATAACATTTCAGCTAAACTCTGCAATACTCTGCAATGACTTGCAATGATTTGATTCAAGGATGATTATGTAGGAAAATCACCAATCTGAGCTGGACTGTGGACCCTCCTGAAATGCAGTTCTTCTGCTCTGCTTTAAAAGGAAAATAAATCAAATAACTTGAATAGAGTCACTAAAATATATCTCACATGTTTGCTTATAATTACCAAATGGGATGTATTGGCATTTTTACTTTTGAATACCCACCTCTTGATTTGAAATCCCAACACTCTTTTTGTCCTTTAAACTGCTATGGCTGTAATGCAAAGAAAATAACGGAAATCAGTGGAGAATAAAGACTTATCAAATAGCAGTGGTAATATGATTTTGAAGCATGGGCATAGAGAAAAAAAGGAGATCATGATACTAGACGAATTATAATTAGATCCATTTGCCTATTGTGTTTAGACACAGAGGATTTTGTATGTCTGCATGTAACCCATCCGTGAAGTTAAAACACTCCCATACACACACTATTGAACACACACAGACGGGTCGTGAACACACTTGGCGGGCAGTCCATGGTGCCTGAGGAGCAGTTGGGGTTAGTGGTTGGTGTGGCGCAGCGGATAACACTGCTACTACCCCACGTGGGAGACGGGGGTTTGAATCCTGGTCTGGGTGACTATGCTGTGCTACACCAATAGGAGTCCTTGGGCAAGACTTCTAACACTACATTGGCCCACCTGTAATATGACTAACCTTGTAAGTTGCTCTGGATAAGAGCGTCGGCTGAATAATGTAAATGTTAGGTAGTTCAAGGCACTTACACTTCAGTCTTGTCTTGCTGGTTCAAGGAATCGAGCCAGTGACCTTTGGGCACAAGGCTTCTTCCCTAACCTCTAGCTCATGACTGCCCACTCTACTACTCCAAGCAGGTCACACCAGCTCTCATGGTGATCAATACCCGACACAAAACACCCACATTTCACAGCACACATCATTTAACTAACAGACAACAACAGAAACAACAACCATTTCTTTTTTAGGAGGGGCTATGCCTACCATGAACCTCTGTGCATGTGAGTATGCCTACCATGAGACACTGCACATGGCCGCTCACATGCCATGCCTCCTGAGCTTCAAGGAGACAAGTGAAGAGAAGGTTGCCACAGGATAATAATTTGAGGCAACTTCATAACCGCTTCTAGATTAGATTAGACTTCTAGCTTTTGTGGATATTTGTCCTGTTAACATGCAAGTTATAGCCTTGCCTGCTGCTTCATAATATACATAATATAAAAAGTGCTACTGCTATTAATGTCCTCTTGGCATTCATGCGAAGATACATTAAAGGGGTGTCTTTGAAGCTTGTTCTCCTTGTGAAATCTCTCTCCACAATCTTGATCTAAACTGTTTTGAACGTCTACCTGGAATGACCCCATGATTCTGTTTACAATGCAGCGCAGGGCTGAAGTATTTATATCAATATCCAGGCCGATTGCATATCTCACTACAGGTCAGGGCCATGCTTAGCTTTATATGGTTCTTTAAAATTCAGCTCCAGGAGGCTATACGTTTTCCAAGCTAATGCTAGATTATTTCTGATGCTCTCAGGCTGAGAAGCACAAATAACCATCCATACAGGCATATGCAGTAAGAGGGCCTGTACAGAGAACTGAGATCAAGCTCTATGATGTGCCTGAACTGCAAAGTAGGGGATTCATAAAATGTGGGAATGGCATCAGTGAAAACAAAAGGATGTTTAAAATATATTGCACTCATTAATAAACTGCTAGAGATTATGTGGATTTATTGTATTACTGTGTGCATGAGTTATGTTGACAAAACAACTGTATTTAACTAATAATAACAGCAATATTTGTAATACCTCTCCACTTTCAGTTTAATTTCTATTTCTACTATCCAGTATCTGTTAATGCTACTGCTACAGTTAAAAAATGACTTAAAATGATCCTGATATTAACCCCTCAGTGAAGAAAAAGTTTCTCCTTTACAGAAAAGGGAGTGCTGGAGTGATTCTTTACAAAGACTCGACTGATTGCAGCGGCTGCATGTCTCTAGAGTTTGAGAAGAGGAATGATGCTGGGCTGAAGGCAGGCTTGGAGGGCATGCTGTTTTCTGACAAAGCCTTCCACAGACCCTGCTGGTCAAG
Source organism: Prochilodus magdalenae (assembly GCA_024036415.1). Lineage (NCBI taxonomy): Eukaryota > Metazoa > Chordata > Actinopteri > Characiformes > Prochilodontidae > Prochilodus > Prochilodus magdalenae. Next base: position 642,211 of record JAMWET010004759.1, read on the forward strand.
GGCAACCAGGGGAAAGTGAGTTAGCATGTAGACCCTCTCTCAGTCTCTGTCTCTCTTGCATAGCACCAGTAGCCCTACCACACAGAGACCAGCAGAATCACCCCCATCGGCCCTATTCACCTCCTCGCAAGTGTGAAATTTAATTGGACACCTGCGCTGCCAAGAGCACCTGACATAGCTCTATGGCATGCTATTACGAAACTATGACCCACTGTGTAACCAATTGTTTGAAAAAAATACGCTGTCTCTTCTTCAACTCAGCAAGCTGTGCACCAGACTTGTAGGAAAAAACACTCTAGAAATATTTGAGCACTAGGTATATTCCAATAGCAGAGCTATTAGATAGTTATTAGATAGTTTCTGCTCTGGGTTCCATGTAAGGTGTAAACCTTTTTAAAGGGATTTTTGGAATAATTCAAATTAAAGGTAAGCAGTCATTCAGAGTTCTCCCTTCTAAAGGGTACGGTAAGGTTTCCCTTGACAGAAACTTAATTTGTCCATAGTGGTGGTGACAGGAACCAGACATACAAAGAGTTTGAATGTTTGGTTTATTTTACAAAAGGTTTGGAATTGGTTCATTTGGTATGACATCACATCACTGCATTGCAGTGGCACAAACTGCAGATGGAAGGTAGGAAGTTATTTTCTACATAGCAGGCTTAATCACAATGCCTTGGGTTTGGGTTGTTTACAGTTGCTCAAATTGATCTAACTGGGCTTGGGGTAGTTTCAGAATCCAACTAAGGAGCTTTTATTGAGTAACTAAAGTTGTTGTTCAAAAGTGGGGAAATACAATAGACTGACAGGAGAAAATGAACACAGGAAAAATGGCAAACCTTTGTCTGTAGTCAGAATGAGGTGGAACCTAATGAAATGTTCTCATTCCGTTATAGGTGGTGCAGCATTTACATTCATATCTACTGTACCATTAAACTTAAAAATAAAGAGTTCACCTGTAGGTGTGCACTGAATTTAAACAAATAGTTACAAGCAGCACATCTGAAGTTCAGACCAGAAACCCATTTGAAGTTGGTCGAGTTAGCAGGAACTGATATTTGTTGATGATTTTATTGTGATATTATTATCTGTAAAGGGAAATTAAGGGTTAAATGTATTTTTATAAATGACAGCCTAGTCATGGTAACTTCACAGGTTGATTTCTACAGTAAGACTAAACTATAATCTGAATATTACAGCACAACACTGCTAATGGGGGCATTTTTCTGTATCACAGCCTCATACTGTGTCAAAAACATGTTCTAATGGGCAATTCATATGAGTAACTCCAGTGTTAATTAAAGTAGCTAGCTGATAGGCACTTGCAATAATGTATGCGTCAGGTTTTACATTTAATAAAGATCCAAAACAGCAAAGTAAGAGGAAAACTGTCAGTTCCCCCCTTGGGCTGTGAAAGTGGGGATCTTGGCAGGCTGTTTTGGGGGGCTGTTTAGCAGTTCTTTAGGTTATTTAAGAGACTAATGAAGATGACCATTTGAATAAAGTCTGTTCCTTATGTGTGCTGGTAAAGCTCTCCCGTTTCTTTCTCTCCTAAATTTGACATCTTTGAACACAGCAGGGCAGAAGTGGTTTAGGCACTGATCTGATTGGCTTTAAGAACTGAGCATTTTAAATTAGTTTTCATCTAAATGATTATGCATATGTGTCGTGCCTGCTGGTTCTACTCTCATCTTTGGTTTCCTAAACTCTCCTATAACCCACCACCCGATGACATCACCATCACATCTTCACAGTCCTCCAATCCTGTTTAGTTTTTCAGATGCTCTGCCCCGTATCACTAACACACACCTGTTCTTCATTTAGTCTGTTTGTATAAATGCTCCTCTCTCACTTGGGGCCATTGTGAAGTATTGCCACTCTGTCCGTTACTCCCTGTTGTTGTTCTTGTTTGCGTGTCTGGTTTCACTCTATTTTGACTTTCTGGTTCACTCTGCTGTCTTTTTCCTTTTGGTGCTGTTTCTGGTTTGACTGTTTGCCTGGTTTTAACTTCTCTCTGTTTTCTTACTCTGACTCTGTCCTTGCCCCTTGGTTATGTTTGCTTTGATCTTGTTGCTGCTGTGTTGAACTACCGGTCTGTTTAATAAACATTGCTTTGCTTCTACTCTAACATTATTACAAAATACATTTAGTTCAAGTAAAGGAGAAAATAGTATGAATTGATTCTACTCCCAAAAGCACCATCACAAGGAAAATGTATATGGTACAGTACCAAGAGTAAATATGTTTTCTCCTAACACTGGGTATTTCTGTGGGTGTACAGCTACTCACAGAAATCAGATAAGTGTAATGGGCAAGTTTTCTTTAATTTATAGTATTGCTTATTTGAAACTATTCAGTCATGTGTCATAGTCAATATGTTTTTAATGCCATCTGTTTTCTAAAGCTTTTACAAAAAGTAAAAAAAAAATCTTCCTATTCTTTTATTAAGCAAAATCAATGTTATTGTAGTCTACAGTGTTGTCTACTAGCAGTGTTGATGGATTTACAGTTGATTTCAGGTCAGTTTACAAGGAGGAAATGTATTCTCGTCATGATGCTGTTGATCAATGATTATGAATCTCCTGGTTTTGTCCTATTAGGACTACTTTGAGGTTGCCTAAATTGTACTACAACCTTGCCCGTGGAGAACTTTGATGATGTGTTGCCAAGGTTTTGATTCTCATAGGCAAAATTAAGCTCATGAGTACTAAAATAAAAGTTTCCATTTCAATTGTGCAGATGAAAAAAAACAGTGAAGTATATTGTAAAGTTTCAACGTGGCAAAGTAATTAATCAACAAAACAGTTAACCATCCATGCAGACACAATGCAGGACTGTAAACTAGATTCATGATTGGGATTTGAACCTTTAATTGAAACCTTTAATGGTTCTTTGTACTTGTACATGTCATTTGCTGAATGGCTCTTTACATAACCAAAAGTGGTTCTGCTATAGCAACCACATTGGTACCGTCATTTTGTAGACTGAGCAAACAGTTCAAGCGAATGCTAAACAAGCTTTTCTTACTTTCTGTCTCTCTCGCTCTCTTTCTGACCCTTGGAGAAGAGCTTATAGTGACTGTGTCAGGACGTGCCTTTTCCCCTGGCATGATAATTACAATCCCTTTAAATCGATTGGTCTCAAGAGCTGCTAACGCTAACACGCATTCCCATCTGTATTGGTTATATTGCTTTCTATAGCCTTAGCATAACTGCCTCGAATCACAATGATGTCAAGCATGCAATTAAAAATGTTCACTTCACTGTTCATGCCAATCAGCATAGTGAGTGTAATGGAGGATAACTCTTTAAATAAAAGATTTGTCTGGAGGAAGTCCGAGAGGTCAGCGTCGTTATTCATTGATCGTGTAGTGTTCAAAGGTGTAGACGGTAGGTGTTCAAAGGTGTAGGTGGTAGGTCTTCACTCTTGTGGCCAATAAATAAGATTTCAGTCACAACAAGTGTCTTGTTTTTCAAGCACCATATGTCCCCACCTTAATGACCTCTGACCCCTTTTATGCTAGAACTACAATTATGCGACATTAGAATGAGGTTAACGCAATGTTTTTTCCAATAACATTAGACTTAGAGGAGAATGAGCAATTCATCCAAACTCCTGACACTGAATTACTTGTGCAATACATCATTCCGTATCCTGTTAAAATCTGCAACATGTTAATCTAAAAAAGCTTCACCTTTGCGTTTCACTGGGTATAATAATGGTATTTTCACTGATTCTTTGTTTCTTCATGTTTTCATGGCACAGGCACATTTAAAATACCATCCCAAGCGATTTCAGTGCTCAGAATTCTTGGTAATTTGTAAAGCAAGCAAGCTCAGCTTTCATAACGCTATCAGACACCTAAAGGGTAAGAAACATTTATTTCGGTGTATTCCACCCAAGGTCAAGTTGTTGCTTTGTGAATTACACATCGTCTATCATGCGAGAGTGAAAACGGAGCCTTATCCCCTGGCTTATCTTCACTCACAACTTGTGATCATTCAGAGAAGTTGTGAAATATTACAAGCCCTGCTGCAAGCCCACAGTGCAGCAACTGGAGGGCTTATGAGAGGCAGCCACGGGGAACAAAAGCATGACCACATGCCTTAAAAATATATAGAATTCGTGAGAGTAGCTGCAAAACTCTGAAATGCTTGACTGCACAGAATGAGCAAACCACAGATACATGGATATGACTTGTCAGTGTAGCACAGGTACCACAAGAGATCACCATAAACATACATCATCCCTCTGCTTGGAAATACATTAAAATACAACCTGTGGTGGGTATACCAGTACGGGTCGAGCACTCTTACTGCAATAATAATGCCAAAGAAGTGATCAGGATACCATATGACAGAAAAAACATGCTGTAAAACTGAAAAATCTTTAGGTGCTTTAAAGAATAATAATTTCTATATAATGTATACCTTGTTTTTATACCTACATACTGTATATTCCTATAGGCACAACTAATAAACAGGACAAAATGGACAGTAAAATAATTTTTATTCACTGTATTCCAATGAAATCACACACATCTCTAAGCCTACATTTTGGAAGGCAATCTGGCAGTGCAGTGGTAGTTTGTATTTAAAAAAACAAAGCCATAAAAGATCCAGCAAAAGCAGTAAAATTGAGTTTTTGGAGCACTCCAAGTGTTTTAACCAATACATTTGAGTGTGGTATATTGAAGTAATGTATTTTATTTAATACTGCTGTGATGAGAGCAAATAAAAGCTGATATCTAAATGGCTGAGATTTCTCGTACTGTTATTATCTGCCAGGAAAAAGATTTTTGCTTATACCGACATCAAACACGGTGAGCAGGATGGTTCAAGTGGTGAAATGATCACAGAGGATCGTAGCTGGAGAACTGAAGATCTTAGTAAGGTTTTGGGTCAGAATGTTCCCAAACTACCATAGGACACCAGCCACATAACCATCCACATTGTTTGGGAGGGTTGCCAGAAGCCTCTGCTGTCAAGAATCAACAAACTCAAGTCCCTGCAGTTTGCCAGATGCTACTGAAACTTTCAGTGGGATCATGTCAAACCCCTTAGAAAATAAGATAAAGAGGAGAGTCAAGTGCAAAGTGTATTAAGGGTGGAATGGTCTTGAATTGCTTATCATGTGTTCTACAGCCGTATTAAGCATTATAGATGATTAATAGAGCTGATAAAGCTAACATGCATCAGAAGTGCTGCCACTGAGGAGGATGCACACAGTATTCAAATATTACAATGTTTAATACTAGGAGTTAAATTTAATACTGTTTGTTTCCAATCATTGTACTTCAAAAGGTTTTCTTGCATATACAATAAAGCATATTTTTTTGTACAGCCTATTTGGCTCATGTTTTAGGGGTGCCAATATTGTATGCCCCCAGTTTGTACACTAAATGTATATCCCCAGTTTGTACACTATTTGATTCTCAATATTAGATTCTCAAAATAAAAAATTTAATACAGATATTGTTATGATATTTTGAACATGAGAAATGATATATACAAGTTTTTGCACTACTTACTAATGAACATGCCAGTGTACTTGTTATTTGCAAACACTTGTCTTTCTGCTCAAATAGGCAATTGCATTCAATAGCATAATTAACATGCTACGTAATCCTTTCTACATAATGCATTGTCACAATGCACGTTGTCACAGTCAGGATTGGTTTATCTGCTTGTGGGTTCTGGGGCTACATGTGCCCATCAGTCCCTAACTTTACATAATCCATAAAATCAGTAGAACTCAACAAAACACAACTTTTACTTTCCAACTGATGTTTCGACAAATTACGAAGAGAAGGTTGCATGTCTTACAGCAGAATCCGAAAACATCCCAAAATCTTAAAACCTTTGGCACACACAACTATTTAACGTAAGCCAGAGCATATCTGTGCTACAACTGTCCGCTGGTTAGTTTACATGGTAAACCATTCACATCTCCAATACAACCAAGGCTTGTTTGGCACCACTGATACACAGACGTACCTGGTTCCAACTTCCAAGTCAAAGGCAACCAATAAAACATACAATAAGCTTCAGATGAATTGTACACATACTGATGTTTGTGTTGTTGGCGGGCAGAGGGGAAATAAACAGATCAGAGGCCTTGAAGTGATGCTATGCATTAAATCACCTTGGTAACAGTCTTGGTAGCATTCTAGTATTGTGATGTCATGATGCATTATTATGACACTAAATACACATGAATAAAATATGTAGCATCAATACATTTGTTATATATTAAAGCAGTTTGTAATCTTTCGAATTTATACTGGAAAAATATGTGGGTGACATATCACCAGAAAGCTGTGGTGTCCACCACTATCATAAGAAACAAGGAAATGCACAGTTTCTCCCTTCTCCTCAATGTTAGCATTAACAGGTATTTAAAAACCAATCTAGAAGTACCTTCAGCATCAAGCATCCACCCCTACCTACCAAGAGCGTCTATAAAAACCTACACCAGTGTTAACTCTTGTTTTTCTTTTTTTATATATTCCTTGAGTGGCCTGTGGTGGTCATAATGGTTGTTTTCAAAAAGATTTAGCCAGCATCATGTTTACTCTTCGTATTTAGTCTAACCTTCAATATATTTGACAAGAAGGTAGCATATTGCTACATCTTCAATCTCTCATGTTGGATTGACGACATGTTCAATGATGTAGTGGCTCACTATCACCACTTGAGGTACAAGGGGGTTTTACAGGACAGGACAGGCCAAGGCTAGCTGGCCAGTAGATATTTCTGTGGAACCTTATTAGTTAATTTTGGAAGGTTTTAAATGTATACTTTTACAAATTGGTCAGTGTAGGTAATTTACAAATATAATAAATTCAAGGCATCTTTTTGTGACTTTACATTTTACATTATTGTTTGTTACTGGCCCTGTCAAAATTATATGAAGTAAATAGGTGGTGTTATGTCAAGAATGAGTATTTCTCTGTTGTGAAATAAGCTTGACACTAGATGATTAACCACTGCTACTGTGAGGACTTGCTTGAATTCTGCCTCAAGAGCGTTAGTTAGGTCAGGAACTGATGGTGACATTGGTGGCTACATCTAGTTGACAACCAGCGCTCCAGTGTATTACAGATTTATTGAACGGTGAAGGATGTTTCCACTGCTCCAGAGCCCAATCCTGGGGAGCTTTATAACCTCTTGCCAATGTTCACTTTGTGCCTGGTGTCCTTGAGCTTGTGTTTGTCTTCCCCGGAGTGCTCATTCATCTGGTGATGCTTTTCTGTGGAGGTTACAAAGCTATGTGCATACAGTTTAACATCTTAAAGCAGCTAAATCCCCTCATTAGAAGCAGTGTCTGGATACCTTTGGACAATTGATGGATAAAGTTTGTATGCTTGGAGAACTAAAATTCACTAGGCTATAAAAATTAATGAAGGGTGCACCCAATTACTAAAAAACCATTAAATGTCCTATTCTAGAAACCTAGTCTGAGTTTGGACTTTTTTTGCAACACATTGTCTCCTCTGCTTGTGGCTTGTGCAGGAATTATGGGCAGGAATCATGGGAAAAACCTAGGACCCAGAAAGCAGAAGACAGGATTAGCAGCACTTGCTAGACAACTCACACAGGGATATTTGTAAAATCTCTCCCATGAAGCACACGCAGATAAAACTGTGGCCTTAAGGAATGATACAGGGTAGGTGCACATCTACCTATTCTCAAATGGAGGGCCTCCTGCCTTCAGAAAGTGCATGCCAGGTTTTTTAATCTACTTTGACACTGATGTGTACCGGAGAAAAAACAGACCTCTTTGTCTTCTTTCCCCCGCTTTCCTCTGATAGCTTTGAAGTGAGGGAACATGTTTCTATCTGTGAGTCAGTCTTTCCTGGCCTTTGGGAGAGTTGATCTGCTGTTGCTAAGATAATTGCTGAAAATTAAACACATTTCCTATTCTCCTCAAACAAAGTCCTTTGATTGCAGTGTTGACTTCAAAGGATGTGAAACTGTTGATGAACAATAAACGAGGCACAAGAGCTCCTCAGAAACTGTAGTACATGAAAACTGCTTCTTTATGTCTGAAAATACATCACCTGCCTCCTTAAGTCCACCCGTGAGTCATATATGAAGTGCTGCTACACTTGTTCCTACCATCCATCTCTCAAAATGAGTCTGGAGGAACAGAAGACGTTTGGCAGTTTGTGATTTTGTGAGTCTATACAGGATCAGAATTTATAGCAAAAGACTTTGGATTTGAGTGATGTGCTTGTGCTGCCACAGCATGCCGAAACAGTCATTTTGAGGTCGTGTTTTAGCTCCTGATAATACATTTTTTCCAATGCCACGAATAAGGCCATATGAAAAGAAATGATAAGAGGAATGGCACTTACTAGATGTTGCTTGTTCATGTCATTCAGAGATGTTCATAAGTCCAGTCCAAGTTTAAATCTTTGAGGTGCTATTCAAGTCTTGAGGGTTTAGTAGAGAATTTTAAGTTTGGCTTGTTAATAGCTGCAGGCATTGCATTGTACAAGTTCCTACTGAAAGCTTGTAAGGTTTGACACAGCTTCAAAAAGTGAGCCGCTCTTTATAGAAGGACCTTCAGTCTACAGGACAGAAGAGCATGCAATACGTGGACACAGTTAGCTAGTCTGTAGTTCGTATAGCAGTGGTTCTGGATATATCCAGCAGAAGGTCCAGGAAGTAAAAAAGTGATTTGTAATTTACTAAAACTTAAGGTAGACTGTCTGACTGTTTCAGCTAAATGAACTTTTGTACTAGAATGTAGAATATAATACATACTATCCAAACTACATGCAGTACAGCTGTTTCAGGTATGGCATTTACTGCCTGTAGCGATTTGTTCTGCCCATCAGACTGATGTTTATTCTTCAGTGAAAAGTTTGTTAATTGAAGCCATACTGAACTTGGCGCAGGTCAGAGTTTAAGGACAACAAGATTGCCACAATGACTTTGTGTAGAAGACGTAGTTGAGACCAAACACGCACACTCCAGGAAGTGGAGATCTGAAGGTTTATTTCTGAATGAAAGTAGCATAAGGCCGTAGGAAGCTCACGCAGCCAAAACAGCTCTCTCCCACTCCCCGTACAAACATCCACAACGCTTCTGACAAAACTGGGCAAAACTGCTGCGTGCGTTTACTTTGGGTGTCACAGTAATTCAGGGTGCAGCTACAGCACATGGGAGGAACCAAAACCATAGGAAAAATGTCTAGCTACTTAGCTGTTAACTTTAAACACACAAAAACATCAATTAGGAAACCAAAATAAAGTTTTAGTGAAGGTCACATTAATATATTAATGTGAACTTCGCTAAAATATTAATGCAAAATAAGAAAAACAGGGAAAAGTAAATAATAAAAAAAGTAATAATACCTACATTTGCATGACCACAGCAAACTGACAGGCAATGTCACACTCACAACAAATCTGTTGTCATTGGCTTTAAGGTGGTGTTCCCAGTTTAATCTGTTTAATTTTCACACACAGTTTCACACATCTTAAGTCAATAGGTTTTTTTTTAATTCAGGCCTGTTAACTTTAGATGTGACTTGAAAAAGGCAACTCCAGTCCCCAGTTTAATGCCAGTCACGTACATTTTCAATTGTGAGACCCAATTGATTTATGTTTTGTGCCAAATAAGAGCCAGCATCAAATAAAGGTGACATACTGTAACGGAGCTCTCATCCGTTCCATGGGCAGAGAGAATTTATAATGGATACTGTGGGTTTAAAGGAGTTTATCTTACCTGTTTGTTACAGCATGCCGGCAGCCTGCCATAAGGCAAAGGACCCGAGCCCCGAGTTCTGTTGGGATATGTAGTCTGGGGGTGGATCACAATTTCCCATGCTAAAAAGGGAGGGGGGGTTCAGGTTATATGGCTTCTTTGGACAGGTTAAGGATGAATGTTTCCAGTTTTAAAATGACCTGTAACTTACCTGTAGTTGGGCTAATCCAACAGCTTAATGGCTATTTAAATAGCAGACTGCAGCCATTTTGGGATGACTGGCTTGGGTTAATTTGGGATGACTGGCTTGGGTTAATTTGGGATGACTGGCTTGGGTTAATTTGTTTTTGTTTTTTTTTTCTTTTCTTTTCCCTATTTGATTATTTTTGGGGGGTTTTGATTTCACTGCACTTGAAAACTCGGACACAATAAACCACCTGGCATTTTCACATCCAGTTTTCGTTAGTTTTTATTTCAATCGGCACTCAGCTATCCTGCAACACATACAAAGCCTCTTTATATTCAGTGATAAAAAAAGAAAAACACATGTTGAGGAACCCCACAAATGATCATCTCAGGCATTGCATGAAAACCCGTTTTATAATTCACAGTGTTGCCACAGCATTTTGCCTGCCAGTGTAATTGGACATGAGATGTCACCATGTCATCCAACGCCCTTATTTATCAAGTTTCTGTTGAAACAAATCGACTTCCTCTTTCAGTTTGGGACGAGTTTATCAGCAGCTGTCTGGTGGCTGCAAAAGCCATGCTGATTATTAAGCAGAGGTAAAGCACCAAAATGTATCAGCTCAGCCTGCCACGGCATTGTAATTTCCTGTCATGCTGATGCCAAGAATGTTTTGTCACCGCTGGAATTCTGCATAAATCTCAAAGGCGAACACACATTTTTTATAAAACCAGATAGAGGGTGAAAAACTGAACCGCCATTCAGCAGTGATGTTAGTACCTGGCTAGAATGGCAGAGCGTTTGAGCATAGCCAGCCAGAGCTGTTGTTTCCACTTGGCCAGTAAGTGACAGCAAAGCTGGCTAACATTGGAGAGGACTGGCATGCAGGTTAGTTACCAAGGTGCTCTCAGCAGTGAGTCCTCCATCACAGCTTTGTGTTATTGTTCATGTACACAGGCTTGCCTGTCTCTCCATGTTATACAATACCTCACAGAAAGGACTTCACCCTCTTGCTGTTCGCTCTGTGCTTGCCAAGGCTGTATACTGAAAAGAAATGAACGTCTCTGTCTGCAGCATGCTCTCTGACAGAACATGTACTTTCTTAAAGAACTGTGATTTGTTCTACATCAGTTCAATACAGGTGTTAAATGGCTCTTTTCTGGAGATTGCATAGATGAACTTTCCATAAAGAACCTTCACATGAATAAAAGTTTTATAGCAGTTAAGTTTTTCCCCCCAGAACCATAAGACTGTTCGGATAAACAGTACTTACAAATTTCATCTTGGGGGGAAAATACTGCTCCAGTCTTGCATCAAATCTGAAAAAAAAAAAAAAAAATTCACACGTTTCTGTTCATCCTTCCACTGTGAGAAGACAACTCAGTGCTCTGGGTCTGAACCAATGTGTAACATTGTCATCTCAAGTCTCAGTAACATCCATAAAACATTTTCGCAATGTTGCACTGAGAATGAATTCTTCTTTTGTCATCATGTTACGCAATCTGTGGCACTACGAACATTCTCGGAACATTCCAGTTAAAGCATTAAGTCCTAGTTAACATTCGACCCTATAGAAACCTTATCTGAAACTATAAACATCTTTAAAACATTCTTTAAACGTTAAAACACTGTCTTATTAATTTATTAAAACTTGTAGGTATCGTTAGCCAAAGTTCTGGGAACTTTCCCTGCTAGCTGGGCAAGTACTCCAAACAGAATGGAAGCTTTAATAAAGGCAAATGGATGATCCTGAAAAAAGCGCTGTCAAGACTTTGGAGTAATTTTCTATAAATGTATATATTTGGCTTTTATCTTAAGAAAGTAAAGTCACATAATCACGTAAAGCCATTAAAGCCTGTTTTGCCCGAAAACTCCATGGAGTCAAATTTAAAAATGGAGGCAAGTATCTGCCTTTTGCACTGTACTATTTGTCTAAGCCAAGAACCATGTAGGAACCTTTATTTTTAAGTGTGCCGACCCTTTACACTGGGTTTCGTCATTACACATCTATTTCACCTCCGCTCCATGTGCCGGCATTTGTCTGAGGGATGAAGTGCAGTCCTAACTTTTCATATCCGCGTGATGAACTGCGCTCTTGCCATCTCTTTAATGAAGCGCCTTAAGATTCAATCTGACTTAATCTCACTCCCCCTCCATGTGCAATCATGAAATCTTGATTAAACAGTAAAAGAAAATCCTCTCACATTTAATCTAAGTAGATCTAGATAACACCATCATCACTTCCCCACCAGCCAAAGGTCTGTCATTAGGCAAATTTCGCTGCTCTGCTACAAAACAGATGTAATGGCACTCTTAGCAGACAGGCTAGCACAGATGTCTGAGCTGGCACCCGTGGGCCAGTGCCTCTGATGAGCTACTGCTCATTATGAGCGGAGGGGTGAGGGCCAGTTGATATATTATTCAGCAAAAGAGTTTATCCATCCATCCGGCTGAAATGGCACCACATGAGAGAGATTTCCTCCACTCATCTGCATAGGGAAATGGAAGGCCCCGTTCAGTTTTAGGTGAGTTAAAAAGGTGACAAGAAAAAAGAAGTCTTAATTCATCAGCAGCTCAGGAGAGATAAAATGTTTCGTACAGATAGGGCGGCATTGGTTACTCCATGCAAGGCTTGTAGCTCCATGCAGGGCTTGACAAATGAACAAGAGCTAAGGCTTCATTTATCTGTACTCATAGAACTTCTGCTTGTCACTGTCTCCATCTCAGACAATGCATTTGTAAGCATCCTTTATCTCCACTTTGGTGCCTTCATATGCAAGCAAGGCATCTTCCTTTTACGTTTTGGAGTGGATTATCATTTCTGAGTGTTGCCATTTCTCAGCTAGGCCTTAAACAAAATGTTTATCTGTTCTCCGTGCACACCAAACACGATCATGTTTCCTCAATTTGACACCCTATTTACTCAATCCTGATAAGTAGCTACTTATGCATATTAGTTTACAAAATGCTTGGTGGATTTTGAGCATGAACGATTCGGAAAAAGCCCTTCATATTTGTGCCAGTCATCTGCGGGCCTTTGACAGACATCTGGCACACTGTATGGATTTGGGTTGAGTGACAGCACAGGCCATTCAGAGGGGGCATTACGGCCCATTAGCATTCGGTGACATTTTCCCATGTGCCCAGAAAACAGGAGCAGGCATGTAAACAAAGAGCCATCGCCGAACGCGGCAAGGAGAAAGGAGAACATAATGTAATGTAAAATGACATTGTACACTGGACAGGCTACTTGGAGCGCATTTTAATGGAGATCGGGGGGTCAATCTCAGTACTGTTGCGACAAGAACTGAGGGAGATAAGAGAGAAGGAAGCGGAAAGGTGACTGCCAAAGTATGGAATTTTTAAAGTTCACATGCAGCGAGGGGTTATCGCCGCTAACTATGCATTGCCCGTGAAGTTAACCTATCCAGAGACTTGTGCCAAAGGCAAACCGATTCGATAAGGCTGGAATTCCACTTGGATTCTGATGAGGCTAACACAAACTTTAAAAAGCTCTCCTACAAGCGACAGAAAATGCACAGACATGTAGCAGGCCTCAATAACAACATCCGCACATCCATGCTGCCTTATAAGACAGAGAAAAACACACTTCTGTGCTGTCATTTTTTTTTGTGATTCCACAGCAGCATTCCAAAATAGAGACATCATGAAAAAAGGACTAGTAGTCTGTCTCTCTGTTTCCATGGTTACATGCCCAGATTTTTTTTCTCTGCAATCAAAGAAAGGACGAATAACATCACATGGAAACACAGCAAACGGAAGTTGAATTGCCCTGATGCTGACCTATTTCTGAAAAACACCTTTACTGCCTCTTAATGATTTCTGACATTCATTAGGTAAATGACGAAGGCAACTGGGAATGTAGCGAGTGATGTTAAGGCATTAATAAACTACACAATCACACTCAAACGCACATAGAGGCATACCTAGAGAAGTCTGGAGGCAGTCATAGACAGATACGGGACTCATACAGGCATCATAAAATAAGAATAACAACAATACCAAGATACAGGCAGTTCTGTGTGCTGGTGCAAACCTCACTGTCCACTCTCTCTGCCTCCACCCCATCTCACTCCACATCTAACGCTAACATTAAATGAGTACTCTGGGGTTTTTCAACCCAACCTCTATCTGCCCCATCTGTAGCATGCAGTCTGTTACCACAGGCCATCATTTTACTGTGGAGAACAAAAAAACCTGACTCCAAACAGATTTACAATAGAAGCCAATGGGCAGGTGGTACAGCGCCAAGGGTGGGCAATATGGCAACACCACAAAATCACTATTTTTCACAATATGTGTTATGCATCATGATGTTTAGGTCTTCTGAGGTTTGATGCTGGGAGGTAGATAAAAAATGCTCAGTCCAAAACAGCTGTACTTGTGCTATCTTGCGTGTTGAAACATGTCAGGCTTTTAGTGATGGACATTCCTTCCACTTTCAGTAAATCAGAACCAGTGTTTTAGCTTAAAACATTATTCTAATTAACCAATTCACGCAATAAAACAATTTGGGTTAAAAAATGAATAAATAAACTGGGTCCAGTGTCATCATAGCCTGAAGCATGGCCAACCTGCTGGCCACCCCACTTCAACAGAGTAAGCCTGTTGTCAATTAAGCAGTCACTAAAGAAAACATTCCTACTTTTCGAAGTGAAGCAGACATTTACGATGATAATTTACCATCAGCGAGGTTACCAATCACTTTCAGTATTCATTTAAGCTCGCTGTGATACTACTTTCCTAGACAGACAGGTAAGAACACTGGCCAAAACCTTAATGGTGGTTAGTGTGATCACATTAACAATTTGCACATTTGTTTCTTCTGCACACTGTATTACTCTGTGTGGTCTGTCACATGAAGTACTCTGTGGTTAGATGTGCTATACCCAAAGCCAATCAGTTATACTCATAGGTCATGTTAATTAATTACAGCTGAAACTGGATTCCATTTAAGGTAAATCCAGTCAGATCTTAATATGTAATCTGCCAGGGATCACTGGGTCACCAAATGGGCTACAGATAGATAGATAGATAGATAGATAGATAGATAGATAGATAGATAGATAGATAGATAGATAGATAGATAGATAGATACTTTATTGATCGAATGCAGGAATCATGCAGGCAAATCCGTCAACAAATCATCAACAAAGGTGAGTAAAAGTAAAAAATCTGAGAAACTAAAACAGACAAACATGAAAACATGCCAAATCACATGAAAACTGCCTAAAACAAAACCATTCAAACACAACAAGCAGGAGGCTTGACAATTATTAGAGGGGATGGGGAGGTCCAGGAGGGTGGTCCTTTCCACCTAGATACTGTCTATGTGTATGTGTGTGTGTAAATAAGCTCCCTGGACATCAAATGAGTTAACTTGCATGTTTAAGGTGGTAGTAACTTGTCTGTAAATACCTGTGCGTGTAAGTGATGGGATTCATAGATTGAGAGGAGGTGATACAGTTCAGTGAATGTCTTATTTGATGTGTGGAAAATGGGTGTAAAGCCAATAATGACTGGCAAAAAGGAGTGACTGCATTTAGGGGTGTGTGAACTGCCACAGTGTGAAGGGCGTAGCTGAACCTGCAGGTGTATGGGAGCATAAGGTCATATGGGTCTACCAGCAGTGTCTGAAACCCAGTCTACAGGAAACTCTCCTCAGCATTGTGCAGGGAAAGCATCCACCAAATCTAGCTCAACTGTACAATACTTTAAAGCAAGAGTGGCTGAACATTGATGTGGCCTACATCCAGAAACTTGTCCAGTCCATGCCAAATCAAATCACAGCTGTTATTTATGCTTGTGGAGGTTTTACATGCTTTTCTGTATGCTTCGATCACAGGAGACTTTTGTCCGGTAAGCTTGTACAGCTATGTATTTAGCTCTATATTGTGATTCGGTCAGTTATCATATCAACAGTTTACTTAAACAGTAGTGCCATATTGCCTACCTCTATTAAGCATAATTTACCTCTTGTGTAAGTCAACAATTCTTTTTCTAATTACAGAAAAATGCAACAAAACTATCCTAATGTCAGTTGACCAGATGCTGCAGATAGAAACTGTACTGATCAATTTTAAATGCCACACTCAGGAATTACACTTAGTAACAATTTAGTGAATGCAACTGCCCTTATGCTTCTTATCTCCATTACCACTGTTAATGCACATGCTGCTTGCTTGACCCTAAACATGATGCAACTGAAGCCAAGTACACGATTCCTATTATTACAAGTCACTCAACATTTAACCATGACTTATGATTTTGAACATTCCTATATTAATTCAGCAGACAGATGTTTGCTGAGCATCTATCACTGTGTGAACTTTAGTAGGAAGACGTCAGTACAAAAAAGAGTCTCACAAGTTCCAAGACGCAAGTAGATGCAACACTCTAAAGAAACCCCATGGTGCTTAAGTGTTTCTCCAGTGAGCCCTGATATTTGCCATAACCATTAGCACTTCAGGGTCTCCACAGGCCAGGTCTATATAACACCAGCAACACCCAATATATGGGCTCTTTCTCACCTCCACAAACATGGTGCATGTCTGTGAAAAGAAAGAGCTACAGAACAAACATCAGTGAGCCACAGGGACCTGCATTTCATCACCACAATGAGGACAAAATGACTTTGGAGCAAAACAGGCAGCTCTGAAAAACAATGTCTAGATCACAGTAATGTTTACTAAACCCAACAGAATGAGACTGCTATTCACAAGGACTTAGAGAGCTGATCACTAACAGTCATGATTCACAAAAATGCATTGTGTATCAGCAATCCTACTCCTGAATACAAACGAGCAGGCCTCCTTAAGGTCACCTATCAGTAAATTCTGGTGTAGAGCAGTGTTGTAGTAAGTTAAAGCTTACTATGCAAGGTTTGGAGACCACTTTTGGTGGAAATGTATAGTTGCATGCAATGTGCAGAAGACAGTAACACAACATTGGTTGAGGACTCCTGGTGAGACCACGTGTTCCAAGCATGTAAGATTGAGCTGAAGCTGAAGATTGAGCTGGACCTTCTTTTTGAGGGTGTGTGAGTAACGGTAATACACAATTCTGGCTATTGAATGATTACATTGGGCCTAACAGGGTGACTCGCAGTGGGGCTTGCAAACGAGTTTATTCTCTTGACTTCATTCAATTTAATAATAACAATATCACGTTACAGCATCGTCTTAAACTTATAGTCAGTAACAACTATAACTGTTTCAGTAATGACTGTAAAATGAATGCATGTTATGTAGCATGATATACAGCATTATAAAGCCTACACTTCGTTTACTGTATGTAGACTCCAGTTAAAATTGCTTACTTTTGAGTATAATTTACACAGAAATCTCATCAACTAAACATTTAATCTAATTTTTTATGATTAAGTGTTCTTTACCTTTATTACAGCTTTTGTTCTTCTCACTAGACTTGTTTTCAGTTTATCAAAGGCATTTGCAGACATATTTTTTTAAAACTTTAGTTTTCAGTCTTAGAAACTGGCTACATTTTTTTGCTGTTGAGGTCTGGTGCTCTGGAGTATTGCTCTGAGAATACCATCATTTGCAAAATGAGGGTTCAGAGAGGGTCCTTGGCAGCTACACATTCTTTCAGACCCATGACACTGACCTCTCTTTTCGCAGTGGAAGGATGAACACACAGTGGGTAAAGATAGTAAAGGCAGATCTCTCAAAGATGAAAGCTTTAAGTATTGTTTATCTAGTCCGTTTTCCTTTGACAAGTGGAATATCTTTTATCTCAACAACTTGCAGGGAAAATTACACAATTGAAGGATGAAGACTGACAGACCTGAAGTGTGCAGTTTAATGAGTAGAATGATGCAACATTTAATGTGAAAAGGAATTTACCCAGCATTGATGTAAAATACCTTTTTTATTTATTATTTTATCATTAGTTGCGGATGGCACACAAATTTGTGATAAATCCAAAGAAATACAGTGAAAAGAAGCCTAAACAGAGCACAAATCAGAGTACAATGATGGGGAGTCAATACAGGAGGTTGGTTCAGAGTCAATACGCCGTTCCCAGAATTATTCATGAAGTGTATTTTGTTCTGTACGGAGAGCATATGCACATGAAGGCAACAAAGAACGTTGTTACTCTATCAATATTAAGAGCTGTTGATTAGCATCATTCACTGAGAATTGAGCCATAGAACTTAAATAACAGCAGTTAAAAAGCCCTTCACTTGATGACAGACATTATGCGCAACTGAACACATCCTTCTGAGTGAATATGGTTCATAAATACCACAAATAATTATTTTGACACAATGTGCCCAGCTACTGCACTACATAGCTTACTGTTCTCCTCTACTATGTAGTGAAAGGATTCATATTCACCTAAGGAGCTGATAGTGCAGAGACTAAACTGAGGACAAGGAAAGAAAAACGTGCTAATTTATCTGAGCTAAAACAAAACTATGACCTTAGTAGGCAAAACATAAGCATATTTTGGCCATCATTTATATTTTAGCTCCATCTAAATGGCTTAAATCTCACTTTAAAATGAGGCTTTTGAAAACTTTGATGTCATGCAGCTGCTTAAACATAATTTGCAAGGCAGGCAAAGAAACATCAAAGTCTTTTTAATGGGTTTGTGCATGTGGCATTGAGGTAACAGGTTTTTGGCCTTATACCAGAGACTTGGCTTAAAATCGAGATTTGAGTTCCAGCTAAATTTCTGTGAGGGGTAGATGATAAATATCTTGGCAAGCCTTTCCTCCATATGCTCTGCTTTTAACACCTGATGAGATTTGAAGTGTCCCCAGCAGTCTTTTTTTCTCATCATGAATTAAAAAAAAATGCTTGAATGATAAGTGGCACTTTTACTACATGAGACCATACATTTGACAGAAAAATTATACATATGTACATAATACACAATACCTAATACTTATCACGCATGAAATAATGCTTTTTGGGGAATATCATTGTTACACTGTACAACCCTGTTTCCAAAAAATGAAAAATGCAAAAAGGAAATGAAAGTAGAATGCAATGATATTCAAATCATTAAAACCCAATACTTAATTGAAAATATTACAAACACATCAAATGCTAGAACTGGTTCAAATATGAGATTTTTAAAAATATATGGCCATTTTGAATTTTATGCCAGCAACACACTTCTAAAAAGTCGAGACGGGGCAACAAAATACTGGTAAAGTTGTGTAATGCTAAAAAACACCTGGTGGAACATGTCTCAGCTAATTAGGTTAATTGGCAACAGGTCAAAACCATAATTGGATATAAAAAGGGCATACCAATATTAAGTAGCTGTCATTATCAAGCCCTGCAAGATGACACTGCATTAAACATCACTCACAGTTCTGTAGTGGAAAACATGGAATACTTCAGAAAACCACAGTCTGGAAAGCATGGACGCCGCATCCTCTGACTTAAAGAGGAGAGAGACTATCCGGCTTGTTTTGTTTTAAAAGGCAACACCTGTGATGGTGTGGAGATGCATTAGTGGTGTGGGTGACTCGCAGATTAGTGATCGATATATATGGGTTTTGGACCAGCATGACAATGCCAAACCACATTCTTATATACTGCACACATGGCATGGGTGTGCAGTATATAAGTCTGGGTGCTAAACTGGCCTGCCTGCAGTCCAGACCAGTCACCTACTGAAAATCTGGTGCATTATAAAACCAAAAACATGATAATGGAGACCCTTTAAGGTTCAGCTGCTGAAATCCTACATCGAGCAACAGAGAGAAAACATTTCACTACAGCAGTTGATTTCCAAGTTTTAAACATCAAGTTAAAAAGGGGCATTTATTTTCCAAACAACAACATCTGATTTGCGTAGTATTTTCAATCATTTATAGGGTTACATCGTTTACACATCACTGCATTCTGTAACCTGCAACTGAATTTGTAAAAGCATGTGGGTTGTGAGGGATTCAAATGGATGTTGGATAAACAAAAATTCTTTCTATTATGCTGTAACTTTAAAAAGTAGGGAGCCTTTCATTTTTTATTTTATTATAATTCAAATAATAAGTTAACAGAATGTTCCAGTTGGGTCCCATGGTGGCAAGCCATTAGTTAAATATGGCAGGGCATAAAGAAAAACAAAATGCATTTTTTTAAGGTTTCTGTTTTTAGAGTATAACCAAGCTCAATGTAGTTTACATCGCACTTGTTGTATGTTATGCAAATACAATACTTTTAGCCAAAGCAGTTGGTGTACATTTGGATAGATGTCTTTACGTGCAGGAAAATGAGTTTAGCATGTCCTGTAATGACTGTGGATCATTGTGCTCTGGTTTGCTCACATCTTCTACATGTAATTGTATCTGTTTCCTAACACACCTATTGTACACTGCATATACCAGGACATATATGTGACTCACTCTAACAGAACCACCGCTATGGAGGCAAGGTGTTTTTGCACCACTGCTTTCTTTTCCTTTCCGGTTCAAATTCTGGTTCATGTAGGGTGTGAGGATGGGTAAAGTGTGTCTCTTTAATGAACAGGTGCATTTATACGCTATAAATAAACAGATGTAATTTTACCTGTAAATGAACTAGTGCAACTAATTTTTTGGACATGATTATAACAATTAAACAATTAATAAGCATTAGATTAATCGAAATGTCTCAAATAAAGGTGATCACTCATTTAGGTGACTTTATATTCTATTTCTGTACATTAACAACAGCAGTGTTAAAGTACAGCATATGTGAGGTTTATTTACAAGCTTTTAACTTTGTAATGGGTATTAAGTTTCACCACTTTGAGAGTGAAAATACTTTTTAACTCTATTAAAAATACTTTTGTTTTTTAAACTGTGTACATATGTCTCTTCATAAGCAGCTGACATAACTAGTACCAGTGAAGCTTTGACAGATTCATGGTAGTAAAGCCATATAAGTGGTAAGCGTGAGGTTCCTGTTTAATGGAAGCAAAAGTAAAATGCCTTATGAGCGTCAGTTCAAGTCATGTAATACGGAGGCATATCCGATTTTCAGTCCCCAGTTTTGATACGCTTGGCTTTGTAAGAAGTAAGTCACATATATGAATTTATACTGCATTTTAAACCTAAATCTTGTGCTTCCTGTATTCATACATAAACATTTCATATAAACCTTGATTAACAGAGCTTCTTTACATATACAAGTTATACATTTACCAAACCGACTTATTCAATATGTTTCCGGCCATTTCGATATTTTAGCAATGCAAGGGAGACGACGAGAATTAAAGAAAGTTAAAAGTCATAACAGTTTCAACAGAAAAAAAAAGAAACAAGACACAGCTCCTCAAAACATTTTTTTCATAACCAACAATATACGTAAATGTTCTTTTCCTTTTCTTTTTTTTTACAACGTGTTTTTAAAAACCAGCTGGTTATGGATACTCTCAGGTAGATTTTTCCACAGTTTATTTTCACAGTTTGTGTAAAATCAGAGAAACATTCTCGCTAGAGTAATAAAATATTATTATAATTATTAATATCTTTTTTTTCTTTCAGAATGTACATTGTTCAGTATA
The DNA here is from genome assembly GCA_024036415.1 of Prochilodus magdalenae. Lineage (NCBI taxonomy): Eukaryota > Metazoa > Chordata > Actinopteri > Characiformes > Prochilodontidae > Prochilodus > Prochilodus magdalenae. The sequence continues at coordinate 663,655 of JAMWET010004759.1, forward strand.
TAAATGGCAGAGGTGAGGGTAGGGGACAGTAGGCCTTATTTGAAGCAGGCTTCATCGCCTGTCAGTTATCTCCTCTGTGGTGTACTGCCTGTGTTTACTGTTCTAAGGTCCACTTGAGGAGACTCCGCCTAAAGCATTGACCAGGGCAGGCCACTGTGTCTCGGTAAGGCGTTCTAGCCATCGTCCAGTGACCTGCTGTGTTCCCAGTACAGCACACCGGCTATGTTACAGGCGGCCATGGAGATCAGCCGTCTTCGCTCTTGTGGGAGAGGCCATGGCTACCTACGTGATGAAGGACCTCACCTAAAACCCCCCTCTGCACTTCACGGGCAGGCTGTTGTGCTGACTTTTGGGGCCATCTTTGATCTCCACTTGAAATGGTTGTGCCATTCAAATCAGCACTTGAAGGAGCAAAATAATCGTGTATAAAATAGCCCATCGGTGACATTAGAAACATTGACATTGGTGTTAATGGCCAGGCTCACGATTCTGTTAATAATCTGAAGGCACTTTGTATTTCATGGCAGAAAGCGGCACCGTTATGTCACGTTTCTGGCAGTGGAGAACAGAGGAGGAGAAGAAGTGCTGATCATTCTTCTTCTTTATCATCACCACCACCATCTCGACCTCTCTCCACTTCTGCACATTCCATGGCCTCCTGCCACGGGCCTTCGCCTGCTAGTCTTCACCTCCTCTCCTCTCTCTCTTCCTCCACCGATCGCTCCCAGTGACCTCCGACCGGGTCTCCTACCCCTGGCCTGCCCCTAGGGAACGTGAGCACAGTGTTGTGAAATCAAAGTAGGCAGCTACTCAGGGAGGGGTAGAAGCGGATATTAGATGTTTGTTTTTGCCACAGTTGATTATTTGTTATTTGTCGTTTTTCATTCGTTCTAAAGCACCAAGCCAAAAAAGAAGAGTAAAATCCTGTGGGTAACTGAAGAGTGGAAGGTGGAGAACGAGCTGAGTGTAGGACGAAGGACAGAAAGGATGACACACTGAAAGGTGTTCGTAGTAAAGAGCTAGGGGAGACTGCTAGGGGAGACTGCCATTTCCCCACCTTTTTTTATTAATGAGCTTTTTACTGCCAGCTGGCAAAGTTGTCCTTGTGCTTTACAAACTGTCCTCAGGTCTGCATGGGAGCCCTTCCTGATGAGCCTCGCCTCCTACAACCAGTTTACTCCATCTGTAAAGTGCTCTCGTCCTCGAGTCCCTGCGAGCATCTTACCGGAACAGAGTTTGCAGATTGTTTTCAATAGATACATTTTGCGAATCCTTATTACTTGTTGTGTTGTTGTTTTTTTCCTCTTTTTTCGTGATTTTTATTTCTGAAATTCCATGTTGAGCCTGTGCTGTGTCCCTGAACGTATGAATCTTTGGTGAGTATATATTGAGGGTACAGGGACACAGACTCGGATGCTGTCGCCAGTCTCCACCCAACCAGGTGGTCACCTCTGACCTCGAAACCATGTGAAAACCAGGGCGATGCATAACGGCCATATATGTGTCGCTCTGTATGGGGCCTTGGATCTGATATCTGGTGACAAGAAAGAGAAAAAGAAGTAAAAAGGTGTAGCTCAAAGTCTGAGTTCACTAAACTTCTAGGAAGAAGTTAACAGAACGCTATACACCCACCGGCCACTTCATTAGGTACATGTCCCTTTACCCTATTCTTCAATGGTCATGACCCCTACAGGACCACCAGAGAGTAGGAATTATGTAGGTGGATCATTCTCAGCGCTGCAGTGACACTGACGTGGTGGTGGTGTGGTAGTGTGTGTTGTGCTGGTGTGAGTGGATCAGGCACAGCAGAGCTGCTAGGGTTTTAAGAACCTCAGTGTCACTGCTGGACTGAGAAATGTCCACACCGATGAAGGACTGGAGGATGACCAACACAAACTCTGCAGCAACAGAGGAGCTATCATCTGACTTTACATCTATGAGGTGGATCAACAAGGTAGGAGTGTCTAATAAAGTGGACAGTGAGTGGACACAGTGTTTATAAATAGGCATTATACATTTATTATCCAAAAGCACTATTGAACATGATTTTTTTATATAATATTTTTTTAATATAATAGGTGTTTCATATATAACCCCTATTATATAAAAAAGGGGTAAAACTGCAAATAAATAAATAAATAAAATAAAAGTTTTAAACACCCTCTGTATACCTCCCTCTCCACCATGAGTGCCTTTTAAAAAATACATTTAAGGCCGAAAATTAATCTCAAATGTATTTTAAAACATCTCAGTCATCAGACAGACTTGTTCATAATTCATGTAATATTTATTCATATGTAATATTTCATGCAATAACTTTCTGTAGGGGAGCTTAGAAGTATTAAATGCTTTAGATGTCTGGCTCCTATTAGCATCACTGGGAACAATTTTGACTTGATGAAGCCCACATTTCACACAAAACTATTTGGAATGACTGTTCAGTTAACAATCAATTTTTCTATTGTTGGGTTCCCCTTGAAGGCAGCCAGGTTATCAAGTCATCAAGTCATCTTTACAATGAGACCGAAGTTTAGATTTCAGTAATAATAAACGTCCTTATTAAATATTTACTGGACAGCTTAAATTTTGCGAACTACTGAAACTTCCTGCATAATGGAATCATTGTGTTTCGTTCTTGACAGATTATTCAAATGAAAAGACTTTGCAGCACACAGCAGCGAGAACAAAAAGATTGTTCTGGCTGATACAGGAACAAGTCTAGTACTGCTGAGGAAAGCAAAGGCAACGCATTTAGCCACACCATTTGCTCATGGATTTCATCAAAGATCAAGCTGCGAGGAAAAAAAATCCTTATTTCCCTGTCAATAGCCCTGTCAATTCCAGACCATTACCTGTCTTGACTTCCATTTTCTCTCACTGTTTGTCCCCAAGTGCAATTACAGAACTCTACTGGGCCCAGCCATTAGGGGCTAGTTACTATGGCGATGCATATTTGATACATACGATTGGACGGAGGGTCAGGACATTCCCCCTCCTCCAGAGTGACATCATCGATAGCGATGTCTCCCTCAATTCCTGGACCCCGGATGCCTTCAAAGATCACCTGTGTCAAGGTAAGCAAAAGCAAGGACAAGCAAAACTAAATATCAGACTCCTTTTATAATATTCAACAGTACAAAAGCAAATAATCTGCTTAAAATTGATTTCAAACATCTGTAATAAATCCTAAACAGCAGTTAGGAATAAACAAGATAATAAGATGATACCAATGAAATGACTCTAAGTGTCAGTTCGGGTAATGTACTACCGAGGCATTGCCTGTTTTCAGTACCCAATTTTGATACGCTTGGCTTTGTAAGAATATTGAACCTTAATCTTGTGCTTCCTGTATTCATACATAACCATTTCATATAAACTTTGATTAATAGAGCTTCTTTACATATACAAAACACACATATACCACACCGAAGCTAAAAGTCATAACCGTTTCAATGGATAAAGCTCCTCAAAACTTTTTTAATAAAGCATACCAGGTCCTGCAATAAAAAAGATAGTAAGATAATAGGAATGAAAATTAGATCATATTTTGCAAAGGACTTGCTAGGCAGTCGCCCTTAGACGGTCAGCAGTTCAGTAGATGGTTGTGCAGTGTTTGCAACTCATTCATTCCTATGAAGAAAACATTCGGAACTTAACCAGCACCAGAACATATGAAAACCAAACATGAGATCAAAAAGCTGTATATGCTGCAAGCATTAGCACACCATTCCTGCTGAATATTCAAGAGTTGGAATGGTGTTGATATCCTGGAATCTGTGGGATTAGCAAGGAGACAAATGTTGCACATTCCTTCCCATTCCATAATCACCAAATATATGTGTCTTTCTGAAAACCTTGCCTTGGCTTCATGTACAGACCAACGTTCCTTGTGGCTTCATTTTAAAACATGAAATCAACAACATGTTCCAGTCAAACTTCAGCTTAGTAAAATAACCATTTAGTGTAAAATGCTCAGACATCATTAACTACTGTGATATATTTGGAAAATATAGCAAGGTATCAAACTTTATCAACACCTCCCAGGACTAACAGGAACCTGACACTCCGATTACGCTGGCATAAGTGTTCTTTGGCTTATTTTAAGCAGACGACCCAGCACGCCGCTGACGTGCCAGTGCGCTCACCTGGAAAGAGGAAGTGGGGTGGATGCTGATTTTGGCCTGTCTCCACCGATCCCCTTGGTTTCCACTGAGTGACCAGACTGGTCCAGCATCTGAAGTAGCCTGGCCTTTCTGCTTCATAAACGCATTCAAAGTGCCTGCAAAGACATTCGGTCAGTTCCTCAGAACAAAGCTGCCCAAATGTATAACTTACTTTTACAGGCTTGAGAAAGATCCACATAAAATATTGACAGTGGCAATTAATGGATTTAATTGGCATTATTAATACTTTATGGGGATCTTTGTAAAACATCTAAAGGTGGGTTATACATTTGATTTATAATGCAACTTTCAATTCCATCACTTCATCAAATATTCTTCAAAGTGAATTACATTGTTATCATATGCTATTGAATAAACCTGACCTAGTCGCCTAGCCATAAAGTCTACTCGTTCAAGTATATTAAAAGAACCGCCATAATCTTCTTTAACTTAACAATACGGATCCCATCTAAAAGTAAGGCAGACTGAACAAACAAAGGCAGCATGATCATCTATCTGTATATCCCTGCTTGGGTGGTATAGAGCCCATAGAGATAAACAGTTCCAGCACAGGATTTGTAGGCTTCTATACATTCTCCCACTACTGGTGATGCACTATCCCCTTTATTCTCTCAAAGTCGACTGTATTCTTATTATTTTCTGAGACAGAGAGAGAGATTCAGACAGAGAGAGGGGGAAAAGGAGGAGTTTGTGTGTGTGTGGACACCCACAGGGATAAACAGTTTCATTTACAGATGAATACGGTATGCTTTAGGTGTGCTCTTACTCGGACGTGACCCATTGTAAGCCACGAAAGAAGCTACTGCTGCACTCCAGAGGATGAATAGCATTAAGCCGCGCCTCTAATGAAAGTGCTCTGATCCTTTAGCCTCTTAGGGACAGGCATTCAAAAGTGAGTGTTTGCTTTGAGTCAGATGACTTAATCCCGTAAACAAACTCCGAGAGAGAGCCAGAGAACTCCAAAGGCAAACTTTGAAGTGCACCTCATTAATTAGCACTGACCTCATCCCAGGTATCACACTTTACCCCCCTACCCCCAACACACACACACACACAATAAAATAAAGCTGTGTCGGTCCCCCCAGGCTAATCCACAGTAAAGATCCAGTCCTCGGCCAAGCTGTGGTCTGCACACCTTAAACCCACCACCACTGGGACACAGAACTGCTCTGTGCGCGTTTCTGCAGGCTTTGTGTTTGTGTGCTGTTTGTGCAAGTCTCTAGATGCTTCTGACTGAGGCTGTTTGTGGTTCACAAATACCACTCCAGTTCAAAAGCTCCCACCACAAACGTCTGTGTTTTGGGGCTCACGGATTGGTAAAATTTGATCAGAGGAAAGCATGGGGGCGCCGTGCTGTAATCAAGCAGAACCGCATGCAGGCTGGGTTTAGAGGCGAGCACAAAGCTACATTTCTCATGCCAGGTCAAGAGACAAAAATGAAAGAATAGGTTCCACCCCAGTGGACTCATTCCTCATGGTGAATTCTGGAAAAAAAATTCTAGCCCAAAGAAGGGAATTCTTCTCTATGTAGGGGGTGGAATGGCATAAGGAACACTGATAGATTTCCTTTCAGCCTAGCAGAACAAATGTGAGGCACTGCCTCTTAAATTGGAAATGTCAACCCTCACGAGCAGCCCCACTTCAGTCAGGGGTGGAGTGCATGTACTTGTGGAGGTGTGTGTGTGTGTGTGTGTGTGTGTGTGTGTGTTAGACACGGGAATGTTAACTGTTTGAATGTGTAGCTAAGCACCTTATCAACAGCAGTTTAAAGGCTCGTTTTAATGTTCATGGTTTAATTTTTAGAGGTCTGCAGGAATTGATTTCTCTGTTTAAATTTTTCCAAAACACAATATTATTGTCCTATTTTTAGATTATTATCGTATTCTTAGAGCTTCTCTGTCTTTTAGCCCCGCCTCCTGACAAACCCAGTATGCTCCGAGTTCGCCCTCTCTTTGGATTGGTCAACCGCCAGAGCAGCATCCGGAAACAAGTTCCGCCCCCACACCGCGGTGGTTGTTCTTACAATGGAATCGGTTCTGCTGTATCAGATCAGTTTGAGCTAGAGTCCGATGCCGAAAGTTAAGCTGATAGACCTAATGCAACTTCACAAGCTAGACTAGAACAGGCAGTTCAGCTTGGCAGGTATTTGATGGTTTAGCTCTCTGTCCCTTTTGTGAGCATGTGCCGAGTTTGACAGTAGTTAGGCAATAAGAACTGAGTTATTTCTGGAGATTTTGAATACGAATTAACAATAGCAACTTGCTGTAAAAAAATCATTCTTAAACAACGTTACCTGCCATTATACTGAGATAATTAGGTAGCAGTAATGAGTAATGATTATGAATATGATTATTATGGAGTAAGGTGTAACACAATCCCATTATTTTAATTAACCATGTTAATTTTACTTATCCATTAATTGGATAATATTATCTGAGTAACTACCCCAGCACAGCTATTGATCCCAGCATTAACCCCAGAGTTGGGCAGTAATGGAATACGAGTAACAGTGTTACGCAATCAGAATACAAAAAGAAGGTAACTGGAGTAAAATGTTGATATGTGTAAAGGATTATTTGTAACTAAGACAATCAGCCCTCTACAGTATTTATGTAAAATCATGGAAGGACACATTTGTGGCTGTGAACCTGGAGAGAGTTAGGAGAGTGGACAAGTAACATTTCAAATGTGATCAAAAGAGTTAAATACCGTATGAGCAGTACAGGCTCTTATATGACACAGATGATGCCGATTCAGAGTTATTATAATGGCCTCTGTTCACGTATATATTTATAATGAACTTGTTTACAGTTCGAAACTTAAATGCACACAATTCATGTGGAACAAATGTATCATCCTTATGTAAGAAATACATTCATGTATTGCTCCAGTTTTTTAAACTGTGAGATCAGTGACTGTTAATTCGCACAATATAAGCTGCTCTACACGTGTTTAAATAGTTGATGCAAAGTGTTTCCTTGTTGAAACAATGTATTATTTGTTTTTGTTTAATTGTGTGCCTTTAAAAACGGTCTCCATGCACTTGTGTCATGTAATGATTTGGAATAGCCTAAAATAACTTGACTTGGGGATGAGGAAACATTGACATCACTAAAAATATTTACCACAGTTACTGCTTAGAGCTGTATATACATTTAGATATACATTTATATAACAGATTAATAAACGTTAACATGTACAGTAAATCAAATTTTTATTTTAAAATAAGCCAAGGCCCTTGGCTCATAGTGGCACTAAGTGTCTGTCTATATTAGCCTAGTGCAAAGACCACCACTACTCAGAGGAGATGTCTGTTCACTGGAGACAATAAAATTAATAGTAAATAAAATGACAATAAGTGTGAGCCCAGGTTCCATTCACTGGCACTGTAAAGAAAGTTTCTCTGCAATGAAGCATTTCACATGAAACCACTCTGAACAACTGTTTGCACATTATGTGTCATTATTCAGTTATTAATAACCTCTAATCCGTCAGACATATTACTCTGTAACTATTCTGTATATGTGAGCATTTGAAATTGTGAGCTATTGTCTAAGGCTGCATTCACACTAGCTGTTTTGCATGGGAAAAGATTTGTCTAGAGCACTGGCATGAATGGAGGCGCATAAACACAAGTCCCCGCCACTTTTGTCTCAAAATTACTACTGCCTTTTGTAAAGATCTCTAAATGCTTGATATGCCACTGTGTAAAACTAAAAACTATCACTGGAGGGCAGGCACAGCATGGCTGTGTCGATGAATTTACAAAAGAGCTTAGAACAGCTTAATCATGTAGGGCTGCTGTTTCGCAGGCCTGAACCTGCTTTCTAAGTCATATGCCAATGTCAGTTCATCAGTATCCCCTCAAAATATGAAGTAATGTTAACTTCAGGTTCATAATCCTCAAGACTGTGTGTTGCTCTTATTCATTATACAGCATATGCCAATAAAGAGAGTCATAATGAAATGTCTGAATTCTAAAATCACTGTTTAAAACTTCTATTAAGATAAACTTTTATATCAAGATAAATCTGTCCCTGCCACTGGCCTAGACATGTTTTGTCGTGTGTCGTGCACCCACTGCATTTTAACCAAAACACATTGTTCACACTGAATTTTGCCAGCTATTTGATTGTAGCACTAACAAACTAGCTTAGCTAGCTGTCTACAGTAGATCTATTATCTTTCTATTAACAACAAAGACTTATTTACCACTTAGTCAGTTAGTTGCCTAGTTTTGTGGCAGCAAACCAGGAGAAGGTTGCTTCTGTAATCTTACAAGACTTATACGCAGTATATTTGTCTTATACTGGTTGTTTTCACTGGCCTGCTGAGCTGTGACATGATTGCCTGCCTGATATATTAAAACACATGTCAGAAAGACTTGTTTTTCTGAGCAGTTGACCTTTTTGTACTTTTCAAATTGTTCTGCACAAATAAAAAAAATGCTCTTATATAAACAGGCGCATTCTGACCACCTTGTGAATGCCACTCACAGGATTACATGTAAAGTATTTTCTGGCAGTTGAGGAAAACACATGAACATAGCTGTTTTATGAAGACAAATTCCTTGTACGTGCAAATGTATTGCGCCAATAAAGCCTGATTCTGATCGTAATGGTAGTTTAGTAGTTATATGTGTAAGGCATTATATGTGAAACCAAGCCACATATGGACCCCTCTGGTGTACAGGCTGAAGACATTGAGGGAACATAATGTTTTTTCCGTGTACTCATTTCAAATAAACCCTTGAAGAGATGGAGCTCACGTAAGATTTATTTGCAAGTGCAAAAAGTGTGAAAAGTTGCAAAGTTTCCCCCTGTAGTCATTTCAAATGAATTCCTCGCCTGGCTGAAGTAGTAAAATATTATAGCATGTGTGACAGCAGTGGTTATTACAAGCCATGTACAAAATCCCATGTGAACACATCCGTGTAAGAGGCTGCATTTGCCCTTTAACAAGAGTATCCCGCGGCTCCACGGTGCTGCCTCTCAAGCCAGCAAATTCTTTGGTTAGTCATGCCTGATGGCAGCGCTCATGGCACTGGGGCATTAGCAGCAATGCTACTACCGGGGTACGGGGACAGGCGCAAAGGCCACGCCACAATGGACGGCATCAGATGGAGATGGCGAGAAACTCCCCCTGGACTCAATGACATGACAGATATCACAGCGGGGAGTTTTGGCTGCTTGAGATCCAATCTCTTTCCTCGTCGGCAGAAACACATATTCCCACTCGAGGGAGAGGAGAGCAGCCGTGTGGCCTAGAGAACGTGCCCTCAAAAGCACATCTCACAGTGGTTAAAGCAAACCCAGTGGTGGAGAAGAGTAAGGGAAGGCGGGTGAATAGTAACTGCTTTGGAAAGCTAGGAAGACGTACTGTGTCCACCTTATTATAGCACTGGTCTATTTGTTCTGACACAGCAGCATTATTGTTCTATTAGCAGTAGCATGTGTCTGCTGTGTTTCCACACATGAGACAGGAATGGATCCAGTGATGTTATCAGGAGTGATTTAGGTCAGCCCCACTGGCTACAGGCTGTGCAGCCACTCTCCCCATTACACTGTACGCTAGAAGCTGACATAAACTATTGAGTCCGGCAACTTGTCATATTAATGGTACATTTATGTGGGGCTGCTCTAAGAGGCTGTCAGAAAAGATGTGTCTTTACGGTCATTTGCTCCACCAGATTCTCTCTGTGGTTGAGGTGGTACCGCTATTACACTGTGCTGAAGAGAAACCTGTAAAACAATGATGTGGTAAAGTTTAAGGTTTGAAAGTAAGTTCCAACTCACCAATGTGTTTCCCATACATGTGGTAATAAAAGCCAAAGCAGTACGCTGGAGGGTTGGTGATGCCGTAAGGATTTTTAGGGGCTACGTTGAAGGTGGGGCTCAGCAATCGTGCCTTGTCTCCTTCTTTACGAGGTCTGGACGTCTCTATGTACATGTAGAAACCTACCATGCCATAAAAACACACAGGTGTAAAATTTCAATTACATGTACTTCATAGGTGCATGAACCATGCAGCACTACAATCAGTGGTGGAAATGGGCTGGAAAGCATCAGAATACAATTCCAGCAGAAAAAAGGTGGAACGGAATGGTCTTCTTGCTTAGACTAACAATTGTTACTATGGGGAAAGAGACATATAGTTGTTTTACACTGTTTCTAAAGCATGTGCTTAACCGAGGTAGTGTTGAACACATCCTAAGTTCAGCCTACAGCCTGTTCAGACAACGGAGAGTCATGTTGCAGGAGGGTCCACCCACCTAATCTTTATGGCAATGCATTCTGCAGCAGACTGTCAGTGCATTCAAAAGGTTAAAGCAGTAACGCCACATTGGTTAATAAAGGGAACTGTTTTAGTTCAGTCTTGTGCTATCATGTGTATGTTTAGTCTACTCTATGGAGTTTATTTTTTCATGTTCGTGTGCTTTACTGAAGTGAGGTCATGTTAAAAGGGTACATGGTAGATTAGCACATTAGCCAAAGGGGAAGTAATGATTGTAGCTAGCTTGCTAATGTCAGCCATTCACAGCATATTAGATATCTAAATGTAAGAAAATGGAATGGAATGGACACTGGACATTTTTGATCTTTAGCTAAGTAGATTGTATCAAAAGTGAGCAAGATAGTCTAGTATTTTTGGAGGGGTTGCTTTGACAAGCATTTGACATTTTGCCTGAATCCTTGTTCTCTGCCTGAAAAACATGCTTGGTGGTTGCAACGAAAGCCTCTTCATGAAGCATCTATCTATCTATGTCTGTCTCTCTGTCTGTCTGTCTATCTATCTATCTATGTCTGTCTCTCTGTCTGTCTGTCTATCTATCTATCTCTCTGTCTGTCTCTCTGTCTGTCTGTCTGTCTATCTATCTATTTCTCTGTCTGTCTCTCTATCTATCTATCTATCTATCTATCTATCTATCTATCTATCTATCTATCTATCTATCTATCTATCTATCTATCTATCTATCTATCTCTCTGTCTCTCTGTCTGTCTATCTATCTATCTATCTATCTATCTATCTATCTATCTATCTATCTATCTATCTATCTATCTATCTCTCTGTCTATCTATCTATCTGTCTATCTGTCTATCTATCTGTCTGTCTGTCTGTCTGTCTGTCTGTCTGTCTGTCTGTCTGTCTGTCTATCTATCTATCTATCTATCTATCTGTCTCTCTGTCTATCTATCTATCTATCTATCTATCTATCTATCTATCTATCTATCTATCTATCTCTCTGTCTGTCTGTCTGTCTGTCTCTCTGTCTCTCTGTCTGTCTGTCTGTCTGTCTGTCTGTCTGTCTGTCTGTCTATCTATCTATCTATCTATCTATCTATCTATCTATCTATCTATCTATCTATCTATCTATTATATTTAAGTGGACACCCCAGCTAAATCTGTTCCTTTCCACCCACGTCTACAGTATAGTATATGGAAACTGTGTTTTGGTACATTTTATACACTGCACATCTCCTGTAGAGCAATGCGAGGGTGGAAAAGTTGCAACAGAATGGCTGTTACAGATAAATGAGGTAAGGACCAAATCTAAAACCGGTGAATTCATTTCATAATTCAGTGATTCCAACAGCATTTATATGCCATTTTATAACACCAGATGTTTTATACTTTGTGGGAACATTTTATGATGAATGAACCAATCATAACAGTCAAAAATGTATAAATAAGAATAAATTCTGGTTATATCAGCACACACTAAATGTTAACTCCTATAAACTTCATTTCTGAGATGTAAGGTTTTCTCTGTGAAGTAATTTTATGATACAGTATATGGGCATCATTAGTTTTTAAGCCAGGCAATTTAACTGGAAGCAGCATGAACTATAAACTTCACAGCACTCAAACTTTGTACTCTCTGATGAAAGAAAATGAACCTTCAAAATATTTGCCATCTTGTCATATTGATCATCTTTCATTGCATTGCACTGATTTTAACTTCAAATATCTGGTGAATGGTCTGTATCTGGCTAGTCTGCTACAGTTTATCAGTAGTGTATTATATTATTGTGAGGAGAATGAGTAGGAAGTATTGGGAGAAGGTGAGAGAAGGTATTGGTCTGTCGTGTGCCAGAGGAAGAGTGCTGTAACAACCTTGATCATGCCTGACATTACTGGACTGCTTTCTGCACTGTGAAGCAGTTCTCACCTCACTAGGTGAACTTGCATTAATGTAAACTGTTGCCTGCTCCCAGGCTCTCCTCACTTCATCAAGTCCAGGTGGATGCTTGGCACTTCCAAATATTTGCTCATGTTGGGCTTGCACTTCACGCACAAGCTCCTCGGTCACCTCTGTCGTGAAGTGCTTTTGGCACGGCCTCTCTAAGCGAACAGTTTTCATGATGCTCCAGTGCACAGCAGATTTAAAGACATGACATAAGGACTACGACCGAGAAGACTCTAATTAAGGCATTTTTACTAGTATATGTAAAGTACCTTATTATCTCTATGTATACAGGGTGCTATATAAATGAACTTAGTTTGCTCATTTCCTTTCCTCTTCTGGAAGCTTTTTGTGCATGCATGGATGGCCCAGTGCATACAGTGCGATTTCGACAGTCTCAACATCTAAGTATGAGATTTGTCCACTCTTTGCAATTAACTACAGCTTCCTTTCTTTTTGGGAGACTTTATTTTTAGAAATCTGCCAGGATGTTTTTTTCACACCTCCAAACTTCAGTCTTAGAAGCTGGTTGTATTTCGTCGCTGTCCAAAGAAAAACAAGTATCTCCAAAATAGCAACTTTACAGGAGAGGCCAAAAACCTTATTTAACTTTAATGTAAGTCAGTGGAACCAGACGTCTTTCCAAATAGTTCTGTGCCATTTCTGTTGGTCCATTCATCATGAGATTCTCACTCAGTGTCAACGGCAGCTGATGTGTTCAAATGATGCATAAAAATAAAAAAAGTGACAAAAGTGGAGATACATGTTTTTCAATGGACAGCGATGATTTGCTGCACATTCCAAGACTCTGTAATCTCGAACACATTCAGTGATACCAAGGTGCAGGGCTAGTTAGTTAATTGTTCAAAAACATCAGTAGCTTCTTTTTTGTCTATATTCTTTTCTCATTAACAGCTTCTGTACATTGTGGTTAGGAGTCCAATTTTATTTACAATGTAGCACCTCTACCTGGCTACCTGGCTGGGTAGCTTCTGTGCACATGCAGGGGACATGGCCATGGGTAATGGGTAATGGGACATGTAAATAGCTGGGACTGTAAGCCTAAATATGTGTGAACGTGTTGCTCGAGCTGTTTTATGCTAGACTGTGGGGCTGTTCACCAGAGTGGCTTTTGATGACCTGTTTGCTATCATGGCTGTTCAGCCAGCACTGGGTGGCCGTCTCCACTGCTGTGGTGTTCAATAAAAGAGCTTTAGTCTGCAGAGATGGGATCGCTCACTAGCAGGCTGTTGGGAAATAGTAAACTCAGCAAGTAAATAGCAGAGCAAACTGAGCCTGGTAGAAGTATGGGGTGGTGCAACAAGACTCATCAGTAAGACCCGGCTGGAAAATGGCCTAGCAAGGCTCGACAGCAAGGCTGGAGGCGGAGTGTGTGGACAAAGCAGAGAACGGCAATGGGAGCGCCACCACTGCAAGGAGATCTGCTGTGCTGGGCAAGAGGACACAGCGTTCTGTCTCTCTGCTCTGCCACTTCTTGGGAAGAGGATGTGATCCTAAGGAAGAACTTGCAATGCCCGTTGCTAAGAACACAAGCTCATGGTTTGTGTTCTTACTGGGTCAGTGGACACTGTGTGCCCCCACATTCTTAAGGGACTTTACCCAGACTGTGGCTAGACTCTATGAGTTTGGACATACAAGGTGAGCATGGAGCCCCAGGGGTAATGCCAGACACACGGTAAGAGAGTCTTAAAATACCCAACAATTTGTTAGAATATGCCTCAATATGTTTTATTAATTTCTGAACTCCAACTACGAAAACTCCACTTTTTTACCTTGGCTTACCCCTTAGGTTAGACGTTGGTGTGGCTCAGTGGATACACCACTACCCACCAGGAAGCTATCACCCCATGTGAGAAACAAAGAAGAAGGGGGTTAATCCCCAGTCTGGGTGACTATGGGGTGCTGTACCAATAAGAGTCCTTGGGTAAGACTCCTAACACTACATTGGTCTACCAGTAATACAAACGACCTCAGAAGTAGCTGTGGATAAGAGCGTCAGCTAAATGTCATAAATGTACATAAAAACAACTCCTGAAAAAATAATAACTGGCTCTTAATGGGCATTCTGACTGGAAATGAAATAAATGAAGGGTGGTCTCAGACTATTGCACAGTACTGTAATATTAATATATACTGTATGAACAGTATGCATATATTCTGAGCTGTTTTCATAGTTGGATGGCAGAAACATGTTTCTGATGCATTAGTGATGTCTCTTACTCTCCAGCAGGACTACAGAGGCACTTCAAACCATTCTGCTCTGAGTTTGGGAGGAGGAAGGTTAGGCACTGAAGACCCTCCAGCCAAAATCAAGTAGAATTTCTTCTCCTGCTGAATTTGATATGGGATAATTACAACCCATGGAGGACTTTTGATGGTAATGAAATGTTGGACAGATTTGAGCCATTAGGATGATTAAAGCAAATGTATTATTTACAACATCAGCTGCTGCATTCCCATAAAAGCCACAATCACCAGCAGCCCTCTATCTAGACACCACCCCGCCCCTACTTTTCCCTCTCTATCAAAAGCCTCTTTGTAGACGTGTCAATAAATGGAGGTCAGAGTGAACCGCTGTTGCAACTGTTGAATGCTTTTTTCTCTTTCAAGTTACTTTTAAAACCATTATTGCATGTTTTGGGCATTTTCATTTTAAGTCGAAAATTATACAGTATAATGTGTACAGCTGGGGTTTGTCCAAATGAAGCTGCTGAATGGCATTTGGAAGTTAACAAGAATTCATTTCGGGCTGCTGATGGCTTTATTTAAATGCGTCACACCATACCCACAAAATAAAGGATGAAACATTAATGACTGCTGAGATGATGATGGTTGTCCATTTCCTGAGGGGTGGGCAGTGCTACGTTGCCGTACATACCCTGCTTTGAGCCGCTGCGGTCCCCGCTTGGCCCTGTGTTGGGAGTATATTTGGTGTCACGCGTGGCGGCACTGTGTCTTGTCCAATCGAAGTTATCGTTCTTATCCTGAGTGAACATGCAAATAGGCTCCTCCTCGAAACCGCATTGGAACTCCCCTGAGAAGAAAGGCAGCGACAGTCGTTCAGTCGTTCAAAAGCACACCTCAAACAGACACAGCTAAGAAGCTCAAAGGGACATTTGGGTTGATGATCAGGGACTTACTTAATCATGTATAACTTCCTAAACACACTGACAAAACCCTTACAACAAAACCAATCGATACAAGCAGTCCAGCAAGCCACGGGAAAACAGTTTAAAGGCCTGTCCGCCTTTTCACAGCAATGCTGAGGAGCTATTGAAATTCCGCTCGAGCTGCTTGCGATAAATATTCATTGATTTTATTAAAACGTAGCTGGGAGCAGTGTGGAGTGGTGACCTTCAGAGAGGCGGGATCTGTGGGGTTTTACTCAGGTAGCACTGAGAGGCAGCTCACTCTTGGTTAAGACAGTGCCAGAGACTAGGCTCTTGACTCTTGCCCTCCTCCAGGCCTGAGGATTTAAATGGGGGTTTTGGCCCTGGCAGCACTGCTAACACCTCTCTCTCCGCAAGAGATCAGGTGGGCTGCCTGCAATCTCCTCAGCACCACAGGGGAGAGACACAGGATGGAGTTTGTGCTGGAAGCAATGGGGGCTTTATGGAGACAGACTGGAATTGTTGTTGCATGCCGACCCTTAGCTTACTGTAGGATTTACAGTTACAGACTTGAGGATCTCACAAACAAAAGTACCCATTAAAAAAAGAACATGAATCAGGAATAAATACTTACTCAGATGTGGGTTAATTGGAGCTGGAAATAAAAAAAAAAGAGAAAACATACATTAGTTATTTGCCAGCAGCTACATGGAACAACCTTCAGCCTGCTACAACTTGAGGAATAGACTTAATTGGAGGCAGTTCTTGGCAATAAGAAATATACAGCACGTTAGACAGGTGCCACTTTTTCACTGGATTATTTACAGTCAAAACAGTTGCTAAATTCAAGCTATTTATTAATCTGGGGCTATTTCTGAGGATTATTGTTCTTTTCATGATATTAAAAGTTGTGGGACTGGGCTTCACACATGCAACAAACTTAATTGGTATACTGAGAATAATATCTGCTTTAAGACCAAAATATACGTGTGTTCAATGATACCTGCATGAAGAGCATGCATATACAGCTTTGTGGAGCAAAACTCTTCATGACCTTTTACTGAAACTACTCAATGGCCTTTTTGACTGGAAATTAGTTTGACCTTTATTTGAACAAACACAGCACAAAAACAATAATGAATTTAAGTTTTATTTTATGAACTTATGAATTATTTTATAAGGATGGTTCTGTCTCACCATTTTTGTCAAGAGGTGTAGCATCCAGAAATGCACAAAAGTTCAGACTGTACTATTCACAGCAGAAATCATATGCCAACAACATCCAGAAAAACTGGCAACTTCTCTGGGATTGAGCAGATGAAAATGCGCTGACACACAGTGGAAACCTGTCAGACTGTTTATGGAAATAAAGGACATTGTGTTCTCTGGACTGACAATGAAAGGATCGTCCAGATTGTTACTAGTGTCTGTCATGGCATGGAGGATTATGGTGGGTAACCTACATATTAGATAGATAGATAGATAGATAGATAGATAGATAGATAGATAGATAGATAGATAGATAGATAGATAGATAGATACTTTATTGATCTCAGAGGGAAATTCAATTTGTGATTTCACAAAAAAAAATTGTGAAAGTGTGAAAAAGTTACAGTCCCAATCATCAAAAATGGTAATAAATCGAAGAAGTTCATATTTAATTCTCAGTTGAATGCTGGTGATACAGAAAGTATTAATCACAGCTTTCAAATTTTATCAACATTCACACTCGATCACATCAAAGAAGTCGTTCATGCTATCAGAGCGACACCTCTTCAGTGACACCTACCTCAATCTGACTGCACACGCTGCATTTCCCTTTACTTGAATTACTCAGTCATCAGATTGTTGTAGTGCATTAACTGATGCCCATTTCTCAAGCGGAACATAAATTAATTATGGTGAGCATGAGAAGGGTGTGATGTAATTAAGTGAAATACAGGGAGGAGGAAATACAAAGATCCATTAAAAAGCTCCATAAACTGATATAATGAGGCATTCAAGAGTTCACAGAAAAACTGCTAAATTAAAAACAGGCAAGGCATATAGATTAACAGTGAAAATGATTGTACAATCGTCCTGAACCACCGTACAACATGATATAAAGTTTCATTCCAACTTTAAACGCTCACATTTCAAGGTCCACAGCTTCAGCAATTTATGAATTATGATAAACAGCCTATAACTGTTTACAAGAACCATTTAATGACCACGTATAAAACAATTTATTAGAACAGCAGAAGACAGAAATCAAGAAGATGAATGTATCCACCGCCATCCGTGTTACAACAGCATGTGGTGAAAATATCTTTTTAATTGGCTGTATATCGGAGTGCCATTTGTATGCTTAAGTAATTCCAAAGTAAGTCTTCTTTGCACCAGTTCATTGACCAATATGTGAACGAACTGTTGTTATTCCCAAACAAATACAGAACAAGCTCTCCATAGAGAACCATGCTGGCTGGATCCTTGAAGCGTTGAATTATCATAATGAATAAAAATCTTAATGATTTCCTGATGTTAGTAGTCTTATTTGCTATTCCATGCACAAATCACAATTTATACAGCACACTGAGAAGCATTTCAGTGCACTGTAGCTGCAAGGGCACACTCATGCATTTCAAAGTAGTTGCTACTCAATATACAGTCCTCATTGATAATATAAGAGGGATACAACCATAGAAAACAAGCTAAAGGTCAAGGGTACAAAACGCTGTTTGTTTCAATAAGTCAGATAGGCTGCAGTAATTTCTTTCACAGAGTAAATACAATCTATGCTGTCAAGAAGATGCATGGGCCTTTTAATGATCGATTCCTGCCACGCTGAATAAATGTGGTACATCAGCTTAACCCCAAAACTTTGTTACTGTGGCATGATTTATGAAAGGCTTTAGCGCATGGGAAGAATTGATTTTAATCCACTCGATTAAACTAGCTAATAACAAATCATTCTCACAAAGCAAACATGTGTAAAAGAATATTGGTTAAGATCCCTGGCTTCTGTCTATCTGTCTCGCAGAGCAGTGCTACTGGGGGGAGAGAGAGAAAGCGAGGGAGATAGAGTATGTGTCCCGCATGATTCATTGGCAAGATTATGAGGGATAAAATGGTGAAGTCTTTAAAATGCACATGCCATTACCATATCTTAGAATTCCTTGGCTAGGAATGGCATGAGAGAGTATGACGCACGCCATCTTTCCTGTCCTCATATGTCCTCATAAGAGCAACGAATAGAGAACCTTACTAAAGCTAATGTGTCAAAGATGCTGTGATTTCCACTCCATTAACAGTGGTTCAAGTTGCTTTTGGCGCATGTAAAGAATGATACAGAAACTATGCCCTGTATTTCCTTCAGGTCTTGAGAAGATGCATTGTTAACAACACACAGATCCAAAGTGCACACAGATTAGACAAAATCTAATCAAGAACCAAATCATACTTATCTGCCGATATGAGAACTTGTACTTAAAAAGTTTCTCTAAAATTAGAAAATAACCATCGTGTGCTGTAAATAATCTCAATCTCCTAAAACCAGTACTCAATGATTAGCTTATGTCATCATGGTTACATTTACATACCAATTTGATATAAACAGGCCCATCCAAGATCCTATCGTAACCCTTTAGGAAGCACTTTTCTGTAGCATGTTGAGGGCAATTGTGCTAAGTATAGCATTCTGTTAATGGCCCTGTGCCCTCAACTACAACGACAAAGCAATCAGCATAAGTGTTCAGAGAACAGTACGTCTTCAAGAAATATTG
The DNA here is from genome assembly GCA_024036415.1 of Prochilodus magdalenae. Lineage (NCBI taxonomy): Eukaryota > Metazoa > Chordata > Actinopteri > Characiformes > Prochilodontidae > Prochilodus > Prochilodus magdalenae. Next base: position 682,916 of record JAMWET010004759.1, read on the forward strand.
CAGAAAGTAGTCACTAAAGAGGATTTATGTGAAAACAGCTGCAGTGAGTTTCAAGCCATAAGCATGCTTCTCCAATCCACAGATCTGGCTCTGTCATCTTAACCTCTCTGCTAAAGTCATGATGTATTGCTCCTGTTATTATAGAATAATGTATGCTACTGTTGTATTACTGCATTACTGCACTGTACACTTCCATTACTGTAGTGCGTTACTCACACACACACACTTTCAATAGTGGTGGGCAATATGATGATATCTTACTGTTGTTGCAATAAATTGCCGTATGATACACTTTTATTAGTCAGATTTTTCATCTTTCTAGAACACATGCATGAATGTATGCTTTATCAAAATACCTACTGTCATTATAATAATATTATGTTATCATTGGTTTTTCAGTTAAAGGTCATTGTATTTTTTGGAATAACTCTTTTGCTGATGTACACTCGTCGTCAAAAAATACAGTTACAATGTCACATTTCTGTGCCAGGAACAATAAATGATAAAATATTCAGACTGATATGGGCTACACATACAGTAGTTGTGTCTGTCAGTCTGGTGCTTGGACGCCATGTTTGCCAATGCAACATTTACGCCATTTAGCTGACGCTCTTATCCAGAGCAACTTACAAGGTTAATCATCTTACAGGGAGGCCAGTATAGTGTTAGGAGTCTTGCCCAAGGACTCTCATTGGTGTAGCACAGCATAGTCACCCAGACTGGGATTTGAACCCAAGTCTCCCACATGTAGTGATGGTTGCCTAGTGGTGTTATCTGCTGAGCTACACCAACCATGCTGGGTGTCTGCGTTTTCTAATGGTGGCCTGTGATAATCCATCCCATACAGTTTGAATATTCTCACACAGTTCCTGCACATTCTGCGGTAGGGGTGGAGTGACACCTTTTGAAAGTGTGACCCAGGACAACAAACCATGCAAACCATTGAGAATGGCGCCTCCACACATGGATTTATTGGTTGTCTTCAGAAAGACAAAAATGGCCCTCATCACTAAAGATGACCCGTTGCCATTCTGAGGCACTCCATGACATTCCGGTATGACACCATTGCAGTCTGGTGTTAAGGGCAGTCGTCTGCCAATAGTGCTGGCACTAACAGGATGACTGATGGAGGGCATCACTTCTCACTGAATATCCCCAATCGTGGCTTTTGAATCAGCCAGGTACAGTGATAAAGCCCATCCTTGCTTACATCCCATGCATGTTTGAACTTAATCATTTGGATGTCGCACAATGCCAAACCCACCCACCATGTTCCATTGCTGTTGGCTGATTCCCTCTGGGTGTGACTATGTGTGCAACTATACTTTTGACGTTGAATCCATGTCGCCTGTCAGCGACTTGTTAACAAACCTCAGAAACATGAAATATTGTCAGAAATGTTATGAATTGTAAAAACCTTGTAAAGATTTGTGATATTACATGTTTGCCTTATCACCTACCCCCATCTTTTACCTGTAATCCTTGCATTTAAAATCAAAGGGGACTAAAAGTTGCCTAAAATGCCCTTCACCGTTTTACTTACTTGATCCCCCACCCAGTGCAGATGGGTCAAATTTCATGCGTTGATGTGACAACTGATTCTGGAATGCAGCAAAGGGATTAGTTTTCTGTCTGCGTCTAAAAGCTTAGATAAGCAAGGACACAAGCAGATGGTGTGATTTATTTTAAACGCCACATCTGAGGCCTTTCACAAACATCGTGTGCTATTTAATAGCACTTCACATGGACAAAGAGATGGATCCCTAAGCCTCACAGATCCTGCGTGACATTAAAAGGAACACAGAAGAATCATGCCACGAGCCACACCGAACAAAAAGCTGTGCGACGACATGCACCAAAGAGACGCTCATTATTCACACTGAAAAAGAGAGCAGTTGCAGGTTTTTGGCGAAAAGAACGAAGTGGCAGTCTTTAGTATTGCAGCCATCAGCCCGTATGATTATTCCTCTGAAGACCATGTCTGTAATTCTGAAAATCGCATCTCAAGGACGAAAAATAACTACCTTCATAAACTTGCTGCACTCTCTTTTCCTCTCTGCAGAGGAATCACGCCAAATGGAAAAAAGCCTATCTCTGCTTGACGGCGGCATCAGAGCGAGCATCTCAGGAAGTAGTGAGGAGGCCGAGGCGTGCTGTCTCAGTCATGCTGTTGATGTGGATGAGTTCTTCAGCGGGTGCAGAGAAAGAAGAATGAAATCCTCTCTGGTGATCAGAGCCGTAAACTACATACTGGGATGCACTGACACAGAATTTCTGGGCCGATAACGATCACCACTAAATCGCACTTTGTTGTGGCCGATATCAGCAGCAGGAACTGAATATTTAAAGTTGTTTCCCATTTAAAAAATTCATGCTACATCCATATAGGAAAAGCAGTGAGCATACACTGCACAGAATATTATCTTGCTGGAGTTTAGTCTATCTAATATTTCTCATTTTGTGGGTTTGCAACACGCCCTGAACTGCCCTGAAGCTTGGGACAGAGGAGGGGAACTCGCAACTGAGAAACTCGGGCAGGAATTGGATTCGCTGTGGTCGAAGGAAGCCAGATCCAGTTCAATTTCACAGACTCTTCCTAAACACAGTATCAAGGCCCAGCTCTCATGTATCCTGAACAAAGCATAACACTAATACCTATTGCATATAATGCTCCATTTTCATCACCCATTTAATTAACTCCTTTGCTGTAAATAGGGCACAGCTAAGGCTAGACATCTGTACAATTGACACAAATGACCAACACTATCATCAAAACCAGGATCATTCAATGGCTTGCTACATGTATTGTCACTTGTTACTGGCGCTGCTCAGTGTCACGTCACAGTCCTTTGTGCATGTACAGTGTATCATTAAAAGAAAAGCTTAGCAGTAACCTCAGAAAAAGATGCTAATCTAACAACAAAAGGCTATATTATCTGACATGCACAAATACCCAGCTCAGACAGTCTCAGATGTCTCTGTGTAAGACTCTAGTGACTCATATGAGTTTCCATTTAAATTCTCTTTCATCCTACATCTAAAAAGAGCGATGCATCATCTGTTCACAACTTTGTTATTCTATTTGATTCAAGTACACAATGAACATGTTCATATTTCTCTATATGAAAAGTTAGAGATCACACGGTATTTCATTTCCAATCAAAAGCCTTTAGTATGAACACTGAATAACAGTTTACAGAACAAGAATCTGTGTTTTACATTTTGTCATCTTTTAGGAAATTTGCATCGTTTCTTTCAAAGAAATCTACAGTTTTTCCATACCTCCAAAGTTGGTTGCATTTATAGTTTTAGAAGCTGGTTGCATTCATGCAAGCAATCCTTCATTCAGATGCTTATTGATGTCGAGATCTGGAGTCTGGGATGGCCAGTCTATTGCTCTGAGAACATTGCAGATTTCCATGTTTATTCTAATGGTATTGGTTTTGGTGGTCTACCAGGTTTTGAAGGTTGCTCCTTATGTAAGATCCCATATCTATAGGAAAAATGAATGACTAGTACTCAATGGCCAGTTTAGCTGGAAAAACATAAATGATGGGTGGTGCACAGTGCAGTGGTGTATTTATATTTGTGTTTTTTTGTTTGTGTTTTTTTCAGAGGTGACTTGAAAAGCCTGATATAAAAAAGCCTGTAAACAAGTTCCTGGAGAAACACTATTTTTAGGATGGCAATGCCCTTCAGAAAGGGGAAACACTATTGTTGTATTGGTGACTAGTGTTGCAGGCACCTAACGCTGTCAGAATAAAATCTGGTTCAGTCTCTTGGTGCTGCATACTGAAAGCTAGTGCTCTTTTCAGCCACACTGAAAAAAGACGTAATTCATTATAGATCAAAATAAATTTGGCCTGTACTGCAACTCAGCTGCTGGAGAGTGAAACTACAAAAATACACAAAGCTGACATTTTCAAATGTCTTCAGCTCAAAACCTGGCATTTTGCATTGCATGTTGGTGACAAGCTGCTGTGTGAGCTGCAGAGTTAAAAAGGTTGTTTTTCCATTGAATGAAGCACACTGTGTTAACATGTTTAACATAGATGTGAATTACTAGATTGACTAGACAGCAGGAGTTCAACACGCTACTGCATTTTCCAAATAATGTACAATATTATAAAGTATCCTGTAGTACACTTGACTAATGGACCTAAAAACAAGAAATAAGAAGAAAAGCAATTGTTTTAATCCCATTTCTGTTGAACATTTCATTATAAATCTAAAAATATTCTTTGTAGTTTCATAGTAATCTTTTTAATGTATCACATTTGATATAGTAGGAATTTACAATTCTATACTGATAACACTAAACTAGCTAGTAATTAAACTATTTCAAATCCTAACGAATTGCTAACTATTTATAAACTAGTTTAGATGTAATTAAAATGACTTATAATGAACTATTTTTGGAAACAGCTGCTCTCATGAACATGGACCAGTATATTGGTTCACACAGCCATTAGTAAGACATGCGGTTTACATGTTATATCACAGACCTGTCTTATTGCTGTTTACCACAACAACACAAACTGTCACAGGGCATGTTCATCTTTAACTGAGGCTGAACATGGATTCCCATTCTCTAGCTTCTTAACTGAATGCTCCATTCCACCTTGAATATCACAGATTGTACAGACACCAGAATGTAGTTTAAGATGGAACTGAAACAAGCTGGCAAATAGAAAGCCAACTTCAGTTCCCACATCTTTAACAAGATCCTGGACAACTTTAATTGAAAGCTCTTAGTTTGCTCTGCACATTTCATTACAGGCAATTTCTGAAACCTTGGGCAATACTGTGCAGTTTCACTTAACACTGAGACTGTAGAGAGGAGCAGTTCCACCTTTATTACCATCACAACCCCAGCAGAAGCCTGTAAGTAGCAGCCATGCTGTGTGATTTTATCACTGCCGGCTGAAGCAGAGCATCTTATACTTAGAGTTTCATTATGATCTACAACTTTAATTTACTTAGTGTTGATGTAAAAAAAAACAACTAATTAAAGCAGTAATCTGTAAAATGACGCAACCTGCTGAAGTCATACTCCAAACAAGTGGGCAACATATCACAAGTCCCTCCTCCCCTTCTTCACTCCTTTTCATTTCTGTCTAGAAGAAAAATCCAGGCTCTTCAATAAACTTCATCCTTTTACTCTCCAAGAATGTCTTTAGTGGTGAAAAGCCACAGCTGTGTTTACCCTTGCTTGGCGTTTTATTACTTCTTTTATTTGATACTGGATGTGGTTTTCTTAATAATGGATTCCTGACAGCCACACATCCTTGTATGTAGTTGTCTCCTCGCAGGATGGACAGAAACACCTGTAGACATATGTTTATCTGAGGTTAGTGGTTGGTGTAGCTCAGCAGGTAACACCACTACCTGCCAGGGAGCCACCACCACATGTGGGAGACTGGGGTTTGAATCCCAGTCTGGGTGACTGTGCTGTGCTACACCAATAAGAGTCCTTGGGCAAGACTCTTAACACCACATTGGCCTAGCTGTAATATGATTAACCTTGAAAGTTGCTCTGGATAAGAGTGTCAGCTAAATGTGAATGGTTATATTTTAGGTGGTCTATCAGGTTTTACATGATTGTTACTTTTTTCCCACTTATTTTTTGTTTTAACACGTAAGTAAAATAGTAAATCTCTGATTTATTTTTATCTTTTTTTTGTCAGGAAATTCTGATTTGTCTGAGTCTTAGATTTTTGCACAGTCCTCGACATAGTACAAGTATTTAGGTTATTTTGAACACTGTTGTGTTGCTTAATAGGCCCATCTCACTTACTATTACCAACATTAATCCTTTCTTCTCTTTTTCTTCTATTTTGGCCAATTGCAACCAGATTCTGGAAAGTACATGTGGTGTTATGTAAAAGTTACTTAATGAGGTGCTTTTCTTTGGCATGCTCTATAGGATCCGCATGCAAGTAGGAAGTGCAGTGAAGAGGAGTGTTAAGTTACCTGTAGTAGTTTCAGCAAAGTTGAATTTTTATGACTAATATGACCTGTGTATATGCTGATTCTCATTTGACACCACAACATAGTAATATATATATCATTTAAGATATGATGATTTTCAACAGTTTCTTCCTCATAGTCCTGCAAATTCATGCAGCAAGCTTTAGTTTGGCTTATGGGAGTGAATTTGTGCACATCTAACCACAGAGAAAAAATAATATTTAATAAATAGCATTTATTTTAAATACATTCAGCTACCCAAACAGTCAAATACTCAAAAGTATTTGACCCTTCTCTAATTAGTAAATTCAGATAATTTAAGGTGCACCCACTGCTGACACAGGCATTTAATTTCACACACTCACATAGCTGTAGGATAATCTAAATAAAAAAAGCACTGCACTGTCAATAGGATGGGGTGCTCCAGAGCAGCAACACATAGGATCACCTTGCCAAACGCCAAACATCATCTTGAAGGATATAACTGTGGAACTGTGTTCTCTGGAGTAATGGAGCTCTATACAATGCCTTTCGGATGAGCTGAAGTGGAGTTTTTTATTCAGAACTAATCCTCTAACGTCACTACCTGAGCTTAGTAATGCTCTTGTGGCTGAATGCTGTCAAATCCTCACACCATAATTTAGTGCAAAGCATTTCCAGAAGAGTAGAGGCTGTTACTAGGCCAACAGGTACTGGCTGTTACTGGACCAACTCCTGTTACTGGACCAACTCCCCAATAACATCTTTCATTTCAGGAGACATGTTGGATGAGAAGGTGTTTACGAACTTATGGACATAAGGTCCATTACTATGTAACTCCATGGTTTAATATATATAGGTTATCCACTGATGTCCACCGTCTTTCATTCATTGGTTTAGTTTAGATTAGTTTTCAAATCATCAATCTAAGAATAAGTGTGTATTTTAAGAAGTGTTCCTGGTGCTCTATAATTAATACTCACCACTGTAGGTGACCATTCTGATGGTGGAGTCTCCTTCGCCAAAACGCGTGATGGGGGTCAGGCGCACCTCATAAGCTTCAGGCCGGATGAGCTCCGTCAGGTTATAGGTGATGAGCTCTCCTTTCTGGATGGGACCTTCCACAGGAATCTCCTGCTCCCACCACCTCTGCTGGCCAGTCTGTGGAGGAGCAGAATTATTACTATACTGTTAGAATTTCATTATTACTTGAAAGCTTTTTCAGTTGATTTTTAATTTGATTAATTAACATATACCTTTACAATCAACAACGACTAGGTCTGCGTGATGATAACACACTTAAAATTCTCACACAGTTTTAAAATAAAGGTTCCTGACTTGGGCTTCTGGTTTAGAGAAAAAAAAAAAAACGAGTCTTTGCATCTTCAAAAGGTTCTTCACACCTGCCCTGCTTTTTAGTTGAAGTGCACTGATCTACTGAATCCATAGATCCACAATATCGGTTGAAAGATTCTTTAGAGAACCAAAAGTGATTTTTTGGCATCGCTTCAAAGAACCACAAGAATGTGATTTTTGGCAGCTTCTTTTTTAGGGGTGTACGAAAACTCATTTACATATACTTCTGTTATTGGATTTCTGATCACTCAGTTACTTGTTAAATTGCTAAATTACATGATTTTTAAATTAATCAATTACAAACAGTCACACTTTAAGTTAATACCCTGAAGGCACCCTATAGATATACAGTATGTAGTTCAGCATTACATTTAGGATTGGTTTTAAGATTAGAATTAGATTTAATGTTATATTCAATGTTCTGTTTCATTATGTATATATTGTTAAATGTTAAATCTGTTAAATGTTAAAATATTGAAATGAAAAGTCTGAAATGTAAAAGTCCAAATATTGGACTATATATACGCACACAGATTTGATATGACTCCTTATCAGGCTTTCCAAATGAAAATGTTCTTCAGACGCTCTAGGAACATTTATTCATGTTTCCTGGCAGTGCCCTTTCCAGTGAAGCATCACTGGGAAATAATAGCTTCACTGCTCTCCTCTTTTTTTCTTTTCTATTTAGAAGCACATGTGACTTTATATCCAGCCTTGTTTCTGCTTGGAAATGATTCAATATTTAACTTGCAACTCCATCAAAGGATTATAGTAGTGGGTTTTTTGACAGCAGCAAAAAAAAAAGCAATTTTGTAAATTTTGTGCAGAACCAAGCATGCATTTAAGATCTACGTTCTCCTGTTGTTTTATGAATGTCTTGGTACTGGAGTGTGCCACTGCCAGACTGAATCAATCAAAGACTAATACTGTGGTCGTTTGGTCTGCAGCAATTCATTTGGTCAGAAAAAGTTTGGAAGAAGACTTTGTGTAGGTAAATGTACCTTATTTGTCTGTCTGTCTGTATGTCTGTTGGATGGTGTGTTACTTGTACTGATAACATTAAATAAATATTACACTCACTGCCAAAACTATAGTTATAGTTATAGTCATCCTGTTAGCGTCATTGGCAGATGGCTGCACAATATAGGACTGCATGCACGCAGATTGTTACGAAGACCACCCTTAACACAACATCAACATTTGCCACATCTTCAATGGTGCCATGCCAGACTCTCATGGAGTGACTCAAAATGGCATCGGGTCATCCTCAGTGACGAGTCCCGCTTTAGTCTTGGTTGAGACGACCAATAAATCCATGTGTGGAAGCACCGTGGCCAGTGCCAAGATGAATGGTTTGTTGTCACGTGTCACATGTTCTGAAGGCCTTGTGTCACGTCCACCCCTACTGCACAGAAACTGCAGAAACTATGTGAGATTATTCAAGACCCATGGGGATGGATTATCACAGGACACCATTAGAAACCTCTACAACTCCATCCCGAGACGTCTGGCATGTTGGATAAGCACACAACCACACATGGGGGCCCGACACCATACTAAGAAATAAGAATTTATTGTTGCTGGTAACCTTTATCTTCCCTCCAAATAGTACGGCAGTCCAACACTTCCTTCTGGGTGCAACTGTTCTTTTCACACAAAATGAAAGTTATAAAACTAATTACTAGTAAAAATCTGTGGTGTTCTGAGATCTCTGGCCCCTGTCACACTGTTAATATGGTACAGCATTGTGCATATTGAGTTGTATGATTTTTATACAGCTGTTCTGCTCAGCTGAGACCTCAGTGACAGAATGGCTCTACTCCAGCCAAGCATAAGATTCAAACAACAAAAAGATAAAGCAGAGTATGTTCATATGAGAATGGCCTAAGATACCATTGTTTTAGTAACCACAATGTTGGTTCTCCAGTTCATTCATCGCAATGTGGCAATGTATCAACAAACTGCTACAAAGCACGAATAAGCTCCATAAAAAACGGTATGTGTTGCTTTAAAAGTGAAAAGTTTAGATTAGATTACACTGCTTATTTACATGCTATAATAGGATGGATGTAATTTGTTTTTTACATCTTCTCAAACACAAAGCTATTGGCATACCAAAGTCTACAGGAAAAGGTAGATCTTATTTGTGATGAAGAATGCTTTCGTTCCCTCAGATTTCTCTTTCAAAGCTACTTTCATGGCCTTCTACACAAGTATGAAGTGGGAAGAACAAGGCTCAAAAGCTTGTCATGACAGCTTAAGTCCATGGCCTTGTGGTGAGGAACAAGCAGTAGATGAGGCAGAGCATGTCTCCAGCTGGAGGACATAAAAACACTGCATCACCAGAGGATCAATTGTTCCCTTCAGATATGGCAGATGATGGTTTATCACAAGGCCAAGCAGAACCGAGCCCTGTGGAGAAAATTCCTCTTATTAAACTATGTCAGACGACTCTCAAAGAGACATGCAGTCTCGTGTAGCACACCCATCCAATTTGAGGTTCTGCAGAATTCCATTTTTAAAAAAAAAAAGGGCTTTGAAAAATTCAGTTGCTCTTGATGACAGTCATTTGATTGAAATGAGAGTTTGGAAGGAAACATAAGAAGAAAACAATAAATGGACATTTGGCACCATACGGAAATGGAATTTCTGAAATTGGCCAAAAAAATGACTAACAAATTACTAGCACACAGCAGTGTGCCAATTGAAGATGATTGTTTTGATAGTTTTCCTCCAAATGCATCATCTGATTTGCACCAGTTCCAAGGTATCTGGATAGATCTTTCCTAGGTGGGTACAGCAGCTGAAAGTCTTGCCACAGACTTTCTGAATTTTGTCCATCTCTGTTCAGTACAAGGCAGTGATCAAATTAATGAAAAGTTGAATTGATTTAAAAACATTGTTTGGTTTAATGTTTATACATTGCATGGCAAAAAACAGTCACTGTTTCGGGTTTAAAAAGCAAATACTTAAGATCCTTCGATTGGATAATTACTGCAGTGATTAATATGTTTCAGCTGGCAGCATGTCCCTGAACTCTAACTGATGCAGTGAGCAGCATCTCTTAAACAACCATGTCAGAAGATGCATCCTGTGGCTCTTGAGATGATGTTATTGTGTTCTAGAAAGGTCAGATTATTGGCCTGGAACGTTCAAAGAAAACCACTAATGAGAAGCTGAAATCGCTGCAGTCTGGTTAAGGACTGTTCAATGCATTATTAGAACAGGGAGGGATCTTAACGGCCTTCTTGAATCTTGAATGATCATGATCAGAGAGAACTCAAGAGCATTTCCACATGCACAATTTAATAAGAAAATAACTTGTTAGTAAGGCTCAGAAAAAAGGCTTCAAATTGCTATAAGGAGCATGAAAATTTGACAGGTCATGTGGTCTTATGAGTATAGATTTGTCTTATTCCAAAACCTTTTACACAGATGTATCATCTTATAGAGTTATCCATCTTCACCCTGGATATTAATTTTATAATAACTTGGGAGCCACCTACAAACATGGTTATCTCTGGTAACCATTTTTAAACCATTTTTTTAAAGGTGAGGTGGTAAAAAATGTAGGAGAAACAAACAGTATACAGGGGTTGGACAATGAAACTGAAACATCTGGTTTTAGACCACAATCATTTTCTTCACAATCCTTTTGCGGCCAATACAGCGTCATTTGGGCAGCCGTGGTTTTATGTTTTTTGGATACAATCCGGGTTAGCACCCGAACATCCCTTTCAGACAGCTTCCTCTTGCGTCCACAGTTAATCCTGTTGGATGTGGTTCATCCTTCTTGGTGGTATGCTGACATTACCCTGGATACCGTGGCTCTTGATACATCACAAAGACTTGCTGTCTTGGTCACAGGTGCGCCAGCAAGACGTGCACCAACAATTTGTCCTCTTTTGAACTCTAGTATGTCACCCATTATGGGTGAATGGGTGGGAAATTGTTGTGTGCATTGCAGTATTTTGAGCAGAACTGTGCTCTTACCTGCTAACTGAACCTTCACACTCTGCTCTTACTGGTGCAATGTGCAATTAATGAAGATTGGCCACCAGGCTGGTCCAATTTAGCCATGAGACCTCCCACACTAAAATGACAGGTGTTTCAGTTTCATTGTCCAACCCCTGTACATTTTAACTGCATAGTACATACACTAATTTAAGTGTCTATTTAAGTCAATGTCCTCAGTCACTACAAGCCACAATACAATGTGTTTAAAACATATTTTAATATTTAAGTTAATGAAGTAAGTGAAGTAAGACACTAAGTTATTGCGAGTGAAGCATAGGCAGATGGGTTAATTCTGCATTCTCAGTGGAGTCATTTCATAATTCCATTCATTTCTACATTTTGACATCCTGCCATGTCGTGAATAGGTCAGCAATGGCAGAATTAACTATCAGACTATAACTGTAGGTAAATAAACATGTCCCCTGTATTTTCAGTGGCTGGCGTTTATATGTTTACAGCGCCTGATTAGCAAAGCAAATAGACATACTTATGTTACACGCACACTATCTAGAACCTCTGCTACACAGCTTTTTCCATCATTTAAACTTCCATGGCTCCATTAATCACATTAGATATCTAACATTTCATACTTTTTAAGCTACAGCTTCGTAACTTGTAGAGGACTAGCTTACTGGAATCCTGTTACACATGTATCTACAACCATATTGCTTGTCTATAATTAAAAACAGTGATTATAAACATTTGAACATCAACATTTAAATGGTAGCATATATTTGGAGCAACTGCTTATAGCCAACACTGCCGCTGGCTCACTAGTTCACTACTATATGGACAGAACTGGAAGCATCACCCTTCTACAAAACAAAGCCAGAGAAAATTACGTGCCATGTTTTTTTCCTTCTCCTTCTTCTTCTTTCACTAGTGTAGCATTAGCATTGATTGAACTGTCTTTCTAAAACAGAAAGCTGGTCTGGTTGAAATAATTAGTGGTGATGCAGTGCAAGCTCACACAATTAGACTTTTAATTGGAGTTAAGATGCAACGGCATTCCGAGATAACAGCCTTTGTTAGCCTGGGTCCACAGGTAAATGGGAAAGTGTTGTGTTGTTATTTGTAATCGCCCACATAATTCAGTGGCTAGCCCATCCTTTCACTCACCCTGCGCATTCAATCCTGTCTCCCTGACTGGAATGAGAATTAATTGGATCTGAGCGTTTAAAGTGCGCGCACAGCAGTTGGGAGCAGATGGTTTTGTTAAATGCCAAGGCTCGGTACAAGAACAATACGCCATCAAATTTAAACTGAGTAAAATGGTCTACATTCCATGTCATATTGGAATGGTTTTGTAATATGCTCTATTAGCTACCCTACAAATGTTAATCATGCAAAAACAGAATGATGTTTAGCTGTAATTGCTCCTACTGAGATTTATAGAAGCTTATTCTTCTGCTCATTTTCCATCTTCCATGGGGGGTCTTAGTCATCGTTGTAACCACCCTTTGTGCTAATAAAGATCAGTGATTTGTTTTCCCCAGACGAATCCCTATCATCCTGTTTTTTTGATGAGGCGGTTCATAAGAACTTTATAAGAACTCAGGAGCAGAAGAATCTGATCAAAGAGAGTGCCAGCAGAAGCAAGCGAGACGGCGCGCTAATCAAAGTGTCTTCGCTGAGCTGGTGGAGCCTCTACCCAACTGCCCATGTGTAATTAGTCTGTTTGGTATCGATCCTGCTCTCTGGAACCCTGCATGCCCATCCACAACTGACTGACAGATCAATTGCTTGAGGAGCAGGAGCTGGAATGAGGGGGCCGCAAGGAAAGAGAAGGAGAAAGGCAAAGGAGGAAGGAGCCGGATGAGCAAGGGGCCAGCACGAGCCCGGCTGGAACATGCGATAGCGAAGGTGATTCTTGCTTTGTTGGGGCTGCGTTCAAGCCTTTCAACTAAGACTTCATTTTCCATTCAAGCCTGCCTCTCAAAAGGCCGCCGCCGATAACAGAAAAATCATCCATTATGGAGCGGCAAAGCCCAGCAGCCTTCAGTATTAATTCAAAGGCGGTGGCGAGGGCAAAATGATAATGATTGTGGGGGAACTGTGAGGAACAGGCTGCGGAGGGCTATAAATAGCGCTGCATCCCTCCACGTGCATGGCTTCTGGTTGCCGTGCTACAGCACAGTTTTGGGCGCCTGGGGGTTGGAGACATTTATTTATTTACGAAGAAGAAGCTCCTTCCACTGCAGCAGCCCTCCTTTCTCATTCATGTTCAATCATTTCAGCTCACCGCGGGGTGGGGTGGGGGTGGTGGGGATGGTATGTTGGAAGTTGGATCGTTGATCATAGCAAAAAAAAAAAGGGGGGGGGGGTTAAGATTCAATTTCTCTCCACGGACAAAAACACAGGAAAAAAGGAGTTTACCTTAAATCATGAATGCCACGGAAGAGCTCGGCGTTCTTTACATCCACTGCCTTTTAGCTGTTACTGACTCACAGAGAGGTCACATGCGGCAGAGGCTCCAGCTTAATTGCCATGCGCCTGACTCCCACAAGAAGCCAAGAACATGCAGATAAGTGTAGAAATGTATGCACCGAGCTTTCGTTTACATTTTGTAGATGTTTGTGTTATTATTTACTGAATAGACTGATAAAACACTCTGAATGTTACACAGAATTACTTTAGTGCTTGGGCCCCTATATTGCACCTATTGCATGCTGTCTGCCCTAAGAACGTGCCTCACAGCTTCACCTTGCCTCTTTTTCATTTGACTGATGATTCTGCACCACAGCTCCCCATTTCACATTACAGAGCTCCTTTGGTTGCACTACGCTAGCAAAGGGAAACCATATTTCATGCAAAGTATACTTCCAATATTACAGCCTAATGAACATAAAGATTTACCTCTTGATTACTTCCACCCACAAGTAATCTCCTACTACCTTCTAGAGAGAAGTTAGCTAAGCTATCAGAGCATAAACAAAAAATCTTTCTGACATATAAGTACTAATTAAATTGACTAAATAAATGAATTGTTTTCAAAAAGTAAATAATTAGAAAAAACTATATTAATAATATTTAATAAACACACAAAAAATCAGATCAGCAGTAATTATTGCTCAAATATACAACCTGAGGTGTTTGATCAATCATTTGATTAATCCTCTCTTTTAATTTAGAATTAGTGCTTCCTACTCAAAGTTTTAAAAAGTTTATGACTTGCATTAGGCTCAATGATGCACTTTCATGGCTTTCCATTGGAAGGAAAAAGAAATTTTCTACACTAACCAACTTTTATATGATTCACAGCATATAATAAACAAATATATTATATTTGCATTTGACACAAGGATGACACAAATATGTATTTATGAATTTTACCATAATTTCAAATTACCTAAATGGTCCATATGTGGAGACTAAGGGGCAAAACAACATCCCTCTTGGAACGGAAACTAACTAGCTTAGTTTACTGCAGCATATACTTCAGACTCACACAGTTGTGTTTGGAAAAAATAAAAAAAGCCACTGACTTCTTTAGCCACATAATGAACATCATGGAGGACCCAGCAACTTCTCATTTTGAGGTGGGATATGTGGCAGGGGGTGCAGGGGGGCAGTAAACAGGTAAAGGCAACAGGTAACAGGCAGATAAGCAGAAAACATCATCTTAGTTTTTAATTTTATAATATCAAAAAAAAAAAAGCAAAATTTGTGAGACCTTGTCATCTTGGCAGAGCCATGGCTCCACCTTTACCTGCAGTCTGATGCCCCTATTTCTAGGCATATATATTTAATCACCAACTGAGTTATTTCTTTTAAAACAAGCACAGCCATCAGTGTTCAGTGAGGGACAAACCACAATTGGCAGCAGGGATTTTAAGGCTCATCGATGCACTAGTGTCTATTCAGTCTGGTTTAAACTCTGGTTTAAACATCACACCCTGTTATATATGGGGCTATGTAGTCATAAACTAGCCAGAGAACCCATGCTAACCCCTGTCCACTATCAACAGTGCCTAAAATGGGACATGTGAGTGTCAGACGTTGAGTAATAGAGTAAAGTCTCCTGGTCCAACGACTTCCATTTTACTATTACATGGACAGTCAGGTGATGTCCTGAGTAATGTTCAGCTGGCAAACCCTGGACCAGGTACACCCCTTCATGGGAATGGTATTCCCCAACGGCTTATGGCAAACGTTATTTAAAAAGTGATCATTGTGAGTGCACCTGTGTTGTTTTGGGACACCAGGAGTACCAACAGGATATTAGGCATAGCATTAGGTCATAATGTTTTGGCTCGTTGGCGTATGTACCCCAACAATACCAAGCTTTTCATGAGAAATCACAAGCGGTGTGTGCACAGGTGACTGACTGTGTAAGCACTGAGTACATTTTAAAGTTAAAAAGAGGTATTAAGGTCACTAATTTAAAAAGGTCACTAATTAAATGAGGTATGGGTTGGGTAATCTTGGACATATATTTTTTATACTAAAGCTAGATAATTCTGCAACAAAGATTTAAGTTTAAAAGTATAGCTTATTTCCTACAGTTTCTTCACATGAGATATTCTCTCAATAAAAAATGTTTTCTTTCCCCTCAAGTGTCAGAGACGAAGTGGCTGCCACTCAGTACTCTAACCCCGGCCATCAATCACTGCCATGAGCTTATCATTGGTAGACTGTACCTAAAGAGAAAAATACAGAGAAAGCGAGAGGAGAGGGAGCGAAAGAGGGAACGAGTAGTATTAGTTCCAGCTACATTTAAGAGTTCCTGCCATGCTGTAGTGGGCCGAGTCATTACGCAAGGAAGGATGAGAAACATTGGCTGGGGATGCATTTCTCATTCTGCTGCTCCTGACAGATTTCCAGTGTCTCTGTAGCTCAGTCTCTGCTGAGATTCTGAATGTGCTGGTGCAAGGTCAAAAGAAAGCCTGGTATGTTATCAAAAAAGGGGAACAAGTAAACAAAACAGGAAAAAAAAACAGTCAGTCATTCGTTTCACCTGTCAATCAAGGTAAGATGTCAGGAAAGGAACTCACAAGCACAAAACCATCCATGGCAAAAAAGCATGGTATCTATAGGCACTTGTTTTCTCCCCATTCTTATTTAACACAGCTAAAAATATAGATAACTGAATACAAGGCAATATTGTTTTACACAGTCATAAATGACTGCATGAAACACTTGAAAGAACTGTTGTATAAAAATAACTGTGTGCCGTGTGAAACAATTGTTCTGGTAGCTTAATCACCACAACTCAAAGCACAAACAGCTGCTGTGTTGATGGGATATTGGGTTATATATCCTGGTATAATCAGGCAAAACCACATATTCACACCTAGTACCAGCATTATATGTTTGGTTGGTGTTCAAAACAGCATTACGTGTCTGTATTACACTGTTCACCGCCTTCGTTTCACACTGCAAAAGCCTAACACTCTAAAGCCACTTAGGACACTAAGACCAAAATAAAACACATCTGGTGTAAATATTTTCACTCACATCCTAGTGTCACAGTAGAGTGGTTTCAAAGACGCCCTTCTGTTGCTACATCCTGAAATTATGAATTCTGAATCTTGAAAATTCTAACGCTGAATGTGTTATCTTATCGGGGCTATAACTAGTAGCTTTCTAGCCACCATGTTAATAGAGAGAATGCATTACTCAAATGACAGAAATAGAGGACAGAAAGCTTAAATCTAAAGTTAGCAAAGTAGCTTTGAGTTTACCTAGATATCTTGCCTCAGTTTGGCTTCTTGTCTCTGTCTTAAAAGGTTAAAACCCTGTCTCTGGCATCCATCTTGCTTTCTGAATGATTTTGTTTGGTGACCATGGTAAGAGTCCTATCAATGTTAGCTTGGTTGACTTTGTTAGGCTATAGATCAGTTGCTATTGGGGTTGGTTGCAACCCAGTGGTTGATTCCCAATGGTTGTATGATGAATGAGAGAAATGCATGT
Organism: Prochilodus magdalenae; assembly: GCA_024036415.1. Classification (NCBI taxonomy): domain Eukaryota; kingdom Metazoa; phylum Chordata; class Actinopteri; order Characiformes; family Prochilodontidae; genus Prochilodus; species Prochilodus magdalenae. The sequence continues at coordinate 700,151 of JAMWET010004759.1, forward strand.
TGGTATTGTAGTGTAGTATATTAATGTAGTGCTACACTGAGGTTAGCTTGGTTGTCTTTGTTAAGCTATAGATCAGTTGCTATCAGGGTTGGTTGCAACCCAGTGGTTGATTCCCAGTGGTTGTATGATGCATTGTATGATGCATTACAGTAAAGCATGTTGCTATTGTAGTGTAGATTAACAAAAACCCCAGAAGGATAGACAATTACTACATAACACTGCAAAACACTCCAAATAACTTTTAAATCTTAAAAATAAAATTAAAATATGAATGTTTTTCTATACAGTTAATAAATAAGGAATTATGAAGATATGGAAATACATAGGAGGTTATGTAAAGTTAGAGACAGCTTTCGGTAGTATTTCGGCTGATGCTGGTAAATACTGGCCAGTTTTATTGGCCTCCTGTTTGCTTGGGTCCTACAGTTTACATGAGGAATATGAAATGCTTTAAAATATATGATGTTGTTTACCTGTCGTATGCCCAGGCGGTACGCCATGATACGGTCTACTGCATCAGGGTTCATCTGGGTCCACTGCAGCTTGTACCCATAAACCCGTGGCCGGTTCTGCCATAGTGGACTGTAGGTGTCGTAGTAAAACTCGGGAGCATACGCTTTCCCTGTAGAGAGAAAACAGGCTTTTCACCATTCTTCTCACTACCTGAATGCAAATCATTTCAGCTAACCCACACTCCTGTACAACCCACACTGAAAAAAGAGAACCTCAGGGACCTCACTTTTAATCAAAGAACATGTCTAAAGCACATCCACCAGATAACAAGCTTTTTAAAGGAGCTTTGAATAGTGTCAACTCAAAGGGGCCAGTCAGTAGCCAACATGAAAAGGACACTCTTCTCCAGGCAAGTCCATGTCACAAATGTCAAACAGTGAGCTCCAGAGGACTCAAACAGCAACAAACTTCTCAGATGCCATTCCGGTTCATTTCCATAGAATTCCTTTTGGCCAGTTGGTCAGAGCATCCAAGAGAGTTATTGGCTTCATGGCGGGTGTTGATGACACCCCAGATAGAGCTGTGAGGGAAGGCAGCCCAGGCATTGACATGGAGGGATGAGAAGTTGCTGATCTCCGCAAGCAGCCTCATAAACCTGCCACTGGTGTTTATGTCAGCCATGACTTATTAAGAGGCTGGGGTGGGCCAGACACTTTTTAATGATCTGCAGATTTACCCCTGCAGGCTGAGAGGAGGGCCATCTCGATCCCATCAGGAGTCTGCCTGTGCACATCACAAACGACACACACAACAGCAAGAGAGAGGAAGAGAAGGACAGAGGACCGGCAGACCAGAGAGCACCAATGGGGGACCCATTTCTCAAGCTTTTGCAGATGTGCTGTGACTCATGAAATGGAGCTAAGCACCAAACAGCACCTTCCAATATTTATCAAGGTTGTTCTTGCTTACTGAGTACAAGAACTATGCAGGGATTGGTCTGTATTTCCACTACATGGTGGTAATCATAGTGTACATAGCAGGAGCTTACAAAGTAAATACACTGATAAATAATAATCTGTGGTCCAACTGGATGAACTATAGTGTAAAAGTATGTCTAATGACTATTTACATAGGACAGAGAGTTTGTTGACTGCTTTAGTATGTGCATTATATGCCAAATGTATGTGGACACCTTCCTAATTGTTGAGTACAGGTGTTTTTAGTCACATTCTTTGCTAACGGGTGTACAAAATCACAGAGAGCCATGCAATCTCCATAGGCAAACACTGGTAGTAGAAAAGTCCATATCTCAGTGACTTTCAATGTGTCACTTTACCACAAGTCAGTTCATGAAATGCCTTACTTGTTGGATCTGCCTGGGTCAACTGTAAGTGCTATTATTCTGAAATGGAAGCTTCTAAGAACAATACCATCTCAGCCACAAAGTGGTAGACCACACAAACCAACAAAGATAGACTTAGGCATGAAGCTTGTAAAAATCACCTATTCCCAGGAAGCAACATTAGTGCAAGAGCTGTGTGTTGGGAGCTTCATGAAATAGGTTTTCATGGCTGGGTAGCTGCACACAAGCCTAAGCTTCACTATACGCAAAGCGAAGCATCAGCTGAAGAGGTGTAAAGCACACCACCACTGGACTCTGGAGCTGTGGAAACTTCTTTGGAGAAGAGGTCTGAGTCTCACCACTGTATCTTGCAGCATGGGACTAAATTTCATTGTCATGCATGGGCGCAGGTGGTTAACCAATCCAATGTGCAAAGGAGCAAATGAATAAATTTGCAATGAACAAATGAACAGTCTATATAAAATAATAATAAACAGACAATCATTAGCAGGCGTCATTAATATTAGAGGAAAGAAACAGACTCATTCTAAATACTTCTAAAGCAACCAGTCATGTGAACAATTTATGAATTGCATTCACATGCTACAGAAACAGTGCAGCCTTTAGTTAAACGGTCGGCAACGGCTGCAGAAAGTGCTGTTAAGGAAGACGAATACGCCACAATTAAGCCAGCTAAATGCAATGCTTACGCATGGCAGTCATTTGTGAATAGAGTACATAAAATTGGGGATGTCATTTACTATCGTATGGGGCTGTGGGTGAAATGTCTGTGTTGCAGACGGGTGTGGAACAAATGTCGCCTGAGTTTTGGCAGGAGCAGGAACATATTCTAGTGGGAGCAGGATTTAAATCAGTCCCTCGCAGACCTCTACTTTGGAGTGATGAATCACACTTCACTATCTGGTAGTCTAATGGATGAATCTGTGTTTGGTGGCGGTCCAAAGACACTACCTACCAGAATGCATGGTGCCGATATTAAAGTTTATATAAGCTCACCAGACAAAAAAATTAGTCACCTGTAACTAAACGCACCTAATCATACCTCACTGAGCATGAATTACAGCTGTGATTTGACATAGCGTGGACGGAACAAGTTTCTGGATGTAGAATTGCATCATTGCATCAAAGAATTGCACATACCGCTATAACTTACATTTCTCCATAAATGAACCAAATACCCAAACCTCTCTCCCTCTCGTCTTCTCTATGAGTGGGTCAATGCTGATGGATAACGCTGAGGGGCTACCAGCGCAGAGGAGTTCTCTCCAGGACTCTCAGGACTACACGCACTCAATTCATACAAGAAGTTACAATGTCTACCTTTTAGCCCTCGCAATCAGTCGCTGTTTCTGTCTCTCTGTTTCTCTCTTTCTTTCTCTCCTTCCTTCTTTCTATCTTTCCTTTCTCCTCTTTGGTAAGCACTGGAATGACATTTCTCCGGGGCGATCACATCAGAACCCCCAGAGCAGCTAGAGGCACCTGAGCATCAGCTCCACCGTGGGTCTCCTGTCCTGCTTCTGCAGTTCATCACCCGGCATGACCACAACCTCCACAATAACCAGCGTTGGCTCCATCTTGCAGTTACTCCGTCCCGGACTAATCAGACTAGTTCTGTCTTTCTCTTAATCCGGGTTCCATCTGAGGAGGTTGGGTTCCGCCCATGAGCCTGGTTCCTCTGGAAGTTTCTTCCTTACTCAAGGGAGTTTTTTCCTTGCCACTGTTGCCTCTGGCTTGCTCAAGGGGGCGTGTTTTTTCTTTTTATTACAAACAGATTTTCTGTGAAGCTGCTTTGAGACAATGTTGGTTGTAAAAAGTGCTATAGAAATAAATATTGATTGATTGATTGATTGATTGACATTTGGGCAGATTTGGTGTGTGCCTTTCCGGCACAATTCTGATGAGAGTTTCCTGTGGACTTGGATGTATGCACCTGCTGGTAGACCTGTATGACCATACTCTTCCATACACCTGCAAATTCAGCTACTTCCTTCACACTATTTGACACACCCAAATGCAAGCATTGTTTTTTGCCATCATTAACATCTGCTTTACACCTGTTTTCCACTGAGACATTTACTGCACTGTACCGCCTCTTCTCAATCTATGAATCCTATCACACATCCAGTAGGTATTTAAAGCCCCATCATCCTTGTGCAGCAGTATCTGCAGGAGCCTGAAGTTACTACCACCTTAAACATGCAAGTTAACAAACTTTTTGTTGTCTGGTGAGCTTATAAGATTTCATTTTTTTATTTTTCACATTGCTACGATGCAAAGGTTTGTAGATGTGTGCAGCACCCGGGACTGATTTGGAACTTACTCCATAATGTGCTTTTAATGGAGGTGGGAATTGTAAATGTAATCTTAGTGCATTTATTATGGATGAAGGAAGCACACTGAAATAAGGTAGTAATTGATTGAATTTACCTGAATCACCTGTGTACATAATTTCTTTATTACACTGATTCAATTCTGTATTGCAGTATACAGTTAATTCAGGGTTGGACTCTTTGGCACTCTGATTCCAGGTGTTGGACACAATCTTTAGAGGTTCAGGTGCACCACATTTCAAAATGTTTGACTAGAACCTGATCTGTTGACTGAACTAAAAAAAATATATAAGATATTTCAAATGTGAAGAAATGACTCATGTGACCCAAATAAGTTGAATTAGGGAAGTTAATTAGGAACTTATAGTAATTATGTTTATGTAACCTACTTGATTCATGCGGAGTCTATGTACACATTAGAATTATATAATGTAAAGCGGCCTTCAAGCATCAGCTTTTTTGTGTAAGGAGGCCATTACAATATAATAAACTTTCATTTCTTTTATTTTCATGGAACCTTTAGACATTTTCCATGCTGGAAGCTGCCAGTAGAAGCTAGTGACTTGTAACCATGAAGTGAAGCACAGAATCAGCAACAATACTCAGATAAGCTGTAGCTTGATTGTTATTTGAGGGCCCAGTGTGTGCCAAGGAAACATTTCCCACACCATTACGCCACCAATAATTCTGACACAAGCTGGCTTGGGTCCAAGGACTCATGCTGTCCATGCCAAATTCTGACCCAACCATCTATATGTCACAGCAGAAATCAAACCAGGCATTTGTCCAGGTTTGCTGTGCCTTTACCCTCTGTAGCCTCTGAATCCTGTTCCTAAAGCCTCTGACTCCTCACAGGAGTGGTGCCCAATGTGATTATGTAGTGTTACAGCAGAGCTGCGGACTGTGCATTCAGAGATGCTTTCTAATCACGGCAGTCATCAAAAGTGGTCATTCGAGTTACTTTAGTTTTCTTATCAACCATATTCTATACTGACCTCTCTCATCAACAAGACAACACCACCCAACTGCAATTACTGGATGCCTTTTTTTCTCTCTGGAGACTGTTACACATGAAAATCCCAGGAGACCAGCAGGTTCTAAAGCTGGACTTACCGCATCTGGAACCAACAACCATGTCACAATCAAAGTCACTTGGCACTTGGCAAAGTCAGTGGCATTTTTTCCACTACATAGTGTGATACAGTTAAGTGGCCGTGATGAATTTGGTTACCCTTCATCCTGGGGTACCAAGCCTGAAGGTATGGGTGGCTGGTGATGGTGAAAACCACTGATTTGTCCAAATCGTCAGAGGACCACCCAATAAAAAGAACCAAAAAGTAAATGCACTGTAAAAGAAAACCTAAAGTTCCTTAATAGTTGGTCTTGTTGTTTGTGTTTACTGATAAGGATAGATTAACAGGAGAAATCATGTGACCACACAAGCTAAAGAGAGCTCCGCATACCGCCATGGTTCTGTTATGCAATGGGAAACAGTCACAGATAATTGACCAGGGTACAGAATGTTCTGCACTGTGCTATACATTACAGTATATTAGATCACATTCTTTCCGCATTCTAATGTTTTATTCTAACGTGACCATCAACTGAAGCTCTTGACCCATGCCAGCATGATTACATGCACTGCGCCTCTGCCACCTAATTTGCTGACTGGATAATCTACAATGTAACTGACTGTGCAGATGCACTAGTGTTCCTAATAAAGTGGTTAGTGAATGTATTTTATTCAGGTATAAATAATGTACGCATTTCAACAATATATTTTTACAACATAGACAAGCACAGCTGTAATGTGCACGGTGCTGTAAAATCCAACAAGAGACGCAAAAGCTAACAGAGAAGACAATAGCTTGATCACAGTAGACCAGAACGGATGGGCAAACATGGGTAACCTGGAAACAAGCCCTTCACAAGGACAAGCAACAAATAAGACACGTTTATATCAAGGTTAATGAGTGACATAATGAGCTACAGGTGTCAGTACTCAGGGGAAGCGGCATAGTGCTGGGAGCTTCCTGAGATGTGCTCCACACAGAGCTGTTTGTTTTCTGTGATGGTTAACAGCTGAATTGCATCAGAAAGTCCACATTTCCAGCAGCAGGCCTGGCGACCGCATTGTTCTACTGCTAATTAACAGATACAAGTCTAAAGCAGCTACTGCTGTTTTGTTATACATTCGATTTACTTCGACAGAATTGTTTAGATGCACATAACTACATGCATTTACAGTACATTTACATTTTGGGCTTTTACATTTGAGGTTTTTAATTAGAGATGTGAGAATGTTAAACCCTATTTTCTTTTGAGACAGTCACGACAATAACATTTTGATCAAATTCAAATGAAATTAAAAATGTTGTGCTGGGCTTACATGCACAAAATGCAGTCAGTGATTGAAATCAACTAAAGGTTTCGAATATAAACTGGTTTCAGTGAGTTATGAATGAGTAATAACAATACTAAATGTAAGAAGACAGTTTTATAGCATAGAGGACTAATAAAATCAGCACAGTGTGATCTGTATGTTTCAGCACATCAGCACAATTTGTAAATTTTATTGCATGCCTGGCCTGGTGTCCACCCATTTCTGATCAATATGGGCGTTAGTCTGTTCCTGGGGTTCACATAAAACACTTCCTGAAAGACTAGGTGAAGCACCAAATGAAGGATCAGACAAATAACCGAAGGCAATAAAAATACCATATGCGATTAATTCCTACCTTTAGGTTGAACTCCTGCCTATGTGACACAAGAGACTTCACTCTCATCTTGATTTGGTCTAGACGCCCACGTGTCTGGCTTTTTTTCTTCTCAGAGAAGTACTTTTAACATCAACAAGCTTTAAAAAGGGGAGATGATATGAGGAGAGAATAAAAACTGCAATATACTTTGTCATTTTCACTGTTTAAAGTTTCAGATTCCCAAGATCTCTGGATGCTGTGACACTTCAAAAACCTCAGCCTCTACCATATCTTAATGGATTTAAAAGAAACTGACTCATAAAGTTCATAAAGCGATGGAGATGAATGGCAGGCCTGTGAACACCAGTTTGAAATATCTTTACATCTCTTAGTTATTTGCTTCATTTGCCCTCAGCTGAGAGCTTTGATGAATCAAATTCATTAACTTCTCAAACTGCTCATCATTCCTTAAGGCACTGGGTATTTAACCAAGTACAAAACAGCCTGTTTATCTGTTTAAAATTCATTTTATCTCTCAACAAATATCTTGGTTTTTAGACTAGGCAGCTTTGCAATATCCTCAATATGAAGATGGTGCTTGATATTGTTGTTGTCCTGCCAGTTCGACAAGGCTCTGGACCCTATTTGGAAGAACACCCGGTGAGAAGAAGATGCACAGAGTAAATCCCTCCGCGTACGTACAGCTCAGTGCATGTGTGAATCACAGTTCATTTCATGTGTCTGGCTCCATTTGGCTGAAAACAAACACTATTATTCAGTGCTACTCCTCAATGCAAGCAGGAAGGAGAAGCCTCACGGGGAGTTCAGGCTACGTGAGTGCTTTGTTGTGTTTGCTATGTTTGGGTATATGCAGTGAAATGTTTATTGCATCTACTCTGCGGATGCACAGTGGTCCTCAATGGGCCCTGTGAAGGCCATTGTGTTATTAGAAGACTTGTTGACTCTATTTAAAGGAATGTAACTGCTCAAATAGAATGTTTATGAGGGTGAGCTGAGCAAACTATGAACAAGTGAGTGGGAGTCAGACATAAACACATTCTGTAATCTCGAACGGAATTCAAATAATGAAACAACTACTGGTGAGGACTCGAATCAGAAGGTATTACTTTACAGCTACAGACAGAAAAATTTAAGTGCGTAGGTGAATAGCAACAATAATAGTCATGCTGGAGAAATTATTAGGCAATGCACTGTACCGTGCAAACATCTGAAAACAAATATGTTAAGCCATTTCTCTGTGCTGCTGATGAAATTGAACAAATCCTTAGAATGGCTAGCAATGAATAGCTCTAAGACGTCCAGGAAACAAACTTATAGTCTTTTAACTGTATCTTCTACCTAATACATTAGTGCTTTAAACACCAAAGCAAAACGGTTAGTTACATTTTACTGTTAATATATCGTCGCTGTCCAAAGAAAAACAGGTATCTCCAAAATGGCAACTTTACAGGAGAGGCCAAAAACCTCATTCAATTTGAATGGAAGTCAATGGAACCAGCTTTCCAAGCAGTTTTTAGGTGGTCCTGTTTTCATGAAATTTCCTTACAGTGTAAACAGTAGCTCATGTGACCAAATGAGACATTAAAGTAAAAATCAACAAAAATGGAGATACATGTTTTTCATTGGACAGTGACGATATTTACTTGCATTTATTCTATTGTTTTAAAGTGGTTTTCACACTCACTGATCAAATAAATATATTTTAGATGTCCCACATATAAAACTTCCCTCATTGAATCATGGAGTGGAGTTTACATGCGGTTAATAATCTGATTATAATCTTATTATCAAATTTTGTTGTCAGGTAAACAGCTAGATTTTAGTTCATCAATCAGATGAATCTGCACATGTATACTCCTACTGATTTCTTTCATCTGTCCTAGCCTGTGCATGTATAAAAACAGACAGCGTCAGGAGATATAACAATGCAGCATTTACCACAACCAGTACAAGACTGCGATAAAACATGAGAATAAAACAAAGCAAAACTAAAATCAACTATATCATTATGGACATTAAAAATGTGAATCTTCTAAATGATGTCATATTACATGCCTCTGTCACTTAATATAAAAAAAAATGACAAAGTTAAATTTTATATTGCATTTCCTTATACATTGGTGTAATTCTGTGAGTTTATTTGCAAAGTGTAATTCTAAATATAGACTAACTCCTGCAGACAACACGTTTTCCCAACCAAATTTACAGGTACTGACGGAATTACTGGCAAAATCTGATCTTACACAAACAATTTCCATGGTTACCTAGGATGGTATAGTACTGTTACTGTCGGTATGTACAACTGATCTGTTGGAATACATGCCTCCTAATCGCAATAACATGCAACATCCTTTTATGTTCCATCATATACATTTTCCAATAATGCCTCTACCATGGTTACTTTTGCCAATCTATGAGATGATGAAATAGGCCCAGGGTAGCCTTTTGATTGACCTGAAAGATGATGTGTTCCTTAGTAATATGGCTGCTAAAAGCGTTCGCTAACAGCGAACAGATCCATCCCACTTCTGGGATTCAGATTCAGTGCCAACTGTATCCTAAGCATGCAGAATTTAGCTGAGCATTCCCTCAATGGAAGAAAAAACATTCCCTTGTTGCCAAGCTACATAACCGCTAAATGGACATCTGCATGGTTGTGTTGGCAACGTGAAGCGATTAGCGTGCTCCTCTAAGCATATTATACAGTGCCTGGTACTGCGAAGAAATGCTGAAATTAGAAGACCCTTATATTGTGCCATATTTTAACATTACATCAATTTAAACACCAAAACAATTTTTCACGTAAGGTCTTTTTGCTCGTGCTGCGCACCACAGTTTTGTTCGGAGGAGGGGAAGCAATCACTCGAGTAACAGAGTGTGTCTGTGAAAAGATTGATGACTGCTCTTAAATTCAGCATATGTCACGCTACTGCTTCGCTGAATGCTTTATTGACTTCCAGTCATACTATCTCCACACAAGCATTAACCAGCGGATGTATCTAATTACAGATAATTTACCTCAAAATGGAAACTACTCTAGCATCAAATTAAAGTCACCCCTATAAAACAAGGCTTAACGAAATGAGGCAGAATCCGAGCCTTTCGGAGAAAAACACATCCTCAGTGTGGCTACTGCAGTCGCAATGGTGGGGCTCTTCTAAATTAACAAGGGGGAAAAATAAACCAATTTTAAACAAATGAAGTCAATGTGCTAGACTGAGCCGCTCAGTATATGTTGTCACCCTGGCAGGCAACATCCACTGCCTTCAATCCAGCACTGCAGATGTCCACTCAGTCTGGCCTCTAGCACTACTGAGCGTGTCCACTGTTATGACTTGGCTTGGCCTCATGCCTGCCTATACAGAGTCTGCCCTTTGGCATGGTCTGCTAAGCAGATTTACCGAGTGCCTTCTGATCTTGGTTTAAGCATCTGACCGTGGCACATCTCAAGCGCTGTGGCTTTTTTACGGTGTCTGTAGTTTGACCTAGGGATGGGCTTTTTACTTTTTGCTCTTCAGATACCTGCATTTTTGAGGAAATAGTATTCAGGTATCCAAAATATTTTAGATGGTCATGAATAAGAAACAAAAACATGCTGCTGGCAGCTTTGTGTTTTAGGCATATTTGATTTGAACACCAGTTGACAGAGCAATTCAGCATTGCTTACACTGTACAAATTTGGCATCTTTATGCAAAACATCGATATGACCATCCCGCCTCCTGGAGCCCTACGATGCAACCCCTCTCAAACTCTTCCAATTGCTCATATTGCTTTTGAACTCTTCTCTGAGGCATACTTCACTTGCAGAGGATGCTCAGAATACAACAGCCCAAATCAGAATGGAAAGCCCACACCATGGGATGACCTTATATAGTCAGTCAGGTATAGCAATAAGGCCTGTCTTGGCGTACATCACATGTGCAGCCGAACATTAAACTTGAATCATCTGCAAGTCTCACATAGTTACACCTACCTACTATGTTTCATTCCTATTGGCCGATTCCCTCTGGGTGCATTTTTCAATTTCAAAGAAGCCCAACAAAAATATAATGTCTATTGTTTGTATTTAGTGTGCCTACATTTATATTTTATTATATTACTTCTCATTCTTTTTTAGGACCTGCTTTCAGTTTATTAAAGAGAACTCCAACGTTTAATCTTAGAAGTTGTCATTGCAATATTACTCAATTACAGACATACACTCATCAGTTCATACAACGTTCACCTCAACCACATCTCAGATGGCCAGTTTCAGTGTTCTAGTGCAAGCACTCTTCTTTACGTCTGTTTAGTTTTCTCAGTGAAAGCTTCTTGACAGCCACAAAACCTTTTAGACTCATAGCGTTTAGTTGTCTTATCAACAGACCTTATGATCCAGTTCTACACAGCGATCATCGAGTCCATTCTCACAGCCTCCATGACTATCTGGTTTGGTTCCTCCACCTCACAAGAAAGAACCAAACTCCAGCGCATCATCAGGACAGCAGAGAGGATCACTGGATGTAACCTGCCTTCACTTCAGCAGATCTACACCAGCAGGGTGAGGAAGCGTGCTGGCAAAATTACATCTGACCCCTCACATCCTGGACACCTCCTCTTCCAGACACTCCCCTCTGGTAGAAGACTGCGGTCCATCAAAACCAGCACACCACGTCATGCTAACAGCTTGTAGCGCTCCTCAACCACAGTGGACACCTCCCACTGTAAACCTCAAAACATCCAACTGAACTGTACCAAACCGGACTGAACAGCTATTTGCACTCTGCCTACTTGCACTCTGCCTATTTGCACTATGACTATTTGCACACCTGTACAGATGTTCTCTTTCTGTAAATATTCAGGTCATCTGTAACTTTCTATATATAAAATTATTTAACTAAATCTGTTTCACATCTCTCAGCTTCTTCAGCTCTTTATTACCTTTAGTACTTTTTTTTACCTTTTTAATTTATCCCCTACCCTATTCACTGTTTAGTGTAATTTTCCTTTAGTTTAATACTGTAAATAATCTGTGTTCTGTGTTTTTGTTACTTGTTTTTGTTACTTGTCATACGTGTTGCTCTCACCAAGACAAATTCCTTGTATTTGTAACATACTTGGTGAAATAAAGAGATTCTGATTCTGATTCTGAACCCCTGTGGATTACTTTCAAGTCTGAACCAATAGCCAAGCCCCAGCTTTACCTACTCTATATCTGATGGTGACAGTTTTGATGGTCTATTGGGTCATGCATGATATTGTTTATTCTATTAATCTGTTTGTCTTATTTTTATTTTAATCTATTTTTACTCCTGTGCTGGTATCTCCTGGCAGTGAATATGTGTTTGGGGCAGTAGGAGATTTTGTTGAGAGGATGCAGGTAAAACAAGTTATTCTACTAATACAGAGTCTGTTTTCTGATAAATACGTTTCTTGCTTATTTATGTAGCATGGTAAAATAAATACCATGCCATTAATAATAATTTTTAAACAGTAATACACCAAAAGTGTTTACACAGCGTTGTACTGTAGATTTTTAGAGTTGCTGCCAAATTACTTAACATGAGATGAATTTTCAGCTGCTAAATGCACTACACGATGAGTCTGAATAAATTTAAATAACAGTGACCCTTCCTTTTATAACTGGAATCGGGATAAAGGAAACCAATAGACATGTATAAATATGATGAATGTCCAGTATTAAAGGGGAATCCTATAATGAAGTGATTCTTCACACATTCTATAAATAAAAACTGCTGTTGCTGTGCAGCGTTTCATGTTGCTGCATAAACATGGCAATGCTAATACAGTAGCCGCAGCTGTGCATCAAACAGAGCTTCTTCAAACGTGATCTTGTTGGAGCTATTGTAATTTTTGACTTCAAGATCAGTGTTCCCGAGGCAGAATTCTTACATGTGCAAACAGCAACGTGCTGCACTCTTTATTCAGGATCAGGTTGGTTCAGTAACTCACTTACTGTGAGAACAAAACAGAAGCCATTATACCTACAGAGAACATAGAGGGGGGCTCCTCTTGGGAAGGCCTCGGGTACAAACTGGGCCAGATTTTAGGGCTAATCAGGAGCTGGATTAGACTCGCTCTCTCTGGAGTGAACGCGGAGGCCCCAGTAACTCTGGCAGCTGCCTTTGTGTCCAGATGGTGGGGAAGGCAGAACGTTGAGCAGGAGAGGGCTGCTGAGCGATGGCACGTTAGCCCCTCCGCCTGTCGACCCAAAGCAAATAGCTGCAGGCTGCCCAGATCTGCTCCACTCTACTCTACCTGGCGCTCGCAGGGAGGCAGTTCTGATTTATTCCAAGCACTGGGCTAGACATCCATCTATCCAGCTTTCAAAAGCAGACTCCACCGCAGGAGGAGACTCTTCGGTGGCGCCAGGCCAGAGTGACAAATGTGGGCCGACCCTGAGACGGAGCGCCTCTCCTCCAGACGCCCCACGCAAGCTCAGCCCCTTCTAACTCTCAGACGGCTACTGCAGCCATCAATCCATATCCCCCCCGTCATATGGCCCTGGCACCAGAGACGTGATGCACTCTGACTGATCTCCTGCTTTCCGCGCAGCATGTTCCATTTCAGCAACGCCATCCCCGAGGGGTTTTTAAAAGGACTTATTATTTTTATTTTTTTTTTTTTACGTATCCAGCTACCCCTTTTTGCCAAACTGTCACATGTCATTTGTCATTAAGCAAAGCACACGCAAACTGACGTGGATCTTATTGAAAATACTTTCCACTTAGTTTTTGTCAGGTATAGTTGCACATTTCTTCTTATCTATTACCTGGTGCTTAATAAAAGGGATGCCACCTGACAAAAATGATTTGCCTGTTTTGAATAACAGGACATTTCCAGCTTTTGGAATAACTTTGGTTAAAGACACAAAATAAAAGGCTAGTAAAGGCAGAAAATGTAAACAGCTGTAAACAGTACCTGTATCAATACCAGTACCTGAAAAAGGACCTGTAGACAGCTGTTCTATTTTCTCTCTTTTCTTTTGAGCATTGTATATGTTTTTGTGTATGTAACCAGTTGGCAAACTCATAAAGTCCAAAGGGAAAATCTTCTACAGCAGAAACTATTTCTCAGCTACCTGAAATGCCCAGTTGGAATTCCAGTCCTTTCCTCCGTTACCAGGTGACATAATCCCATAAACACATCTTATTGCCCGCCTACCAGCAAGTTCTGCTGACACAACACACAGAGAGCTAAACATGTAATCGTACTTATCACTCTGAAACGTCCTACTCCAGTCTAGCTTGCAAAGGTGAATTAGGTCTACCATCATGTTCTACTAGACTTGCATCATCGGGTGTGGTGGCAGAACTGATGGTTGACCAGTCAGAACAGAGACAGCAATGTGGGCCATTAGAGCACACTAAGCTCATCAGGAGGTGGGGTACTTGAAAATGAACACTGTATGGAAATGTATATCTAATGAAATTTTTTTCTTTTTGGTTGGCCAAGAAGACCAGAACATGGGCTTAAAAGGTATGGTCATGAAAGTGTGGTTGTGAGTATGGAGGTTTGTTGTCTCTGGAAAACTATCTAATTACAGGACACCACTGTTATTTTTATTTGACCACTTTACTTTTTTGCTGTTTTTATAATGTAGACTATGATATAAATTGCAGCTCCTGTAAATTTTAAAGATGGCGCCCTGTTAAACTGCGATTTCTACATAAAACAACCCATTTTGTAATTCAGGCCATATGGTCCCCTCTGTAGAAATGCAAATACTACATGACACCTACATAAGCACTTCATGACAACTGACAAACTCAGATTTATAAACACTTATCTATTTGTCATAAAGATTGAATGTATGTGTTGACTGATTATTTTTAGATGCAACACACTCACTTACCCCTATACCCACTCACTCTTTCACTCTAACACAAGGGGGCCTTCCACATAGGGGGAGACACTGGCACTGTAGTAACTGTGTTAGCTGAAATGGCTGTTTAGAATTGCACATACAAGTGCAACTTTCTTTGACTTTCAGGTATAACATGCTGGTGCTTTGCATCAATGCTGCTCCGTGTCCTTGTTCTGTCATTGCATTGTCATGACCCTTTGAGGGATAAGACGACAGACATCATAGCTCAGTGTATATCACAGTCACTCAGTTCCAACAAATCCTAATAACTGACTCTTAAATAAAGTTAATTTCATTCTCAGCATCAGCACATTGATCATAACTATACTGTGTGTGTGTGTGTGTGTTTGTGTGTGTGTGTGTGTGTATATACACCCCAAAAAAACGACAACACATTATAGGTGTTATGTTAACTTAAAGGAGCCCAATTATGCTGTTCCATTTGAACTATTTCCTTTAGTATGTTATATAGTTTCTTGTGCATGTAAACAGTCTGCAAAGTCCAGAGGTAAAACAAAAAAGCTTACTGAAACACCTTGTTGGAATCCCAACCCGTTTCTCTTTTACAAGGTGACATCATCTCATAACAAAGACCCTAATGCCGGCCTGCTAGCAAGCTTGGCAAACCCTAAAAAACACACAGAGAGTTAAACATAAAAATAATCATAGAAATCATTCTGAAATGCCCTGCTCCAGCCTAGCTCGCAAACATGGATCAGGTCTACCAACATGTTCTCCCTGACCTCTATCATCACACTCAAAATGATATGGCAAAACCAACAACACTGTAATAACAGTGGTGTGGGGGGCTGGGGTTGCGGGGGTCCGGTGGTTGACCAATCAGAACATTGGGCTCATTGGGGCAGGTTCTTAAAAACACAGGAGCTTATGAATGTTGAAAATGAGCATAGGAGGTGCCTTATAACATCAAAGCAGCATTTATGACGGATTATCAGTACAAGGCTTTCACGACACAAACAGATAAGCAGCTTAGAAGATGAATGATTGTAAACATTGTTACAGCTTAAAACCTACTATTCCTTCTATACACCATATACGGAGACTTAGATGCAGAAGATTTTTATTTTTATTTTTTTTATTACTGGGGCCAGTTTTATTGCAGGCGTTGGTATCAGAGCATATTCTTTTTAAAATCCATTAATTTATCATTAGAATATCTCCACAAATTGGTTGTAAAAATTAAATGGGTATCATTACCTATTCAAAGTTCTATTCTAAATCATCATTTTTTAAATGGTCTAATTGGACAGGCACTCTTGCCAAAGGTGTCAAAATTTAAAATAGCCATGTTTAGTGTCACTTCTACAAGCACTTTACTGAGAATAAGAGTTCAGGGTTACACTTTAAAATAAGGCTACCTTTATAAAGAGTTTATGGATGGTTTAAAATGAGTTTACTAATGGTTATTAATTAGGCCATAAACACATTAAAATCATTAATAAGCAGTTATAACACATGAATAAGATGGACAACAGTGACTTGTTATTAGCCTAACAGTGAACACACATACTTTTAAAGCTCAGATTTTGAGGTTTACTAATCTAACTTTGTTTTTTCCATCAGTCCATATAACCCTGTCAGCTTCAATTCATATTCCTGTGCATCACATGGAGGAGCTCTTTTTATTAATGTGTTATAACTGCTTATTAATAATTTGTAAAGTGTTTATGACCTAACTAATAACCAATAGTAACCTATTAGTAAACCATTTCTAAATCCTTTATAAAGGTAGCCTTATTCTAAAGTGGTACCGAGTTCAGTGATATGGAGTTTGTCTTAGATTCTACATAGCACAGGCAACAGCAACATTATTCATTTAACTGTAGACCCTGTAAAGAAGCGGTATGAAAGCTCTGACCAAAATGACTCTGCCAGTCTTCGCTTGGCTAAACTCTTCAGCAAGGTAGTAACCACTGATCTACATCAAGCACATCCAATGCAGTTTCAGAGATAAACGTCTTACCAGTGACTAAGAAGGTGCAGCGTCCAGCTCCGGCCTCGTTGATGATGTCGCAGGTGTATTCCCCGTAGCCCTCGCGTGTCAAGGTGCGTACCGTATACTCTGTCTCATCGCGTGTGTCAAAGTGTCCAGCATGGAGGAGGCGTGAGCCCAGTCGCCACTCGTAGCGCAGCACCCTTGAGGGGTGCGCACGGAGAACGCGACAGTTCATGGCCACCGGCCGGTTCAGGCCCTGCCTCACCTCTGACCACACAGGCTCCACTGCTGGAGGGTCTGCACACAGAGAGAGCAATGGGGTCAATCTCTGACAGCACATACACTGACAGTGTTATTTCTCTTTAAAAACATTCACGCATAAAACCAGCGTAGTAAAGAAGCACTATTACTACCAGCTACTGGCTCAAACAAAAACTCTGGTGACAGTGACAATGCAAAATACTGTTCTTTATATTCCTGTCACAATTACTGTGTAATCACTATTATTTTAGCTGACCGTGATTGTTTTTATATCTTTCATAAGTATATATTCACATCGCAGCAGGGAGAATATGAATTGGTTTTAGTTTAATCTGTTGGGTTGTGGAATATGAAAATATCACACCTGGTGATCTTTACACTGTAATTTTTTTTCAATTACTTGAAAAAAAAACCTCTGGTTACATGAATAAAAGTAATGTAGGTTTCTTCCTACTCCTGTAAAGTTACCATTTCTGTCAGCAGCAATATATAAAAAAAGGTGTAATGGTTTTATGAAACAGCAAGTGCTAAATATAACACATTCATTATTCAGGGGTGTGTATAATTTGGTTATTTGAGCTTAACTTATGTCTACTGGCAATTGGAAGCTACTAAGCGTTGACAGAGAATCTCAAACATAAGGGGAGATGGAAATCCTCTGCTGTTTAACAAATTATACCTCAAATGTTATAAGCCCACCATATCCAACATTGACAGCAGTTCACCTCCTGCAAATTTACACCAGTTCTCTTTAACAATGCTAAAACAGGACATGAGTGTTGTTTTAGTTTGAAAAAAATTTATACTGATACTATAAATCCCTGCTGTGTGGTTATAAACGACAGTCAGTCGTTTGCTCCCACAAATACTTGGACTACAAAGAAGTATTAGTACTGCTGCTATAGTGGACCATAACAGCATTTGACAGGACCACTGCCTAAGATCCTTTTATTGGTTAAGAAGAGAATAGAGAACACAGAGAACACTTCTTACTTACAAACAAAAGTTACAAACAAAAAAAGATCATTACAAAGCACAGTCATTACAGTTTTTGTTTATTTTGTTAAAAGTAGAAATGAATGTGTAGCTAGGAGTGACAGCAGATTATGATCTATAATAAAGGGGAGAACGTTTTTGTACCACAGATAAAAATCAGTGCTTGATTTGGGTCTTGTTCATTGGTGACTGTAGAAACGCTTATATTTCAGAAAACGTCTATTTTATTATATTCTTAAGTCCAAATGTCCAGTGTAGTAGACAGGACATTTTCCATGGTTCCTATTAAACAGACAAACATTAAAACATGTGCATATAAAACCTAAAAATTTTATATAGCGGAACAAAACACGCCATAACAAAAACAAATGTTTTAAATGGTTTTAAAATAGATCTCGGGACTAATGAGAAAACAATTTACACACTTTACACAGTATTTCCTTTTGGTTTTGTCTCTTTTTCATGAAAATCACATAGCCAGTTTAGCTACTTTACGCTTCTTTAATAGCTGCATACAATGACTGAAACAAGATGATCACACTTATATGGCAATTCATCATCAGCTACACTGATCCCAGCAGGACTAGTTCTTTGCATGGTAAAATGCTCTTTTCTATAGATTAAAAGTCCTTTTAAAATTAACACTATATTGAACAAAAATGTTCTGAAATTGTTACAAGCCATAGAGCCTGTTTGGAACTGTACAGAAGCCTTTTGGGTTTTATGGGTTACAAGAGTAGAAATGTACAAACTGCTTCACAATGTATTCAAACAGAACAAGCTGTTACCTACAACCTAAACCAAATATGTAAATAACTATTTTTAATGAAGCCAGTCCAAGGCAAGGGGTACTGTGTTGCTAGAGCTGCACACAACACTTCACAAAACTGGCTAAACGTAGGAATAACAAAGGAATCCAATCTCTGCTGTTAAACCTGACTGGAAGGATAGAGTTATATATCTCTGTTGAGCTCATGTTTTTCCTGTTTGCTTAGCAGCGCCAGTTTAAGTAAAGCAGGATACAGATGGGTTCAACCAACTCGGGCTAATTAACTCGCCTTTCATTTGCCAATCTGATAGGCTTTGACAGAAGCCACAGTAAGGGATTAATGCAGCAGCAACAGTGTGGGAAACCGATATAAACAAACAGGTCTTAAATCGTCTCAAATTAATTGCTCCAAATCAACATAACGCCAGAGAGAGCAGGAGTCGCTTAAGTGCTGCTGGAGGACAGCAAAAAGCAGATGAACGTGGAGCCAAATTAATCCGAGAGGGCATTTCCTCCTGTGCTTTCCAGTTTGAATTCATAAACCAGGAATATACTTTAGGGACTAGATATGCGAACAGCTGCATAGAAAAAGCACAGTGTGTTTTGCAGGCTGATGAAAGCATTACTGTCGTCCCATGAAAGCCTGTATAGGCCTGCAAAAAAAAAAAAAAAAAAACATGAAAAAGAGTTTTTAAATGTGGGTTAAGTTAATTGGTGAGCCGCAAGACGGAGAGCTTTCCTTTTCATCTTGATGCCACAGGACAGTGAAGAGTGCCTATCGAGAAAGATGCACAATGGCTGAGCAGAAACGGACAGCTCATCCTGTGGAATAAGAGCAGCCTGCAACACTCCACTCATTACATTAAAATTGTAAGTTGAGCACGTTGGAAAATAATGACTTGGTTTGTAGGCTTTTTGAGTGGCACAGACAAAATTGAAGTAAATGGAGTTCCATCGGGGGGGAGACAAATATCTCACCCTAGCCAAGGAACCGCAGTTACATAATTGGAGTAGCTTATAACGAGAGCATACGCTGGAGCACAATAGCCAAGCCATCCGCTTTGCATCATCAGCTTCATGCTAGCAACACAGGAAACCCCAGAGATATCTGCCCTGGAAGCCAGTTTGTTGAACAACGTTACTAAGATGCTGAGAGGCAGAAATGGTGTTGTGTCACTGGTTTGGGGAAAATACAGCTCGGATGTAATTTGTTATTAGTCACATGGGTCATTATAGGCAGCAATGCCGGGCTCATGTAGAGAAGACCAAAGAGCTATAAAGTGCATCATTAGAACTTTTTCCAAAAGCCTACTGGGTCTCTCTTATGGTATTCCTCCAATAAAGTGATTAAATACAGAACCGAACTCCCACTCATTTTCATTCCGGCTATGTCAACAGCTCCCTAAGAAGCTGTAGCTCAAAATCTGCTCCTATTTATGTTTATAAAATCAGAGGCAGGCAAATGCAGGACTAAGTGAGAGTCACTCTCTAGGTACCTAAACGCGCTTAACAATATTATCTTTGTTTATCACAGCATCAGAATGGTGGAGAAGAATCCCAACCTCATTGTGCTAATGGTAGAGCACAGTGGGGCACAGCCTAATAAATTCCAAACAGGAATTTAACAAACCCGTTTTTGTATTGTATTTTTTAAAATTAATTAATTAATTCGTGCAAATTCTGACCAAACGATTCCTTGTAATACGTGTAAAACGCAATGAGCTAAGTGCAATAGTAATGTCAGGTAAGTCAATGCAGAAAAAATTTATTTAATAACAGACTAATCATAACGCAACCAAAAATATGTGCTTCAAAATAAGCATGATTAGTAAAAAGAGGCAAGTATATTTTCAGCAATAAGGAAGATAGTGTTAATGTGTTTTAATTTCAA
Source organism: Prochilodus magdalenae (assembly GCA_024036415.1). NCBI lineage: Eukaryota > Metazoa > Chordata > Actinopteri > Characiformes > Prochilodontidae > Prochilodus > Prochilodus magdalenae. The sequence goes on from JAMWET010004759.1 coordinate 720,759, forward strand.
CAACATCTATAGTACCTTTGATTAATTATATCTGTTTTAAATTTGCATGAAGAGATATACATACTTTATTTGTAGAAAGGCTTACAAGCTGTGACGCTATGCAACAAATCAAGGATGTATAGACATTTCGGTTTTAGAAAAAACAACAGGCAGTATACTGGATTTGTGAATGTGCATTTTTTAGCTCACCTGAAATGGTGGAACGGTGTTAAAGTCGGTTACATGTTTGTGAGGAATTTCATCGATTGTGAAGTACGCGAGGTACTGAAAATAACCAGATCTCTGGCTTGAAGAATGTAGTATTGCATAGTGGTGAGACGTGTTTTACACTCCTAGTGTTCACTGATTAGATCACAAACTCAAAAGTCTGATCCAAATCCCACATCCTTTTAAGAAAATTACAGTCTCAGCCCGTTTAAAGAAATACCACTGGGTTTGACATTTCAAACCTCGCTTATTTTTCATTGTAATGCAAATGATACAAAACTACTTGTGGGCCACTGTAAAAATGCAGTATTAAATTTATATTACTTGATATAAAAAAAAACACATAAAAGCCTTAAGTGTAATTATGACTGGAAAACTGCACCCAACCCAGAACCCTGAAATAAACCTGTTTAACACAGAAAGGCAGAGGAACCCTGTTCATTCTTCTCTTACTGCAGTATTTATCAAGATAGCGAGAATATTTCACAGGTCTGAAATTATTCAAATGATTGCTGTTGATAAAGATGGGCGCTCACAAGGGTCAAATATGGGCACTAACAATTTGCTCACAGGTTACGGGGCATATGCAAATAGATTGCTGCTGCCAAGCAGCAGAAGGTGAGGTGGCTGTCCCTGATAAAGAGTGGAGGCCTAAAGCACTGAAACTACATCATGTAGCCCGTAGTTCACGCCACTAGATTCAATCAAAGTGTGGTACTGTCGTGAATGCAACAAGACTAATTCCAATACATTGGTCAAAAGAACACCTATAATATTTTGAAGTAAGCCGTTTCTCCTCAAGCAGAGGGGGAATTATGAATCATTTTTAAAGTACAAAAACTCTCATAAAAGAGAAGCTACTGCAATCTCCAAACTTTCACAGGTATGGAAAGCTTTATTCCTTTACTCTTGGGAAATTCATAACCCTAAGTACAGTATAAGTGCTTTTCTGCTCCACTAATGGCCCCAATTCAAACTGACCACGCTATAAATTATCCTGCCAGGGCCCACCTAATGACTTTGTTTATGGGGGACACATATGCTGACCTTTTCCAGTCGTTCAACATGGTTGATCAATTCAATATTGTTCTATGAAAATGGGGCTATTAAAATTTCAGACCAAATTTACAGCACTGAAGCTAATCCAGGGAGGTTATTTCCTACACGTCTGTGGCTGTAATGCAATTCTCATGAAACAGGCCCCAAGGCCATTCCGGTATTATAGATGCAGAGGAGGAAAATTAATTAAAGACAATAATCTCTTAATTCCTTTCATTATTTGGTAACGACACATGATTGTATCATTTGATGTGAGTCATTTAGGCTCATTCACGCCTCAGGTGCATGTCATGAAAAAGCCCCCAGGCAACGGCTCTAAGACCACAAATAATACAGCAGCAAAAAAGCCACAGCTTTGAACGATAGTACTACTGGTCCACTACTGGAATTAATGGCCATGAATCTGGGACCATTAGTGTCTCTACCTTGTGTCTCTGATCCAACATTGTTGCATACTTTAATATTTGGTGTTGGCCAGAGGAGGATGGTTTGGTGAGTAGTACTATGAAGCCGTCTACATAAGCTGTGAGTTAACTATTGTTAACTGAAGTCCCTTCAGAAATGTATGGCATATGCTTGTCAAATAAACACAGCACTAGTGGTAACATCACATGAAAGTAGCACATTGAATATCGCCGCTGTCCAATGAAAAACATGTATGTCCATTTTTGTCCATTTTGACTTTTATGCATCATTTGAAAACAGCAGCTGCCGTTTACACTGTGTGAGAATTGCATGATGAATGGACCAACAGAAATGGCCCAAAAGTGCTTGGAAAGACGTCTGGTTCCATTGACTTACATTAAAATTGAATTAGGTTTTTGATCACTCCTGTAAAGTTGCCGTTTTGGAGATACTTGTTTTTCTTTGGACAGCGACGATATTCTGTTTCCGAGTCATTGGATTCTGTAAATGTATTGGCACAACAACACAACAATGCCTTGATGTTAACAGAAAATGTGCTGTTGAATATTTATGTGTTGTTAAAAACAAGTATTAAGTCTCAAGTAAAGAATCTGACCAAACAACTTTTACTTTCTCAGCTTTCCTGAACAGAGAGTTGCCTACCAGACAGCTTTCTCAGTAAGGCAGCTACTTTCTCATAGTGTTGTTGGTTTGTTTATGTTTTGACTTGACGTGCCCATTTAAACAGTCACTTGCTGTTAGGTTACAGTGTTAGGACCCTATGTCTGTGGTCATGGCACAAATGTAAATATAAGCTTTTACATTGTGCAGGTTAGATAGCATTAATAATTAGTGGCTAATTCTCTGTTAAGACAGGACTGCATGTAGATCCAGGGTCCACCCCAACAACTGGACAGCTGTCTCAGTTAAGAAATGTTTTCTGATAGCTCTGTTGTTGGTTTGTTTAAGTTTTGGCTTGACACCCCCATTTGGAGAGTCACTTGCTGTTGGGTTACACGGTTAGGGCCCTATGTTGGTGGTCATGGCGCAAACAAAGTTTTACATGGTGCTGGTTGGATAGAATTGATATTAGGTGGCTAATCCTCTGTTAAGACAGACCTGCTGGACTGCGTGTAGATCCAACGTACACAGTGTAAAACCGGACTGGCTGAGTATAGTCAAAGAGTTTCAGGAATTCAATGGCCTGAACTCATTTGAGTTGCTCAAGCTTCATTTTCTGCCTGGTACAAAATACATAAACAAATTAGCAACAATCGTTCTCCTAAAACATCAGAGTAAACTTGGCTTCTCGGTTAAGTGTATGCTTATCTGAGGCAAAGCATGCCAAAAAAAGAGAGAGCTGAGCACTGAAACTCAACAATAGAATTGCAAATTGGCCGATATTTCCCCCCAGCACATATAGGGCTCTTTCTGAATGGTGGCATCTATTTTCTTGATTCATAAGAACATTAGAGTTCCTCAGCCGAGGATTTGGCTATGTTCTATGAAAGAGCTTTTTTTTCTTTTGACTAGACGCACTACACCTCCCTTTTTGCTTAGGACACTCGAGAAGCAGCACGCATGCAGGTTTTTTACACATCAAAGCTGTTGACTCGCCGAAGCCATTTCTTCACGCCTCTAATGCTCTTTGCTTCAGAGAGCTGTGCCTCGGCCCTTGATCGAGTTACTAAAGGCGGCTTTGCGGTACGGCTGGAAACCAAAGGCGAGCGCCTGCTTCCCGCTGGGCTCCGGCTCCACGGCCCCAGAAAGCGGCCTCAGAGGATTGGCACGGAGGGATCCACACGCTGGGGAAGCTCGCCAGCTGAGAAAGCCTCCACTAATAAGGGGAAAGCTCTCAGCGAGGAGCAGAGAAAAGGAAACTGCTCACATGTCACTGGCAGTTACTCAATCCAATCGCACGCTAAACAAAACCTTAGAATTCTGACCATGGAGGGACAGTGCAGGTGTACTCCCACATCCTGTGCTCATTTCATACCTGGGATGTTGTACCCTTCTATGTTTTTAAATTCTGACTTCGAGGTAAGGAGCCAGAAGCCCTTCTCTAGATGTAACTATAATGAGCCTGACCAAAACAAAATAAAGGGAATTCTGTCAGGGATCCAGAAACACCTTACCTGAATTTTGCTATGACATGTAACATTCATATTATACAGTCCATCAAAATGGGGCACTGTTCAAGGGCTCTTCTGTAAATGGTTACCCATGGAACCATGGGAACTCAAGAAAGTATTTTAATGGCTACATGGTTCTTCATGGTATTGTTAAATGAGAGAATCTGTTGTATATGGTTCCGTAAACAACCTTCTAAAAATGGTTGTATATCGTCGCTGTCCAATGAAAAACATGTATCTCCATTTTTGTTGATTTTGACTTCTATGCATTGTTTGTACTCAGCGCTTGCCAGTTATGTTGTGAGGAATGGAATAACAGAAATTGCTCAAAACTGCCTGGATAAAAAGTCTGGTTCCATTGACTTGCATTCAAACTACATTAGGTTTTTGGCCACTCCTGTAAAGTTGCCATTTTGGAGATACCTGCTTTTCATTGGACAGTGACGATCTACACTCATCATCAAAAGAATAGCTGCACCCAAAAGGAGGTGTGGAATTGCGTTGCTATTTAGAGGGAAGGTAAAGGTCACCAGGAACAATAATTGATGAATAATTCAGACTGATATGAACAATATTTATTGAGCAACACATACAGAAGTAGTGTCTCTCAGTATGTCGTCGGACCACCATGTTTGCTAATGCAACATGCCAGATGTCTTGGCAAGGAGTTGTAGAGGTTGCGAATGGTGTCCTGTTTAAATCTATCCCATGCAGCTTGAATATTTTTACACAGTTCCTGCAGATTCTGTGGTAGGGGTGGAGTGACACCCAGGCCTTTTGGACGTATGACAACAAACCGTTCATCTCGACACTGACAATGGTGGCTCCACACATGGATTCCTTGGCCGTCCTCGCCATAATATAGGTGGGACTTGTTACTAAAGACGACCAGCTGCCACTCTGAGCCACTCCTGGACAGTCCATTCACGACACTATTGTGGTCCTTGACAAAGTTGATGTGGTCTTGCATCATGCGGGCGTCTGCCAATGGAGATGGCACTAACATAATAACTCATGGAGGGAATGAGTCTTCCTCCCTAAGAGATAAATTTGTCTACTATCCACCACTGTTTGTTTTCCAAGCCTATCTCAGAGGTGTGTTTTGATTAGCTACCTCAATCATGGCTTTGCTGTAGTCAAAGATATTTGGGCTTTACATTATGAGTCAACATCAACAGATTCTAAATGCAAATGTTAGACTGGAAATCAACTCTAGAACTATCATAAGCATACTTGTAAAGTAAACAGTGAGGAAATAACACAAACCTGGCCATAGAACAGCTTAGCAGCCAATCATCAAAAAATGGGGGGTTAGTATTTCAGAAGGTTTATGAGATTCTCACATTACAATACACTAACAGTGTTACTTATGTGTGTTCTGTATTTATAAACAGCGTCTGATTTGAGGTTTGTTAGTAATACCAGTAGGTAAAAAAACAGATCAGGAAAAAGATACATTTGCATAAAATACTATGGGACTTAAACAATAAAGAAAGTTTATTACTATGTCTAAATTAAGATCTCTCCATATATCTCAACCACATTGATTGGATTTTGTAATTCTCATTTATTTAATCCAGCCCTATACACCCTACAGAACATATTTTTTGTGATACCTCACATTCTTGTAAATAACATTGAATTTCTACAGTATGATGTATCTAATCTCATAGAACTTCTTTTGTGAAATTTATATACCTGTTAGCAGTGGGCACAAAAATAGTTACATGATGTATCTAATCTCAAGGAACTTCATCTGTGCCCACTGCTAACAGGTATATGAACTATATTTCATTAGCATGCAGAAGCAAAGTATACAGTATATACACTTATCATTTTGGCTAAACCTGTTCCTATATAGTGTGAAAATACAGCAGTAATTTGGGTTTTTATTGTTTTCCCATCTTTTCATTATTTCTCTATCAAGGCTAGCATATAGTCAAGTGGTTGCCAAGGCGACAAGCGACCCGAGGAGAGAAGTGGCCTGAGGTATGTACTCTAAAGCCCCGACTGCTGGAAAGCTAATGGCTTGTTCTTCAGGATTTTTTTCCTGTCAAGAGACAGATGGAGAAGGACTTAGCTGTTACAGAACATTCGGATTTCCTGTTCCACCAAAGTACAGTGCGGTCTGGGTTATTGCAGGTCCAGGGTGTCCAGTTACTGGGCCTCATGGTAAAATGCACAGTAAGTGAGTCAGTGTTTGAATAATCATTATTGGAATATGAACTTGGCCTGTCTTTTCTTTGAGCTTGGTTTAATTTCTCTACCAGTATATGCACGTCTACTGTGGGTCTAATGAGCACTGCAAAGTAAGAGTCATGGCAGATAACGTGAGTCACCTAATTTTACCCTTGTCTTCTGGCACGGCGACTTGTTTTATAAAATGATGGCATTCGGCTCACAATCTTCCCTTCTTTGTTTTATCTCCCTGCTTAAGTCTCAGGCAGTAATCTGTAGCGCATAAGTGTTGTTTAGCGCAACAGATATTATAATTTCACAAATAGGTCTCAAAAAGCCCCAGGAAAGCCTCTGAGCGTGTTGTCTTTTTGTTTACCCAATCAAACTTTGCATGCTTTGCACATCCAGGCTGCTCAGGGTAGGTTTCCAGTGATTGTACGTTCAGCAGCCTGCTGCGTTTGCCTGTACAAAGGAAGCCAGATCATCTCTATTCAGCTATAGCTGTGGCATGTTACTGTTCAATCAGCAGAGCTACAGCGACAGCCACTCTTAGGCTGCAGGAAAGACATGGCACACTTACATGTGCGGATGTCATCAGCAACTCTTTGAAACGTCTCACAGCAAGGTCATTTTAAGCACATGACAGCAGAGCATCACGTGCATGATGCCGATGTCCTGAGGATAAAAGAATGACTTCTAACGTCTGCCGCAAAGCCCTGTTATTAGTCAGCTATTAAGGAGACTCCCAAAACCAAATGTTTTTGCGAAGCCGGAATGAACTCAGGGCGATGAAGGCGTATGATCTGCTTGACAATGTAATCCTTTGTTTACAATCCAGCTACTGCGCTGATGCTGAAGCAGCTAACCTTTGATACGTGCTGCCATCAGAACATAATCGCAATCAATTGAGAGAATATTCATTGGGATCGCATTTCAGAGCCCATCAAAACTTCATTAATTTTGCTTGGAGAGCACAGTCATTAATGGCTCACTGAAGACGTGAGACTAATGCCAAACACGTAAAAGAAACAGGAAGAGAGAAAAGGGGGAAATCTGGTCATCCTCACTGTGTTCCACCTGCAGGTAGAGGACATGAATGCTGCATTCCTTCTCCTTTACGCCATCGCTCTGGTCTTATTTGAGATGTGACCATGGTAAGACTGTGCAAATTCTTAGGAAATGAAAGCAATATATTGTCAGATTTATTATCTGGAGTGTAGAGACAGACCTCATGCTGGAAGGGCCAAAAATTTAATAAGTGCTATATAGTTTCTAAAGTTTTCATGTGCCTTCACCCAGATGAAAATGGATGGAAAGTATTGAAAGTCCAGGGATTTCACAAGATCATGGCAACTGAAAGATCTTACAGGCATAATACATTAACACATTTAGCATGAGTCACAGAAACTACTCTCCACAGTTTGACACATCTTCCTCAATGGCACGCAAGAGAGGCCCTTTGCCACCGCAGTGCGAACCCACATTTCGTTCATACCGCTTTCACATTGTTCCTTTCAATTCTCATTTCAATTCTCATTCCCCATGAAAACTTTTATTGCTGGAGTGACTGACATATTGCTTTGATTTTAAATATTCTGTTCAAATCTCCATAAATGAATAGCAAATGAGCACTGCTGGGAATAAATTAGCCGGCTGTTAATTAGGCGTTAAGCCATCTTTTGAATAGCGCATCTTGGGGGAGAAGAGTGTCATATCAGCGCAGGGGCTAAGGGGGCTCATCCTCCAAAATGACAAGAAAGGAAATAGCCGTCCTTTTCTCCTCTCTGATCATCCTACCTTACAGTACTGTGGGCTCATAGGGGTTGTTATCTGCCGTTAGTGGCACTGTGACTTAGGGCTATCTCTGCAGTGCATTCCTGCTCCTAGCTTGAGAATGGAGAGAGGGGAACTTAAGTGGAGCTCTGCTTGCCGAACAGGGTGGCTCTTGAGTTCTCCTCTCTGAAAACACACTCTCAATTTTCAGAAATTGCATTTACAGTTCGTAGTGAAGGATGCTTCCCTGGCTGTCACTGAAAATAGAGGTTTATTAAGAGTGAGAGAGCCGTAGACTTACCTAATAATTCACGGCCTGCCTGTTTTACCTTTCATCAGAATGGGTTAATGCAGAATGGAACTGAGTGAATTTGATAGTGGTACGGTAACTCTCAAACTTCATTTGTTCCCACTGTAATAGCTCTAGGTTCCCACCTTCAAATAGGCAAGACTTCTCATGGCTGTCCCCAGACATTCTCATTACGAGATCAAGTCTGGCCCTGTCAAACAACCTAAAAGGCTGGAGTGATGCCATTGAAGCAGCACTTTTGGGGACAGTTTTACTAACGTTTTATACCATCGTAAACTCCATTTTGGCATTAAGAAGTAGCTGCCTTGATTTATGAAATAGGTACAAAGGTCTGCTGGAGGCCGTAAATCAGCCACAGAGCTGGTAGCAGGTTCCTTGTGCTTTTATCTCATTGCATACGCATTTATGGCTTCTGTCTAAAACTGCGAAACTTGATTAAACAACTACTTTCAATTACCAACACCAATATTAACTACTGATTGCATGTCAAAGGCTTGTCTCATTTTTGATGGTAATTTCTGTCAATGTTTGTGCTCAGAGGGAAAAATAGATTTAATTTAGTTAATTAATTTATTTTAGACTTAATTTAATGAAGAATATATATATATGTATATATATATATATATATATATATATATATATATATATATATATATATATATATATACACTTACTATATATGCATATTTATTATATGTTTACATATATTACTTTGTTGTACAGGGGGTTTTTCTCCTGATTGGCATTTTGCCTGCTGCACCTTCTCCAGTGCAGTTGCACAGTCAACAGCTGGAGACACCATTTACTGATATTTTGCCCCCTACCTACAACATCTTCTGCTAGGGTGGCCATGCACATTTGGGGACGTCCCCCTGCTACCCCATGCAGTTGCTCTTATTGAGGTGTTGTGCCCTAGAAATGGCCCTTTCTCCATAGCCACAGCAAATACCTTGACTTCTAGCCTCTTCTGACAGATCTTTAATGGCATTCTGTAGACTTGTTTGGTCATGCCAATAGTGTGAAGAAGCTGACTTACCACAAAACCCTAAAACCTAGCTTCTGTTGGCTGAATGGTTACAGTCCACCCAGCTTCACTGCACTCTGAGACAAGTTCAGCATGCTTGAGCTTTTTGAATGCATGTGTGCCTGGTATCCCATTCTCCCAAGGCATAGGGAGTTTGGGTTTGTGTGAACTTCGGTGGAAAAGCTAGCTGCCCAGGTCGACATGTATTTCCCCTGTCATGTATTTTGACACGTATTCAGACTGCATTGCTTTGCTGGACAGCTGGACCTTGTTCTCGCTAACAAACCATCGGTGTGCCATGTATGGTTAAAACATCCTTTAAAATGATAGTTTTACAGGGGAGAACATTTTTTTTCATTTTTAATCTAAGACTATACTTCTTCCAATTTCTTTTGATCCATTATCACAAAATTTAGACATATTATACAGAGGTCTATTGATCTATTGCTCTGATCATATGTTCATTCTGTAGTTGGATCTGTGTTCATTTGTATGGAAGTTCAGGTACCCTGTGTGTAGGCAACCCTCCAAATAAACACCTATTAGTGCAGAGTGTAGGTAGTCTGTCAGCTATTAGTAGTAAGGATCTTGGCCCTTTAAATAACCTTTCAATGGATGGTTCTTTAAAGAGCCACTTTTGTAAACAAGATGTATTTGTTTGAGGAATGCCCAGAACCAAATATCCAAGACCTATTTAGGATCTCTTATCATAAAAAATGTAGTATAATGCAAATGAGAAGGCTTTGGCCCACATTCGAGATTTTTGGCGACAGTTTAACATATAAGGAGACAATTAACAATATTTGTACAAACATGGCAGAACATACGAGCAAGTTCACTTAAACTGAATTCTGCCTATAGATCTGTACTTAGTGAAAGTCTCTGAAGCCAAACACAGAAGCATAGTTTTGCACACTTACACTGTACTATGAGTTCGACCACAGCTTCTCGAGGCTTGACATTGAAGCCGTTGTACTGGCTGGTCTGGCAGCGGTAGGAGCCAGTCATCTCACGGGACACGTTGACGATCCGCAGCACCCCATCATAGCTCTCCATCTGCATACTCCCGTCTGGCATGGGCACCTCCTTATCAGCCCGCGACCACAGAATGATGGGCTTGGGTTTTCCTGAAACAAGGCACTCCAGCTCCACCGTCTCGCCCTCCCGCACCACCAATGGGGACTTGCCCCGTGGGACGGTCAGGTTGGGGGGAACTAAGAAAGAGAAAAACAGAGGAGGGACTGATATGGGGCTCTAGAAAGCCAACAGACGGGGTCGCTCAGAATGGTCAATAGCGGCAGTGTGGTGTGTGGATGTTTGAGCACGTGCGCTGGTCAGAACTTACAGAGAGGCAAATAAAGTGGTTATACACTAAGAAAAAGCAGATGTCTGAATTAAAACTTAAGACATGAATGCAAAAACATAGCATAACAGCCATAGGAATGACATGAAATGATCACTTAATGTGAGAGCATGAAGCAGTATGTGCAACAATGAGGACCAAAGAGAGAATCTCCAATAGAGAGAGAGAGACCAAAGACACTGAACGCTCCAGAACGTGAGGCTTTTAAAGACAAGCAAACAAATAAATAATGGATCTCTATTGACTTTAACAGTCAAAGTACATCAGTCTATCCATTAAACTGTCAGGTGCATCCACTGCACACAGCTTACACAGAAAAAACATTCAAAGAAAAGCATTGGCAAATGAATCTGATTATCTATAGCATTTTTACATCTAAGGAGTCCAAGGTTGCTTTTCCCAATTCCAAGAGTCAGCTACAGGGTCACTAAGCCCCCAGTCCTGGGTTATGAAGCAGAGGTTTGAAGTACCAGAGCTCCATCCAGTGCTTTAGGGAGGAGCTGGAGTGTTCTTTGTGATCCAGAGCTAACCATCCAACCTCAGTACCTGACCACATAAATCACTCCTGAATGTGTGGCTAAATGCAATCAAATCCTCACAGCAATGTTACAACATGTAGTGCAAAGCCTTTCCTTAAAAATCAGAGGCCCTTAGCACAACAAAGGGGGTGTCTCTCTATTAATAGCTTTGATTTTAGAAGATGGATCATCAAGCTAAACCTATAAATATATAGATATAATGCTTCCACACAGATTTAGCATTCTAGCATTCTATACAGTGAAGAAGATTATAACACGCTCTGTTCTCTCAGGCAATCAGATGGCTACCCATTGCATGTTCTTCTCAATGACAGGATTAATAAACCCTCACAGCCAAGCAAGTTGCACCTAAACACATCTAAAAGTGGCCAAACCAAAGTGTTTCCAGCCACCTCAGAATTGCTACGATAGTGGTAATATGTTATGAGAGCCATGTTACATGCTAATGCAATCACATACACTTAGCCCGGATACTTCTTATTACTTCCATTGTTCAGTTGTTCTCACGAATGGCTCAAAAAACATAACAGAAATCACGAGGTATTATGATCTTATTAATGTTAATAGAACCATTCTTTGCTCCTTTATATACTGGAGTTGAACAGCACAATGTTCCCTAATAACAAAAGCCCTTTCATCTGGTTAGACGTGTCCTAAAAACAGGCACTAATGAATAGCTGCTACAGGTCAGGAGACTGGTGAGACCTAAATGCGCTATGCCATTAAGCACTGGCTACCTTTTCTACCAAAAGCCTGTAAATGCACCAGATCCGGTTGCAATTAGGGCTGTTTGGGCCGTTCTCTCTGGGGCACACTAATGAAATCCTGCTCTGTGGAATCTATTATTAGATCGATGATTGTGCCATCATCACAGGAGAGAAGGTTGCTGTGGACATACCTGAAAGGCTGCTGAGATATAGACTGAATTTTCTTCTTCCGCTCAGGCGTTCTGGGTGCTTACCTACTAGCTGACTATTTCCATTAGCTTACCATTTAGTGATGAGCTGTCAGGATTCAAAGAGTCAAAAACGCTACACTTTTACACGCAGTCTTTTTTCAAATGGAATTCAACTTATTCAGACGACTCACATATCTCTTCTGAGACTTCAAAGCACTGCTCAGTGTCAAGCTTTTCTTGCGAAGTTGGACGGCTTCAAACGACAACAACAATGAAACTGCTGATATATCTCTTGGATTGGACTGGCAGTCTGACCACGATCCTAAAACGTGAAGTACTTGCAACTGTAAGCAGTTTACAAGATACGAATTGTTCAAGATCATAAAACGTCACTCAGTTTCGCGCTTCTCTGCCAAGAAGAGCCAAGCTATTTGGAGTCAGACCAGCTGTCAAAAGCTGTGACAAGACAAATAAATAAATAAAACTGACACGGTCCTTTTGAAACAAGTGGAATGACATCACTTGCCCATTGCCATAGCAACACATCAGGCTGTCAGTGTCTGTCTGCTTAAGTCTCTCTCTCCCTCTCTGTGCGTGATCCTGTTCTATAAGCTTGACAATGTGTCTTTGTGAGCCCTTGCGATAATGTGTTTTTTTCCACATGAGTATTCCTTCATGAGATTGTGTGTATACGTGAGCAGATGTGTCTATGTGAGTCTGGTTTCAAATGACAGTGTGAAAGGAGATTCCTCTTTCTGAACGGTACGGACACGGTGAAAACTGTTGCCTGTAAAAAGCCACCAAAGGGGTGGAGAGGAACAACTGTGTAGGATATTAGGGGCCATCAAATAAAACAAAACACCAACCAGGTCGTTTACAATAGGGAACATTTCCATTTTTCCCATCAAATATCCACATTTCAGCAGTCAGTACTGTACACAAGGTGGATGGGAGGGTCCAAAACAGGCCACAGAAATACTAGGGAACAACTCAAGGTTGGGCTTAGATATGAAGATACATAAGCAGAAGCAAAACTGATGACCCTCATCTTATCCTGCTTCTGCCATAATTTAGTAGTCCCTGCAAAATTTCATGAACTCAGCAAAAGCCAGAGCAGCTTATTTATCCCTTGCTGGCTTGTCTGATCTGCAATGGACAGAGGTGTTTTGATGGTACGCGGTTGCCTGATGGCCAGACGCTCTGAACAAGTCATTGGGAGAGAGAGCGGTGACTCACAGTAAATGGTTGATTTTTAAAATAAGGCATGAGTTAGTGTGATGTATTTGTCAGAGCCTGATGGGACCGTGTTGGGTTCATGTTTTGGTTCTTATAACCCACCCCCCACCTGTTCCCTGAATTTCCCCCTGCTTTAGTTTAGCTCCTTCCTTTATCCTTCCCTCCTACTTCCATTACCTCGATACAGCTTTTAATCTGGCATGCTGGGGTGAACAGAAATTAGTACTGAGGAGCATGAGACCCAAGCTCAAGAGAACACTGATGCATGAGGAAAAAACAGTAAGCCTATTCAGGGAGGTACAGATTAGTGTGGCCAAAAGGATGCTGAAATCGTTGTATATAATTGAACCTTAAAAACAGACACGTAATGTATTATATCATATGATATGATATTATTTTTCAATCTATTTATGTTTAATCTCATGATGGCTATTATAATTGCTATGCAGTAATTTAACTGCCACCAGTGACATAGCACCTGAATATGCAGGGCTTGTATATGTACACAGGCCTGTAGCTTCTGCTTCTTTAGTGTAATTCCCAAGACCCATCCACCTTTGCCTGGCGTGAGTGTCTCAGTTTTCATTTCGGTGCCCATGTTATGGGGCTACAGTCGTCATCACACAGGCTGCGTAAGCAGCACAGCAGTGCGTCGCAGACACAGAGCTGGCATGGCATGTCGGAAACAGGTGTCTGACCTATTTTTCCCCACATCAGCTCTGCACAGTTCCAACAAGGGCCACAAAAAATGCTCCATTAAAAGTGAATGACTGAGTCACGTGTTAAAATTTTAAAAATGCTAATGCTGTATGTGTGGATGAGCTATTCTGTCAGGTCTTGCTGGATTTGCCTTGCGAGTTATTAAAAGGGGGGGCTGCTTAAAAAGCTTTCCATAAGGCTCAGGTCTAATTTGTTACAGCACTGACTGGCACCATCCTGTCAAGCTTTATTGGGTATACTGAGTGATGATAGGATGGTTTGCGTTACTTCAGAGGAGAGAAATGTGTTGGACTCTGGTTGGTTTCAGACAAAACATATACGGTTAAGGTTAGGTCAGGTTCAGACAGCATGTTGTCATGGTCAGGGTGGGTTTAGACTTGTGAACCAGTACTGGGGTTTGGGGCCAACTCTCAGGCCTGATTAAAAGCACTGTGATTATGGCGCAGAAGATGGCAGTAGGACACCATTTGCCTGAATTATGGATGTAAACAGTGACACTGAATATGGCCTAGCTGTTGGTTGATCCTTCTGCCAGATGTTTCAGTTTTCTGCTGACATATTCTTACAAAACCTTTCCCCATTTAGAGTGCATACCCGAGTCCTGTGAGTTGTAGCCGGTAACACAATACATTAAGTGTTGACTAACATTAAGCACATTAAAATGGGTAACTAATGTTAAGTAAACATGTAGCAGCTGTAGTTGTTATACGCAGCTGACTCACATTATTATGATAACATCCACAGTAACCACTGTGTAGCATGGACAGCTAGATAGGATGGAAGTGACTCCATAAGGTCCTTGTAGGTTGTTACAGGTATCTGGAGCTATGCTGACTCCAGTAAATCCCACAGCTGCTGGAGGGTGCACTGTAAAAGGATTCAGAGGGCGGACACAACGATCAGGGTGGTCCTACAGATGCTCAGTTGGGTTCAAGTCTGGGGAATCAGGGGACCAGGGTAGTACTTGGAAGTCTTGGTCATGCTTTTCCAACCATGTAACGTTGTATTGCTGCAATATCACATCCACTCCTATCAGCATGTAGGGGTGTATGTGATCTGCAAGGATGAATTTATATCCAAATTGGTTGAAAGTGCCACATGGATGAGTGTCCCCAGAGTGTCCCCTGACTTCCTTCATGAGCTACCACTGTTGAAAGTAGTTCAACGTAGTCATAACAATGTGACTACACTGTGAATGTTTACTTAAGATTAGTTTTACCCATCATTGAAATCCTTGTTAATGTATTCCTAATGCATAACTTGATGCTAGTTAGTCTATACTGAATGTAAAGTGCTACTATGGCAGACATATTATCAGACAAATAACAATATATGACCTGGTTAGACTAGTTTATTTACTGGCTGCAGTGAACTGACTGCACTGTCCTAATGTTGTTGCTCTCCACCCCCTGTGGTGGCTTTCCTAGGCCACAGTTTTCCCTTGGCTGTGTATATAGAAAGAGAACCATCCTTCCGCACTGTCATTTGAAACCAGATGCACATAGACACATGAAGTCCAGAAGGTTGAAAGATGTGTCAGAGAAGGCATTTATCTGTGATTTTCCAGGAAAAGGCAAAAAGCAAAGCTGACAGCTGAAAACTGTTGTAACATATCCAATAAGCCCACACTTCAGCACACTTGTGAAAACAGAAGCTAATTAAATACCTCATTAAAGTACTCTCAAAAAAGAGGCTGCCTCAAATAGTCACCGAATTAAAAAAAAAAAAACTCATTGGTGGAACTGTTTATTCGCTATTGCTGCATTTCCTCTCAGCCAGCACAGAACAAGCACACATAGGGAATCATTATGAAACCCAGACACGAGAGCATTGTGGCAGCACTAGAGGTGGTTAGAGAACACTGCTGAATTCACAACAGCCAGCAAGAGAAGCAGTCAGAACAGCAGACAAACTTCTACACAGATCAAAAACAAGAGCACCATGCCCACAAAGCACAATGAACCAAAGGACAGGTTCTGCCCGACGGAAGTGTCCAATCTGTCCTGCTGTGGATGGAAGACGACAGCTGTTGCTTCACTCTCTGGCTAATTGGTTTGTTTGAAGAAGACAAGGGTTCAGACTGTGTTGTTTTCCTCAAAAGAAAGCTTACTGCTGCAGTTCCTCACACTTGCTGACCAACACACTGAAAAAGAGAGGGCACATTGGGTTGGGAAATTGAGGGGTAACGATGCAAGCACCATCATATTTAAGTTGCTGAACTCAGGATTCCTTCACAGAAACTAGACAACGGACAGATATATTCCATCTGCTGCTGCAGGAACGTTCCTTCACCAGTTTCACATCCTTTCCTGTCATACTGACGGGAGTGAACAGAGCTCACTCACACAAAATTTTGATTTTGGTGTTTGGTATGCCAGGGGCAAAACATATTCAACAAGAATGTGAAGTAGTTTATTATGAATTTCTTATCTCCAAATTCTCCAAAGTCTTTGGTCCTTCAGCAGCTTTTTACACATTCTGCGCAGCACCTGGGGAGCTGACAATTAATGACCTTAGTAAATACATTATAATGTCTACACAATTTATGGTTTAAGCAAACAGCTTCTCAACATAGCTCTGATTATGTTAAAACAGGGGTGCCTAGTCTTATTCACAGGGCAGGGGTGACTGTGTTTTTATTCCAACAAAGCAAGTGCACACATAATTGGTTGTTGAAAACTGGGACTAACAGAGTGAACGAGTGAATCATGTTTGCTCCTGCTTGTTCGGAATGAAAACCTGCAGCTACCAGCCTTTTACAGATATGATGGGATTGTAAAAAGTGTTTTCCTTTCTTTTTCTTTTATTTGCTAAAAGCTTTCAGAAACTTTATGTTGGAATGCAAGAATAGAAACATTAAGATATTGGCCTACACTTCCTACTTTTGGCAGTGCATGTCCACGAGGGATGCACTGATACACAAACTGTGGGCCAAACAAAGAAAATGCTGACGCTTTAGAACAGCAGGCCAGCACCCAAACATTCTGCCATTTTACACTACAATAAATACATCACCAGATGTTGGTTTATATTAATGTCGGGCAAATCTAAACATTTGTTTGGTTTGTTAAGATCTTTCTTTAGTGATTATCTGCCAATACTGTTTAATTTAATCACTACATAACTACAGATATATTTTCTTTTCTTTTTGTTGCAGTCTCTAGAACTCATGTAACCTGTCAACTGCAAAACTGATCATTACTCACTGATCATGATTACTTATGATCACTTAAGAATTTTGAAGTACACAAAAACAATTTGCTGCTGAAGTCAATAATCTTTTTACTGACCATTCCATAAATTGTGTTGTGCACATTTAATAACCCACTTTCCCAACAAATACATCATTTAGCAACTATTCCATGTAATGGCTAGAAACTGTGGTTAGTGCCATATATATCATTCCACTATTTAGCTAGAGAATTAGGGAGTCTATTAAAGGAATGGGTTTGCCTGTTGTTCCTTACAACCTTGAACAATAACTAGACATTCCTGTGTTCAGTTGTGTAATTACATTTACACAGTATCAGCAAAATGACACTAAGAACTCCTGACTTTTAAGGGTTAATTCTTATAGCCCTCATTTGTATCTGATGGGCCTCACACAAACACCGCAGGTAATAAAATAACCTTGGAGGTTTTGTTGTGGTATTAGGGTCTTAAGAACAGTTTCTATGAATAAGCTAATACCTAGTTCTACATTACTATTTATGCATTTGAGCATTCATAGAAAGCTGAAAATTTAATTAACACTTGATTTTAAGAACCTATAAGTCACAGGGCTAGTTAAGACTAATGTATACACAGGGGTGGAAATGGACAGAAACATAATGAAACTTAATTCTAGGTGGTGATGTTCCAGTTGGCTGAATGGTGATCCAGCGCCAAGTGAAAAAATACAGGTAGCTGTTTATTGGTGAAGCGTATGTTTTTTACTGAAGCACACTAAGTCTAGCTTTCAGCCCATTCAGCCAATGGAAAGCCAGGAAGGTTCTATAGCAAAAACTCTAGAACTGAAATTTATGATTTACGTTCTAAGGTCCTCAGACTTTCATGGCAGTCATTTAAATAGTTAGTCTACTCGGGTAATCGACATTTTTGACGATTCATGTCCTTACTGAACATTTTATTTCACAAGCTAAAAAATGATCTAGTGCAACTCAAGTGAAAGGTATTGACTGATACCAAGCTTACCAGCCTGCTATTTTCGGCCACTGATTATGAGCTAGCTAGATATGTTTAATTTTTATCTTTAACTCTCTATGAACGGCCTAAACTTCTTTATTACCTCAGGTTCTAAACTGATTCAGTAATGTTTTAAAATTTGCATTCCATTTTCCTGACTTTTCCTTTTCACAGTAATATTCCTATTGCAGAAATGGATGGATGGATGAATGGACTGATTGATTGGTTGATTTAAAGACAGAGTTGCAGTTAAACTGCTTTAAGTGAATTCCTCATGTAAGCAAAGCATTAAAGATGATAAGGTCTGTAACCAAAGTGCTTAGGCTGAACAGAGGCCTACATTAATTTGCAACACCTTAATGTGCTGTTCTTGGAGATGTGGAAAATGTGAGCGTTTTTGTTCATTCTGCTTTACGAAAAACCTTGAAGACCCTGGTGTAATCATGAATTATACACCCTAATTTTGTATTTATATTTTAAATTCTATTTCTATGTGTACATGCACCAGAAAATGTTATTTTAAAATATGAAAAATGCTTCTGCCTTATAGGCTCCATTATATTGAAATGAAACTAGATGACAGTTTTCTAAATGTCTGCCACTTCAGTTTACGGGCACTCTATATCAGTACAACGTCTCTTTACATCAGAACACGAGAATATCTCAAGAACATGTTTCTTTATGATGTACCACTGTATATGTAGAATGACAGATACTGAAAAACTATCTTACAGTACTGACACGAGCTGATCATAATTACTCAAGGATTTCCTTTTAGTTCTTTTACAGTGCTCATGTATGTGATTCAAATAAAGTGTAATACAAACTTTTCATCTGACCAGCCTTGCGGGACAGCATCTCAAACGGCCAGTATTCCATAGCAAGCTCCTTTATGTTTCCCTTACGTCAAGTCCTTTGTAAATCTCCCCTCTTTGCAGATAAATGGAAGCAAAACCCAAAGAACTTCACCCTAATGGTTTCGATTAGAAGCCTGATGAATTCCGAAGTCATCCTAAAGGGCGAAGGAGGAGGAGCGTCAGGTTGATTGAACATATACCGGGGACGCTATCTTGGTGAATTTCGTTGTCCTCCTCGAGTCCTCCTTAGTCCAGCATGTTTAAACGCTCAGACTAATGCAAAGATTAATTGCCCAGTGGCCGATAGAAGCATCCAGCCCGCTCTCTACAGCTTCATTAAAGCCAGCGAGTGGAATGAAGATTGATTGTGTTTTACCTCGTTGCACTCGTTGCATGAAAATGGAGGCCACTCTCCATTCCATGGGTTTCGTCATCCTTTATAATCCGTCTGCTATCGGAGAGGGAAATCTCAGCGCTCGTTTGAATACTCTTCATGAATAAATCATTAGCTGTGCACTCCCGAATCGAGAGAGGAAAAAAAAAGAGAAAGAATCAGTTGGCTAATGAGGGTGTGATGATTGAAAATATTAGCACTGCTTTGCGTGAGAGGAAAAAGTTGAGCAAAATCAGAAGACATGTAAAACTATAAGCAACGCAGGGTCAGGTTTTGGGCTCTGGTAGCATCTCCCACTCCCTGTTAAAAAACACCTCCATTTCCCCCTCTTCCTTACAGTGGCCGTCTGCGCTGCACCCCGGCGTAGCTACCTAAGCACTGTGCCGTGTTAAAAGACTGCGCATTCTGGGTGCAATCTCATTCTAAACATTTCCCCTGCATGAAACCCTGGCAGACCTGCTGCTTAATCTCCTCTAAATGCTTTTATTAAGAACTCTAATTGGCCCTCCAGTTCCTCCCCTTCAGGAGTGCTGTAGCCAGCACAAAACGGCTTATCCTGAAACAGGGCCCAGGGTGAGAACACACAGGCTAATGGTTATTACTGTACTGGGCACACCCGAGATAAGCTGAGAGAAAGCAATGGCGTGCGCTGTGTTTGGCAGAGAATGAAAAAAACAAGGCCTTTCCGAAGCTCGCACAGAGATACAAGCAAATGTAAAGAGCACACTGTCATTAAGAGCTTGGCACAAGAAAAAAGGCTAAAAGCAAATGAGCGGGAAAAAAATCAACAATGGAAAATGTTTGCTTGACCTACATCGTTTTTCCTTTCTATAATTTTTAATGAAATACACTCGCAGCAGCCCTTTAAACACACCTTGCTTTCATCTCCGCAAATTACATTTTCAAACCCTCTTATAATATGCAGTAATCAAAAGAGAATCTAATCAGTGCTTTTCTTTCTTCAACTTGACAACACATTGTGTGTGCATTACAGTTGTTTTAGAGCTTTTCTTCTCTTTTCATGTTTCTATTTTGCCGTTTGGCACAGCATGATGAACAGGTCCGAAAAGAGCGAGCTCGCGACAGCTTAAAAAATAACGAGGCAACAAACATGGCAGGTGTGACGCAGTTTTACTGCACGGGGGATTATCAAAGGATTATCTTCTGCCAATTATGCGGGAAGGTCGAAAAAGGCACTTTTATATGTAGGAGCAAATAAAGCAGGGAAGTGATACTGAGGACTGTACTCCAGCAAGCAGACAGGATGGCAATAATCAGCACACTACGGAATGAGTATGACACACGACCATGAAAAGTTTCTGAAATTTGACATTTAAAAAAAGTTCAAAGCATCTATCCGCAGAAAGCTCTCTGAACCGAAGTGCTCCTTTTATGTGAGAACATTTCCAAGCGAGCTGAAGAACTGACACTTACTAATACAGCATACGACATAAGACATGGCTGAATAAAAGAAGAAAGTCAAACCGGCTCAAAAACCCAGCAGCGTCTGACCACCTGTGTCTGCGTCAATCTGAACGGTCACTCACTACCTTTCACTTAAGGATGAAGTGAGAACTCTCCGAACCACCCATGAAAAATCACCAGTCTGCGATGACATCCAGGTGAGAGATGATGAGTTTGGCATGCTGGTGGTATTCCTATGGGCTTGGTGATCCTCAGCCTGGCCATCGATCTGGTCCACCTCCCTCTGGTCCGAGATGAGCAGGATGATAATGAATGGTGACACAACACTGCGAGATGGAAGCTTATCGATCAACCCAATGAGTGCTGATTACAGGGGCAAGCCCTTCTATCTGCTTTCCTGCTGGCTAACTCTTACCCTCTGCTCCCTTCTAGCTCTGTACGCCCACCTGTTTAATGCCTTATTGTAAAAATGCATGGCCCCCTTTTACAAAAAACTACATGTATAATGTACCTTTAAATATCAGTGCACTTAAAATGCTAATTTGAACTTTGAATTACTGCACATGTATGTAAATGTGAGTCTGATTAGGAATTCAGCAAAGGTCTCATTAAAAGGCTGGGACAAGTCACACTACAGGGAACACCTAACTGTGCAGGACTAAAATCCACATATCACTGTCATAAAAAAAACCTTTTTGTAACTAACAATTAATCTTCATTTAATTTACAGCACACTGCAGCAACTCTTATCAAGACGTAACCATTATCGTACTCAGTGAAAACCAAACACAGTGTTAAGAGTTTTTCTTGCTTAATCAGGGATATGAACCCTGATTACCATCAGGCAAGACCATAACCTTATCTACTATGCTATCTAATACAGTGGGGAAAATAAGTATTTAGTCAGTCACCAATTGTGCAAGTTGTCCCACTTAAAAAGATGAGAGAGGCCTGTAATTGACATCATAGGTAGACCTCAACTATGAGAGACAAAATGTGGAAAAAAATTGAGAAAGTCATTTTGTCTGATTTTTAAAGAATTTATTTGCAAATAATGGTGGAAAATAAGTATTTGGTCAATAACAAACAAGCAAGATTTCTGGCTGTCACAGACCTGTAACTTCTTTTTTAAGAGGCTCCTCTTTCCCCCACTCATTACCTGTATTAATGGCACCTGTTTGAAGTCGTTAACAGTATAAAAGACACCTGCCTACAACCTCAAACACTCACACTCCAAACTCCACTATGGTGAAGACGAAAGAGCTGTCGGAGGACACCAGAAACCGAATTGTAGACCTGCACCAGGCTGGGAAGACTGAATCTGCAATAGGCAAGCAGCTTGATGTGAAGAAATCTACTGTGGGAGCAATAATCAGAAAATGGAAGACCTACAAGACCACTACTAATCTCCCTCGATCTGGGGCTCCACGCAAGATCTCAGCCCGTGGGGTCAAAATGATCACAAGAACGGTAAGGAAAAATCCCAGAACCACAAGGGGGGGATCTAGTGAATGACCTGCAGGAAGCTGGGACCAACGTTACAAAGGCTACCATCAGCAACACACTACGACGCCAGGGACTCAGATCTTGCAGTGCCAGACGTGTCCCCCTGCTTAAGCCAGTCCATATCCAGGCACGTCTGAAGTTTGCTAGAGAGCATTTGGATGTTCCAGAAGAGTATTGGGAGAATGTCATATGGTCAGATGAAACCAAAGTAGAACTATTTGGTAAAAACACACAACTCGTCGTGTTTGGAGGAAAGTGAATGCGGAGTTGCATCCAAAGAACACCATACCAACTGTGAAGCATGGGGGTGGCAACATCATGCTTTGGGGCTGTTTCTCTGCAAAGGGACCAGGACGACTGGTCCGTGTACATGAAAGAATGAATGGGGCCATGTATTGTGAGATTTTGGGTGCAAACCTCCTTCCATCAGCAAGGGCAATGAAGATGAAACGTGGCTGGGTCTTTCAGCATGACAATGATCCCAAGCACACTGCCAGGGCAACAAAGGAGTGGCTTCGTAAGAAACATTTCAAAGTCCTGGAGTGGCCTAGCCAGTCTCCCGATCTCAACCCCATCGAAAACCTTTGGAGGGAGTTGAAAGTCCGTGTTGCCCGCCGACAGCCCCAAAACATCACTGCTCTAGAGGAGATCTGCATGGAGGAATGGGCCAACATACCAGCAACAGTGTGTGCCAACCTTGTGAAGACTTACAGAAAACGTTTGACCTCTGTCATTGCCAACAAAGGATATACAACAAAGTATTGAGATGAACTTTTGTTATTGACCAAATACTTATTTTCCACCATTATTTGCAAATAAATTCTTTAAAAATCAGACAAAATGACTTTCTCAATTTTTTTCCACATTTTGTCTCTCATAGTTGAGGTCTACCTATGATGTCAATTACAGGCCTCTCTCATCTTTTTAAGTGGGACAACTTGCACAATTGGTGACTGACTAAATACTTATTTTCCCCACTGTATGTGCTTGCTCTAATCCTTGGGATTACAAATTAAGAGACTGGCATAAATCCCTATTATTATTTCATGTTAACAAAACATTTTGTTTGGCAAATTATTAATGGTACTAACTGCCATTTGTTTGGATGTAGTTCACAATGAACACTCTACACTTAACGCTCTATTAAAAAATGTTCATATAAGTGCGATTTCCAGCACTATGACAGGTTGGAGTTACTGAGGTGAAATCTATTTATAGGCATTACTGCTGTGTAGTGATGAGACGGATACAGACTTCACAGTAAACCATGGTAAAGTTCCTGATGGTCAGTATTACTGATGGTCAGTATTACCAATTCAAAATTAAATTACTTTGTAAAACTGTGGTGCTCTGGGTTGTGATGAACTGTGCTACCTTGTTAAAATGTTCCACTGCAGCATATATTTATAGCTCCAGCCCTGTACATAAACCTGTAGGTAGGATATTGTGATGGCTTAAATCACCTTAATCAAAAAAGCCTAGCAGCATGTTGCCAGAATGTAATTGTTGCAGCATTTAAAGCAGAGCTGAAAAACTGAAACAAGGACAATAAGCTTTAGCCTAAAATTACAGGCAGGAGAGTTTCAAAATCATACGAATATTCTTAAGAATATGAGAAAATGTTACCAGCAATAAAAGAATAATTTGGATATTTTAATAGCCTAAAATTAAATAACTTAACTATTAAAGCACAAAGGACACAACAATGCTGTGAACTTGTATTTGTAGTATTCAATATAAAACTTGATTTCTGTTTCAGTACTTTTTCATTTTAGTAATACTGACGAGCATAAAAATCATAGTCACTATAATCGGAATATTGAATTTTCATATTGTTTCATCTGTATTACTGAGCAATGAAACTAGAACCCGAACCAACAAACTAGCTCTATTCCTGGGTCGAGGCTGAGCTTTGTTGTCTAACCAGGGTAAACATTAAAGCAGTGGTAACATTTCTGAAAATAATTATTTAATTATTATTCATATTATTTCTTCCATGCATCAGTAATTTTGCATGGAATGTATTATTTGTTTGGTGGAGCACTTTTTAGTTTTAGAGTGGAGCAATCTGGACAAGAGCTGCTGACGTGGCACTGGATAGTTAGAATCACTGTATAGTCAGATATTATCAGGTTGGTTAGTTTAGATAGAAACACTGACCACAACCTGCACAAATTACAGCTGTAATATAAGACAGGAAGAAAAGCGTAAGGTTAAAGCCATGCTATGTAAGTCTCTTCAGAGATTTGAGGACCTCTCTGGAGGTTTGATGTGTAATTGCATGAAACGTGTGAGAACATTTTTAACATTATGTGCGCTCTGGAAATCTTCCCCAAATGGCGGAATTAGACTGCTGTGAACTCTCTTGAAGAATAACATGTAATCATCATAATATTATTAAATTTGCATTTAAGATGAAGATTATTATCATTTTTAAATGATGTTACTACATGAAGAAGTCCTACAATAGTGACTCGTTTTATGAAATGATTATTTCCAGCTTTACAGGGTGAATTACAGCAGAGAAACACAGATATCATGCTTTAGATCCCCTGAATTAGTAAAGCAAAATTGTTCAATTTGAAAATCCTTACATAATTTATATAATACACTGTAAAATTATTTAAGCAATAAGTCATGAAAACTTTCCTTTCAATTTACTTTAACTTATTAAATTAAGTTGGGTGATATTACCTGGATTCTAGTTTTCAGTCTTTCAGCTTGAGTTTTTAAATGACTTTAATAAAGGAGAAGTTAGCAGGAGTCAAATGAACTGACACTGTAAGTACTTAGTAATGCAGGTTTAAGTACAGATTAGTTATTACCATGACTTTTTGTCACTTGTCTCAATTACTGGCTTCAGATTACTTATTTAAGCTAACGGGAGTGTTGACAGATTGTTACCTCCTGTTGGCTCCTGGCAACAGCGATTTGCATATTAATTTTACGTACCCTTTTTGTGCTGTGGCCTACAAATAATTGTCTGTCATAGAGAAATCATATAACTGCCTTAATGAGGATGTAAAATTTCCTCTTCATTCTTCACTTTCATTGCTACCATTGCTGGAATGTTTTTCCACCATGACACCTTCTGCTGTACAGAAGTGTGAAAAGGCTCTATTACCAAACATGCTGAACATGAAGGCAGTTGTAGAGTCTGACAGCAAAACAGCCCCCTTTTTTTTAATCTAAGAAGCATCCCATTGATATATACAGTTAGCCCATTATCAGATGTTAGGAAAGTTATGAATGGTTGTTCTGAAGATTTTCTTATGACAGTGGCATTATACTGGCACTGCAGCGAGCACTCACAGCTTGTACTGCCTAATTAATGGCCCTGGAGTGTGGATCATTGAACAGACATGTGTAAGCTGGCTCTGGCCAGAATGTGTGTGATGCTCACCAGTGGTGGAGGAGATGTTAACATCGATGCTGATCTCTGGGATGCCCCCGCCACGCAGTGATGCTACGCAGGTGTAGGTGCCAAAGTCAGTGAACTTCAGATCAATGATGTCCAGGTTGGTGGTGCCTGGGGAGATGTCAGGGTCAGTCTGGGTGATGACCATGCGCTCAGAGCTGCGCAGAGCCCGGCCGTTCTTCAGCCAGCTGAACAGCAGCTCCTCAGGGGGCGTGGCCTCCACCTGGCATGATATTTTCACCTCGCGTCCAATCTGAATATTGTCGTCGTTGTGGTACGGATCAGGCGTGATCCAGAAACGGCCCTTCTTCAGCGCTAGAATGAGCAAAGATAAACACACCATCAGACACCAGCAGCCAAGATGCACCTTGGGAATGCTTTGGCAATGCTGTTTGTGTTTGGAGCTCTAATGCTTCACAAACTTATTTTTGCATTTGGCAAATATCAACAGGGTAATGGCTCCTTAAATGTTATAAAGGGATTCCAAGGGAAAATGAGCTGCAGAGAAATGAAGTTTATTACCAGGAAATACAGCACTGTGGAAAAATCAGAGACCACCCCTCATGTATTTAATTCCCATTTAAAGTGGTCATTAACTAGGTTTCTCATTTTTCAGCATCAGGAAAAAACATTTTAGGAATGCACTGATATGGGAATTGCGAGCCAATGATGATATCTTATATTTTTTACATGTCTGTCAATGTTGATGCTGGTCTATTACATTTGTACAATGTAGAAATTGTGCATGATAACAACAGCAACAACAACAACAATAAAAATAGTAATAATAAAAAGCATACTGAATTAGGAGAAAATTCCTCCATTCGAAGGAAATATTCACTTAGTTTGAGTTTGTCTTCCAGGGAAAACGAAGATTTATTTCTATTGCGTAACAGTAACCTAAGCAAAATTGCATCACAGTAACCTGGCATCCCAAATATTCTACTATTCCACAGTACAATAACTACGCCATCACGTATCATTTTGTAATAAATCTAAACGTCAGATTAAAACCTTGTTTTAAGCAACTGTCTGCCAATATATGATTTTGTGCATTAAATATATCTAACAAAATAATACAGAAGCTTCAACAACCACATCCATACTATTTAATCAATTCCACTTATTTTTCAGTATTCAGAATGTCCATCGTGAACTGCCTTCTATTCCTTCCAGGAGACTTGCTTTTGATACTTTTCCACACTTCCGAAGTTCAGTCTTAGACGTTGACTGCATTTCCTGCTTTGAATGGTCTAAATAATCTCAAACACCTTCAGTAATGATGTCTGGATGGTCAGTCCATTGTTCTGAGAACACAAGCGGATTGATCAGTAAACCTTCTTTTCCTATTCAGGGCTTCTACACGCCCTTTCAGACCCATATAGCTGAGTTCTCTTCTCACAATAAGAGGATGGACAGAAACACCTGTGCATTTTCCTGATTTGAGGATCTGAAGCAGAAGTGGAGCCTGAATTTCTCCTCTCTCTCTAAAGATGAAAACTTTAACTACTGTTTATCTCTAAGCTTGTTTGGAGTTCTGTTTTGGATCTTCATTTTTATTAAACCTTTAAATACTCATTTTTAAACCGTGTATCTGCCTAGAAATATCTTCTGAAAACTGTAGAAAATGAATGCACTTGATTAGCTCTTTTGATTGCAAATTTAACAAATAAAGGGTGGTTCCTGATTTTTGCACAGTACTGTATATCTTGGCGTTCTGCTGCAATCTGTCCTAATCAACTATTACCTCTCAGTGAACCATTTCTATTACTACAAAGAATCTTCCACAGCAAACATATTAAACCAGCTCATCAATAGTAAAGTATAAACAGACACATGCCATATCCCAGGATAAGTTTAGTGACTGCATGCTTGTTTGTCAATCATGCCTATCTAGATCCATTTTGCATGCAAGCTGTTTATACAGTTCAGATGATGGAGTTGCATTTTAGCTCACTAGCAAAAGAACAGTGAGAGCCGGGAATCTTTTTTATCTATTCTCTGGGGACATTATCAGTTTTAAACAAGGAGACGAGGAAAAAGAAACTGTAAAATAAAAGTGCCCTGTCGGATTCAAATACAGGAAATTGAAAAACTGGCAAGACAAAAGTGAACGACACATTTCATCAAACGCTATATGGGATCCCGTTTCTTCGTTTTAAATCAATACCACCTGCCATGGATCTGATGTCTGAAGCATGTTGTAATAATGTCGACATGTTTCTACAGAAGGCTTCAATTTGTATGAGTAATTCGTTTTCACCTGGGTCCCCGGATACAAAACGGTGCCAATGAACTGTAATACCACGGACGACAATGACCTTTTTCAAATCAAATAAGAGGAATCTGAGACTCTCGCCACTTAATCATGTGTTAGTGGCTGCACCACAGAGAGTTATCACTGAGGCACTGGGGCTACAGAATTTAATTTAGTTCAAAGGAACAATAAATACACTCCTACAATAAGGGAATCAATATCAGCAACAGCAATCATATTTCACTGAACCAACCAGCATTACACTTTACTAATAATTGTAGCACCGAGAACAGGTAAGAACAAAAAAAGAACATGGTGCTTTTCTAAGTGTTTTCTGTAGTCTTAATGGATTTGAGAGAATCACGTAAGACTTAGTATCCAATTATCTTGCATTTTGTAGCTATGATGTACTGCGTCACTGATCTCACCGGCTTCATCTCTTCTGTAAAACCCCTATTAAATTGGAAATGTGCTGCTAAACTGAGCATCTGGATTACAATACTTTGAGCTCTTTCTCTATCTGTCTGCAGAGGAAAAGAAGAAGCTTCCATAAATAACAAATTCATTGTTAAAACAAAGGTCTTCCCAAAGATCCACCTGTCCATCTAAGAATAATCCTGCAAGATGACCTTTTCAAGCAATGTACAAAGAATCCACACCATCTGTAGAGACGCTCCAACCAGACCTGCTTTGCTTTTAACCTTTTCTAAAGTCCCAAACCTCCTGAAGAACCTCCCACCTCTTATAGGTCCTGTACATTATCTCAGTGATAGCAGCCTAGTTATCATATATCCAGTGACTCAGCTTCCATCAGAACACAGGATGGACATCAGACCTGCACTTTTTCCTCATCCATTACTGATTCACCAGCCATGCCGCTGTTTCTGTCACAGTCCTAGGAGAAAACTGTCACGACTTTCACAAGTGATGTTTTTAGTCTGTTTCCAGCACTTAAGAGGAATTGCAGTACAGAACAGTACTACATTGACAGTTGCCAGTTTATTAGGGTTAGGGTATAAAAGTAGAGGGACTCCCTAATAGAAGGGGAGTTTATTGAGAAAACTTCTACTCTTTTCTATTTACAGTATAAGATAAACAGCACAGCCTAATGCACCAAAATGCACCGCTCTAGTTTAAGCTTGAGGACATCTCAACTACGTTTGGCTTTAAGTCAGCAGCAACCACAAAGAGAGCATTCATTTTAGGCAGATCAAGCTACTGAGAAGTAAAACATTCACACTAGCCTACATGTGTTATTGTGCAACAATACCCAACTATTGCGTTTCTGTCAAATACCCAATTTAACAAATATTGTCAGATTATGTAATTTATTGTCACATTGTGTACATTTTCCCCCAACAATTACATGTCCCACTCTGTGTGTTTTTGAGTACTGAATCCAAGCATGTAGCTTGACTGTGATCCATGGCATGATGGTTTTGGCTCCTACTCCGTTAATTTGCATAACATTTATCCAGAACTGGACAGGACATTAAACAGAGTGTGGTGAACAGTGTTGGTTTGATGATTCAGTTGACTGGGCATACTGTCATCTGTCTTTATATCACAGTACATTATGGCACATTCTATATTATGTAAATTATAAAA
This sequence comes from Prochilodus magdalenae, assembly GCA_024036415.1. Taxonomy (NCBI): domain Eukaryota; kingdom Metazoa; phylum Chordata; class Actinopteri; order Characiformes; family Prochilodontidae; genus Prochilodus; species Prochilodus magdalenae. The sequence goes on from JAMWET010004759.1 coordinate 750,253, forward strand.
AAAAGTTTTGTTTTTTTTAAGCATTCCTCTCTCAGTTTCATGACAACTGACATAACCGTACATAAATGTTTATAAATGCTTCTTCCAATAGACGTTATTCACTGTAAAGGTTACAGATGCCAGTGTTGTTCACATTTAGACAGAGGACTCCTAATACAATAAGTATGAGTAACATTTATGTAGAGATATGTCAGTTATCACGACAAACTTACACTTTTTCCCATGTTTTAAATTCAGCAAATAAACAGTGCATTAAACATGTTCAGAAGTGAGTTCTCTGTAGCGAATGTGTTAACTTATTTTCACTTAGAAAACCGACAAAACCTATAATTTGACCAGGGGGGCCCAAACCTTTGCATAAGACTTATGCTGCTTACAATTTCAACACCCGCATCTCAAAGCAATTTGTGGTCAAGTGCAAAAGGGCCGCCTTTAGAGTCAACAAAAGCACGTGAGGGTGAGAAAGGTGACTATTGTGCTGCTCTTCGACTTGTTTCAAACAGAGCACAGAAGAGCCGATGGCACGTCCTCTGATGTCAAAGCCTCAGTTTTGTGAAGTGGCTGGATCCTGAGTGAACAGTGGGTGTATTGTTGGTCCAGTGGTGGCCAACTTCAAAGAGGGGCAGATCAAAGACAGTATTCCTGCTTCAGAGCAAAGGGCAGAGGCTCCATCAGGTGACAGACGTTACCACCTCCTACCCTAACAAACAAGAAGTCATCCTAACACATTAAACTTCCATGAACACATGGGGACAAAACAGCACTTTCCCATTCGGTACATTCAAATGCTCTTGCTGCCAAGACGTTACATCATTTCCCCACTTCATTCATATCTTATGAGAGCGGAGCGTGTTTAGGTTGGGGCGGCTTCATCGCAGCTGAGATTCCAGCTGCGGAAGCAGGCCGTGAACCACCGAAACGGGGGTAAGTGGTTTATTAGATAGTAAGAATCCCCGGCAGTAGCAGGAGTTTTAGCACTCCATTCAAACAGCACAAGTCAGAAGCCTGGTCTACAAGCAGAGGAGCCAGCTTTGAAAGCATCCACGCAGCATATGCATCAAGGCAGGAAATAAGAGTTAACATAACACAAGCACATATTCGCTATGTATTATTGATGATATGGCTTCTGCTGTGTAGAGTTCCTTTTTATTGCCCTGGCTGCTCCTGTCGTAGAAGCTCAGATCTGCCAAATAACATGCGTCAGTGCTGAATCTGCAGAAACTGCTTTTAAACCCAGCCGCCTGGAGAGAACCGCCTGTGGTCCGCGGTACAAAGGAAGTGATTAAATAAGAAAAATCGTATTCTCTGAACAATGCATGCAAATGCATTGTTTATCTAAGCTCATGTACATAATGCAGTTTATGTGGCAGACATTTAAGTACTTGGTGTCTGATGGATGGTTCTCATTATCACAGCCCGGTGGCTTGTAGAAGTGCAGCGCAGCCTGTAGGATAAATACAAGATGTGCTTCTACTTACCAGCACTCATGGAGATGCATATACCATTACTGGACATATTAACATTCTAGCATCATGCCACTGCACCGCTAGTAAGTTCCACGAAAGCAATTCTGAAGGTAGCTCATTATATGATTGCATGGATTCGACATAGGCCTACTTGAACATTTCAAGTTCAGAGTGATTTTAGCAAAATGATGGTTGCTTACAGAACAGTGTGAAACTAATCATCATCATCATTATCATCATCATCTTCGTCATCATCATCATCATGCTTCGGTAGTATTGCTCCACATCTTGCAACCTAAATGATAATAATAACATATATACTGAAAGCACTAGCCATCCCTAGCTAGTAAGATAAAGGTGGATATTGTGATACACCTACATCTTTAAGATAGACAGTGTACTATGGATATACTGTACACCATCAGAAGCACATTTATGGAATAGCACAAGATGGTCCGTCACTATATTGATACAAATACAACAGGATAATCCCAGTGGGTTCAGCCATTACTCTACTGAGTTACATACAACCTCTATGCATTTCTCTCATTAGTCTTCGGCTCAGTCTTTCATCTATGTACATCTCTCTCTCTCTCTCTCCCTCTCTCTCTCATAGCTTTTTTTCCTTATCTCATCTTCTCTCCTTCCCTTTTTCTTTTATCATTTTTCGTACGGCAGCGATAATGCTAATCATAATGGTAACAGTATCAACAATGAGCACAACACATAATAAAAGTCCAATAAAATAAAGAATGGTAAACAGACAAACTCGATCTGTTGAAGTTCTTATTTTTAAAGAGGGTTTCTTCTTCTCTCTCCCTTCTTCCTCTGTTATAATGGCTCTGGCAGGGACGGTTTCTATGCCTGACCTTGCAGTTTTTAACTGGAGTGTTGGTGAATTGACCCCTGGGCTCCCACCAGATTATCAGCATGTACAGCTTAGCATGCTTCACGGGGACAGATGGTTGTCTCTACCTGACTCGTGACTTTAGTCAAGGATAGATAAATGAAAAAATGGAGAGAAAGACAAAGAGTGAGAGAGAGATAGAGAGAGAGAGAGTGGAGTGAGAAAGGAGAAGTAGGAGAGAGTGAGGGGGAGCGCACACAATACAGGAGGCTGTTTGGGGTGAAATAGGCTGAAACACGAAGGAGGGACAGTCGGATTGATTATATACAGGCTGCAATCATTGATGCGTGACAGTTTTCATTGTACCCCAAAAGTCATTTCCCTGTAACAGGAGAGCAGAGGTTTAGAAAATAAGAGCATTAAAGGATGAACAAGCAACTTTTCATATGCCCATATTTTTAATCAGCCTTCTTCATCTTTAATCAGACTTTGTGGATTGTTGGCAGCGGTGAGGATGTTTTCTCTTTTTCTTTTTGGACACTCTGTAGACACACTAGACAGGAACTTCATTAAACTAGAGCCACATTCATTCCATCATAACTGTAGTATAGCATAGAGCAGGGCCTGTGGTGAGAGAATTCATGACTCTACTGGAGTTAATACATCAGCATCTAATTCTCTTCTCTAAAAACTATTTAAAGGCCAAGGACACCAAAGAGGACACAGAACAGTCTCAGAGTCATGCGGTGGATCATTCTCATCCCCAACAACCACTCCCAGTAGCATTTCTGGTGTTTTGATGCCTAACCTTTCTCAAAATGTCTTAGCATGGCGCATGTTTATGGGTAATGCTCTTCATGACAATACAGGCAGGATGTTCTAAATCACCATATTAGAAAAATGTACCAGCATTACAATTACACAGTCCCGTCACATTATTATGACCACTTGTGGAAGAACACAAGCTGAAGGTCTGGAGAATGTTTGTGTGGTATTCTCTGGGCCCACATATCCATGTGAATGCACTCCAAAACCAATTTGTGTACAAATCCATCCTTGCAGATCATTTACAGCTATACATGCATGTCTTCCCTAGGGTGGATGGGACCTTCCAACAAGACAATGATACATGTCACATGGCTAGATCTGTCCGACAATAGTTGAAAGAGTAAGACCAAGACTTCCAAGTACTACTCTGTCCTCCTAATTTCCCAGATCTGAACCCAATTGAGCATCTATGGGATCAACTTGATCACCATGTTCGCTCTATGGATCCTTCCCCAGGCAACCCCCCGGCAGCTGTGGGAAGCACTGCAGTCAGCATGACTCCAGATACCTGTGACAACGTATCAGGGCCTTGCTGAGTTACTCCCAGCCTGTCTAGCTCGTGTCTGTGCTGCACACGGATTACTTTGGATATAATATTGTGACTCGACTGTGTATGAACAGGATATTTTGATAGCTAAAATTACTTAACTTGACATAAGACTAGACTTTCATTAACACATTAAAACGATAATGTACTATACTAATGATGTACGCTCTGAGACCACATGATGGGTAGGACAATTTGTAAGAACACATGAAACACACTGCTAATTCAATTTCATAGGTACCACATACAGAGAGAGTCCATTCAAGATGACCTGCAGAAGCTCTTTACAGAGCACCATACATGAGCTATTCATTCCATCATAACCGATGTAGGTTTGGTAAGAAGAAGGGCCTGTGGAGTGAAAATGCAGAACTCTACTGGAGTCAATACATCATCATCTAATCCTGATGGTACTCCCCGTGTTCTGATAAATTATCCTTCCTTCCTTCCTCCCACAGCGCTTTTTTAGGCTGCGCTCCTCATAAAACTATAGGTAGGATATTTAAATAGCACATTATCAATCACCTTTCCAGACAGCAAGTAATACAGTTTAGCTGAGTCTGCATAATGTACTTAAAATCAGGCTGAACAAACAATAAAACAAAATAAAATGTCAGAAAACTAAAGTTACTATACTACACTCATTACAGCCTGGGCGAAATGGGACCTATAAAACTGAGCCGGAATTAAATATTGAAGGATTTAACTTTCCATAACATTTGTAAATTGTAATTAGGCATCCTTTCCAGGATCTTACAACTTTGGGATTTTACACTGTCGTGTTACAAACATCCCCTGCGTTATTGATGGGTTCCCTTTCAAAAATACATTTATTCATAATTACGAAATATTAGCGTGATGCTTAACACATTTCATTTTAAGTATACCCCGTTTCTTTTTTTCTTTCCTCTTTTTTAAAATATATATAAAGCTTATGTATATATTATATATTATATATACTATATTATATTATATAATTTATTTATGAGACAGTTACAGTTATGAACACATCTGATCTCTGTCATGAGGTTCTGATCGATTTCACTAATCGCTAAAAGTTATGTGTGGGAGCGGCAGTTAACCAATCCAATGCGTATTAAGAAAAATCCCACAAATTAATAAACAGTCTGTGTAAAATGAACCTGTAAAAGCAAATCCTCTTTCAAAGTCGTTCATTTAGAATAAAACACAGGGCGCACAGTAAGATGCAAGTTACGGCAGATTGCATCATTTTTGGAACTCGTACACTCATAATACCTACAATGCATCAGTATAAACTTCAGATGATCAGCCAGTTTCAGCTGTGGAAGTACTATCAAGAAAGGCAAGTCTGGCACACAGGTGACTTTTCCAGTAATGATTATTTCAGGGGAAAATTATGTATTAGTAGTTCAGAGTATTGGATGTCGTTTAGTCTCAGACGGGCCTGCAGACAGAAGTGGGCTGAAACATCATAAAAGAGACAATTGCTGCTGATTTGAGACTGGGTCGGGATGAAGTTCTAGCAGGAGCAGGAGCAGTTGGGAGTGGGATTATAAAATCAGTCTTGTGCAGACCTCTACAGGGGAACCATGTTATGCAGTCATGGATCAGCTTGTATTGAAAACCCTAATATATCCTCCATGTCATCGGCAGTGCTGAAAGGCTGATTAAAGAGGGAAACTGAAGGCTGATTAAAATGATAGAGTAGTTGTTTGTTCATACTTAAAAGAGATAGAAAGGGAGAAAGCATTTTCCCTTGTGCTGGTGAGTGTGCTCTTACTTTCTCCTCCTGTGGAATGAGTTCCGGGCGCACTGGAAACTGTCACTCACCATTGACTGCTGTGTACAATCATCCACACACATACAAGGGCTCCATAGCTGTGTGTGTGCAGGTGTTTCACAGTATTTCACCCAGGAGGGCCCACCATAGTATTCCTCCTAAATGCCCCCCCCCTTTACCACATAGTTACCACCAACACACACAGGGCCACACATTCTCTTTCTCTCTTCTCTTTTATACTGTCTCTCTCTCCTCTCTTTTATCCTCTCTCTCTTCTCCCTCTGTTTATCTTCCCCCTCTCTCTTTCTCCCTCTCCCTCTATATGCCATCTCTATTTTTCTTCTTCTTTTCTCTTATTATTTCCCATCTCTTTCTCCCTCTCTTTTCTCTCTCCTTCTGTCATCAGTCTTTTTCTTTCACTCCCTCTCTCTTTTCTTCACCTCCCCTCTCTTTCGCTCTCTTAAGGATTTTGACAGAAATGCTTAAGTGTCATCTACTCTGTGACTGACCTCCCTATTGCTCATCACAGACAAGTCCTGGCACGTTCTCCAGGCAACAGCGACACCCACATCACATCACGCGACCCTGAAAGCACCAGACGTGTGTCCAATCTGCTCACACTGCCCATGCCATTTCAGTGGCTCTTTACAGATGGAAAAGCACGCAAGCTCAGGCCCAAAACCTATTCCAAAGCAAATTTGATGGTCTCCATTCACATGTTGACTTACAAGCTGGATGCAAAGCTTTTAACAAACTGCATGGCGAGAGAAAAATTGGGTTTGTTCTTTGTTCTTTCTGTTTGCTCACAACCCGAACATGAGCAGCAGGAGGCGCCGGCTTCGTTCTCCTCCATAAATAACAGTGTCGCTCCCCTCATCACGTTATCTGACTTGAATGGCTGATAATCCATTTGTAAAATGCATACCTTGTGTCGTTTGCAGTCTCCGCAAGGAGTTGTCGAGCAAGACGTGAGCGGAACGTTAGTTTGATATGGAACCTTTGATACCAACCGCGTGGTTTGTTTCGCAACATTGGGGCACACAGACAAAGCCACACCACTTTAAAAAAGATGCAAGGGAAACGCACTTGAAATAAAGAAGGGAGTCTTTGCCAAAGCCTTCCATTTTGGTAGACAAAAGGAACGGGCTTCGGATGTACTTGTGTCATCTCTGAATCTTTTGATTTGTGCAGGAAGGAAAATGGAGGCTGCCACAACAATGGATTGCTCCAGAAAGCCATGGAGGCTGGTTGGTATTTGTTTTCTGCTTGTTAGTATCCAAAATATAATGTTAGTTAATATAATGTCCTTTAAACTTGTCAGTGTAGCTTCAGTTAGCCAGAATCTGTTATCATGCTAACTGGGATTTGAGTTGCAGATTTTGAGAGCCGCAGTGAATCTACTGCTCCAAGTCAAAGCAAGCATCCAAGTGTCAAAGACGCAGCAGCTGTAATGCATGATGTTTACCTAGAAGAAAAACTACTTGGACCCAAAACAAACAAAAACAAATTGGGAAACTACACATTGATTACGAGGTGAGGCCAAATTACTACTGTCTCCAAATAGAGTTGTCAAGCAAGACACGAGTGGAATATTGGTTTGATATGGAACCTTTGATACCAACCACGTGGCGTGTTTCGTAACACTGGGGCGTGCAGATGAAAACCCACACCACTTAAAAAAAGATGCAAGGGAAACGCACTTGAAATAAAGAAGGGAATCTCTGCCAAAGCCTTCCATTCTGGTAGACATAAGGGACGGGTTTCGGATTTCCTTGTGTCATCTCTGAACCTTTTGATTTGTGCAGGAAGGAAAATGGAGGCTGCCACAACAACTGATTGCTTCAGAAAGCCGCTGAGGCAGCTTGGGCTGATCTTATTAGAGAGCCCGAGAGAGAATGAAGGAGAAGAAGCCAAACACAACCGTCTGAGGTGTCCTCCACTGGCCTAAATTTGCACCAAAAATTGACCTGCTTTTTGGAGAGAAGGCTGGCTCTTCTTGTCCAAAGGATGGATCATGATGGAGGGCCTTTGTGAGCCAGGAGCATGCTGGGATAGTGGAGGAGAGGGCCAAGCTGAAAGTCATCCCAGGCTGTCGGGAAGTGTGGACAGAAAAGCCACCATCTGCTGAGGCAAAATCTGCCCAAATACAGACAGGCCTTTTGGCAGCACCGCCCGGAGAGGGCTTTTCAAGGACTGCCGTGATAAACAACAAGGGAAAAAGAGACACGCACACACATGCATAAACACATATGCACGCACACCACAACACACACCCACACACAGCACATTCCAGGCCAACACAAAAGCACATGTGTGCTGTCCCTCACGCTTACTAACAAAAATATATTTAAAGGCTTGCAAATGCTGGTGGTGTGCATTAGAAGGCGCATTGCAAAATGTGCCTTGATGCAACATGCACTTGCTATGCAACTGAAAAGAACAGCTTTCAGTTTATTAGGGGGTTTGTAGTTATTTATGCACTCCACATAGGACTGCAGTATAACAGTGATGAATCATAATGTGGTATTTAAGAATGATGACAGTATATCAAAATTTCAAAGTGTCAAATATCTGCTCCATGTCTATCTAGCAAACAACCACATTAACAGATTCCACCCATTCACACGAACAGGATTGAAAGCTGCCCAACATTCATTAGCATCTACAAATGAAGCACCTGATTGCTTCACAAATGCTGTCGACCTCAAAGGCCTCTTTTCCACTGTAAAGCCAAATGATTCTTAGAGCTGAACCACTCTGGCTATAGTTTATTTTTCCACCCGATGTGCTGAAAAATCAGGATATCTAAGTTATCTAATACAGTATATTTAAGAATAACTACACACAACAGTAGCTTAGCAACAACTAACAGCTACCAGAAATCACAGATGATTTCAGATGTCACTTCAACACCAGACAACTCAATGTTGCACTTGCAGATACTTTGCAGACAGAGTCCTATAAGTGTGTTCTCCAGTTATCTGGAATGAAGCATGTACTGTGCTGAATGGCACTTTTGGCCAGCACACTAAGCTACTGTTGGCTTAGCTAATATGCCACTAGCATCACAGAACAGGTTCACTGTTTGCTTCAGTCATTCCAACACCGGTCACTCCACTGTGCTTTTACAGACTTGAGATTTTATTGTGTCTATATTTGTGTCAGCAGTGTGCCAGTTACTCAGAATCCTGCATGGCACAGATTGGATTTCTAACCTTCAAGCTACGCAAATGTTAGAGTCCAAGTTCCATGGCTTCATTTTGCTTTTCTGTACCTTCCCCGCCAGTCACTCATCTTCACTCCCCCAGGTTCGAGTCTTTAGCATCTTAACCTGTCAGTGTAGTTTTAGTTAGCCAGCGTCTGTAATCATGCTAGCTAACATGTGAGTTGCAGAGTTTAAGGGCTGAAGAATCTATTGCACAAGGTCAAAGCAAACATGAGTGGCATGTGAGGCGAGGTCACGTTGCAGCTGTAACCAGACACATATACTTGTCTTCTTAGGTATGTACATTTCTTTATCTTTTTAAAACTTTATGCTAGACTATGCTACTGTATTTCATGTTTTATGTTTCAATGTAAAATATCCTATTATTGAGATGGTTAAAGATACGATTATTATAAAGATTATAAGATTATAGCTATTGTTTCAGGTGAAAAATAAAAGAACAGAGTTAAATATGGTTATTTTGTTGGTGTATATTTTGTACTCATGTGTTCGAGGCTTGTGAAATATTGCTGACTGCAGGAAGGAAAATAAAACATTTCAAGAAGCTACACTCCGAATTTATGCCAACATCCCAGCTTATAACTAGCATTTGAAATGTTGTTCCCTATGTTACGTTATACGCTGTAGTGCAGCACTGCATCCGGCATGCTCATCATTATGACAGAATTTTTACTTGGGTATTGTTCTTGTTTTTCCGTCTATCAGTGTTCTCCCATCACAATACCCAGTAGGCATTATGCAAATAGATCAGGCAATTATCAGGAATCCCTACTGTGGGTAACAAATCCTGGCTGCTAGCTAATTATTACATGTGTGCTTGCATTAGTGCCATAGTACCAACCTCGACTGGTTATTAAAACAAACAGTCAACACCCAAGAACTGTAGTGGATACAGACTTTCAGAATTACTGTAGGAGTCGAGAAGGGCATGCTTGCAATAGGTGATAACATTTTTATCTTAAACCGGAGAGACTCTTTCGGAGGTGGAGTAGGTGGCATGCAAACCTACTAGCCATTGTGAGTTTTACCAGTCAACCAAATGCAGTATGTAAGCTGCTGTACTTCCAGTGCCCATCCCCTTTTTGTGCAATCATCCCATTATTTGTAAAAGCACAAGTTTGAGGGGAAAATACATTTTCCATTTTCTCATGTACGTGACGCTTAAACTGCAAGCATGTCACTGCATTAAGCAAGTTCTGCTGGCAGAATGCATCCTATCTATGCATGCAGCTGCTGCAGAAGGTTTTTTATCTGCTTTCCAGCATAGACCTTGTCAGCCTAGACCTGCAGATGGCATGAAGCAGTAATGGCTGCTTAAGTTTTCTACTCTACCTTGCGGGAGGAGCTTCATATACTAATTCTTGGCTAATAGCATAAGTTCCCAGTTTAGTGATTAGCCTGACTGCCTTCACTTAATTGCTGTAATTGGCCATTTAATAAGTACTTACACCGTAATATGCCACAGGCTTTGCCCTTCCCGGGTAAATGAAAGCTATGGTACGGAATGTGATATGCATAACACATGCTAAGATGTGCTGTGACACACATGGCCTTCCATTCACTTATTTTATGGGCGATTTGATAGTCATTCTGACTGACAATCTCAGCAGACTACTGCACAGTACTCCAGTCGCTTTGACCAGCTGAGCTAAAGATTAAGTAGTGTGTCAAGGCACGGAAATAGCATTAAATGGCAGACTTGTCATAGCTAAAAGGAATAATGAACCAGTGAAGTGGTCAAATACAGTGCAATACAATGAAATTTAATATAGATCTGGTGGGTCTGGTCATAGCTTAGCTGATATGTGCTCAAAGCCTCAATTAAATCTCTTATGCTGTGTACGCACCAACCGCGAATACGTTTCTCCTTTTATTGCATGAAATGTTAATGTACTTGTAATAATTGGACCTGTACATTTTACTGTATGAGCCAAATGATTGACAGCTTAGCTCATTACGACTGGATTTCAAACCTGGTGCTCTTCGATGGATAATTTTAGGTATGCAGCAACCATTTGATATCCTCTATAAATGTCTATAAAATGAAACAGTCAAGTTTAATTTGATGTTCACAGATGTATGGCTTATGGCAACGCGCAATCTGCGGAACTACATAGTACACCAAGCATTGCTCATGCTTCATTCCCTAATGACACAGTGAAGGCTAAGGCTGTCCTGGCCTTATTCTAAAGGTTTGTACAGATCTAAATAAAAATAAACCATGCTGAATTAAAACTACAGCATTACTAATACAGTTGCACACTGTGGCAGCCACACAAAGGTTCCGCCAGTTTATGATAGCATCTTACTTCCTGAAATTTCCAGATGCAATATAACAGGATGTGTCATAAGTCCAAATGAAGAAGAGAGTTAAGAAAGGCCTGACATTAAACTGGTATTTATCTGAGGTCACTGGGCTACATACACTCACTGTCAATGAATAGCACAACTAGTTCAGCCAGAAGAAATCATACAACAGAATTCAAACTTAGGGTAGGTCTGCTATCATGAGACATGCGTTTCATGCTCGGCAGCGCCTGACGTAAGCAAAGCCGGGTCTTCTCTCTGTGGTTGACTGACCCAACAGTCACAAATGCTGGCATTCAGTGAGCAGTGATGCCCTCCATTAGTCACCCTGTTAGTGCCAGCACCATAGGCAGATGGTTGCACTATGCAGGACTACGTGCACGCAGACCATTACAGCAACTGCCCTTAACACCACACTGGCATCGCCAAAGACTGTAATGGTGTTGTGCCAGACTGTCATGGAGTGACACTGAAAGGCAGTGAGTCATCTTCAGTGATGAGTCCTGCTTTCATCCTGGTGGAGACGACCAACAGATCTGTGTGTGGAGACACCCTGTTCAGGGCTGAGATGAACGGTTTGTTGTCACATGTCCAGAAGGCCTGGTGTCACTCCAGCCCCATCCCTACCGCAAAATCTACAGGAACTGCATAAGAATATTTAAGCTGCATGGGATGGATTATCACAGGACACCATCAGGAACCTCTACAACCCCATGCTGGTGTCATTTTGCATTAGCAAACATTATAACTTAATGCCATACTGAGAGACAATACTTCTGTATGTGTAGCTCAATAAATATTGCTCATATCAGTTTAGATTTATCTTCATTTATTGTCCCTGGTAACCTTTATCTTCCTTACCAATAGCACTGCAAATATGTATTTTTTATGCTGATTATATACACACACACACACACACAATACAGCATGCCGTTTTTCATTCATTATATTTTTTATGATTTATTTCTTTTATTTATTCATTTTTATTTATTTATATTAGTCAGGTGAATATCCTTTTTTTAACCGAGAGCCTGTGTTCAACATTAAAAGCCTCATTTAGCAACAGCAAAAGCATGTTGTAATTGGATATTACTTCTCATTGATAACTCATTAAAACAAACAGGGGTGGACATGGGGGTGGGATGTCTGGGTTGGCAGGGCAAATTCTGTCACATGCTAGAGTTTATGTGAACACACTTCACATGTTTTGCACTTTTTCTGTCAATTCTGGACATCAAAATAAATGAGACAGTTAAACAATGCACATTGTTGATGCCGAATGTACACCACATTATTAACAAAATTCATGTTTTTTGCTGCAGTGAGGAATAATATTTATGTAGAACAGCAAAATAACAGTAACAACCTTAGATTTCTAAGGTTTAAAGAAATGCCATGACATTTGCCTGCTTTTAGCCTGAGGTTTTAGCCTTCACAAAATAGAAAAACGGTTTCTTTATCATCATAATTATCAGCGCTTTCAAAACTGATGAGTGTGAATTGAGATGCAGCACTATTGCTTACTTCTAGCACAAATGATCTCACTCTGCATTCATTCTTATAATTATTATGTCTCACCAAACTCACTGAGATAAGTGGAGAACTCTGGCTATAAATTTCCAATTGATGCAACATTTGTGTTTGAGGTAATGTAAAGAAGAAGATATTTATTTGTGGTTTAAATTTGAAAAGAAAAAAAATTAACCATGCTTTATATCTGAAAACCAGTGCAGACCCAAACCTGCTAACACGAAATGTAAATCAAATATTCTCCACAATTTGTTTTGTTAATTAACTATGCAATTAATGATTTTGCAGTGGCATTAGACTGTATGGGCTGTAAAGAAGTGCCCCCACCATACTATAATTGATTCAATTGCTTTCAATGAAAAAATAATATTTATTGTACTTGTTTGTCTCAAGTACAATTTTAAACACAGTTATATAATCAGGTTTTGTTTACTTTTTCAGTGGAAACAAGTTCATATTTCCTACTACTGAGAACACGCTGCTACTTCTATTGCACAATTTCTATTTATTAGCTGAATATAGCATGTTGAAAGAAAACTAAACAATATTACAATCTGATATGAAGGATGTGAAGATATGATATGCATTAAGGAATAAGAGCTGCTCATGTTTCTTGGTTAAGAAACTGGACATTTCTGGGAGTATTTGTGAGTAATTGTGTCAGCATCTATATGAAAGTCCTAATAAAGTTAGGATCTTGGACACAGGAATTAAATTTAAACATCACACCAAACCGGGTATAATTCTACACCTCATGGGGCGCTTTCAAACTAGAGCCCTTTCTGCAAAGGTATGGGTGGTCAAGTGTGAAAGCTGTTTTCGAGCCCAGGAGTGGTCCGGAGAACCATTTTCTGGTCCTCCTGAAATGAGGACCAAGGATCGTTTTCAGCTGGCTCTGGGGCAGTATGCTGTAAGGGTGGAAACTATGCTCACTTGGCAATGAGTGTGGGCTTGCGTGATTGGTTCATTTTGCAACATGATTGCTTTGACTTATTACATGATTTCCCTTTTACTAAGCATCATGAGGGTGGGGGATTGATTATTGTGGACTAAAAGTGCCATTCTCTTCCAGTTTAGTATTTGTATCCAAGCAAAAATTTTAAATCAGTGGAACTATTACATGCTCCTCCACGCAGAAAAGTCATGTATGGAATTATGCAATCGAACCATGGTTCTGATGGAATTCTTATGTGTGATAATCAGCAATAATGAGTCCCAGACTCAAGTATTCGGGACCACTGTGAAAATGTACTTAGCGTTAAAGAAATGTCATGACATTATCTTGGCATTAGCCTGAGGTAACTTGGCTATATTCAGAGTATAGCATGTCTTTTCCTTCAGTATCATAGTTACTAGTGCTTTTCAGCTTGCACTTATTGTATTCGCAAGACTGATTGATATCTTTGAGAATTGAGATTGAGGGTCAACTGAGTAGGGTGTATACCTCTTACGATGATTGTGGTAGACTTCTTGGCTGGATTGCCTACGTTGTTGCTGGCGATGCAGCTGTAGACGCCGGCGTCCTCGGAGGTGATGGCCGGTAGCGTGAGGGTGCCATCCTTCACCACACTCTTCTCGGGAAGCTTCTCAGAGCTGCTGCTCCAAGTGAGGGTGGGAGGTGGCTCACCACCCGTTGCGATACACACCAAAGACACCGTCTGCCCAGGGTTCACCACAATTGGATCCTCTACCAGCAACTTGATGGATGGGGAGGCTGCAGAGCCAAGGGAAGATGAGCAGTCAGCATTCTCAAATGCAGATGCTTTAACACCTTTAAAATAATTCCAAATCCACATATAAAAATATTCCACTTATTATGTTGCTTTTCACTGGCAACTGGTACAAATAATGAATTCTCAAAGGTCCAGCAAAGGCGATTGTGAATGTAAATGGATTCAGTGCATAATCCCTGCATAAAGTTACTCTACTTTGAATCTTTTGTTTGATGGAAACAATGTAGTACATTTGTCACACCTGCATGCATTGTCTGATGTATTTGAACATGCTTTTCAGCTGCTCTCAGCGGGGCTGTTAAAGGTTATGTTTTTGCAGTGGCCTTCCATTATGGCTAATGAAAAAAGTCACGGCTGTCTGAACAGGAATAGGCAAGAGGAGAGTAATGAATTTGTTTAACTCTGACCAGTGTGCGAACATAAAACTCAAGCTAGCGATTACTGAATGACTTTGATTACTGGCTAATTGATGTGTTTCTTCTTTTGTGTCTTAAAGCACAATTTAGAAAAGAAATACACCATATTGTCAATGATGCAGGCCCTAATCTAAAACAATTTGCCCAAACAATTGACTGCTCTACGCTCTTTAAAATCTTGGACCTGCAGTGTCGCTTCCCTGCATATTCTGCAGAATCCATTCCATTCAGCTCTGGAAAGGTTTATTAAGTAGCTGTATTAGCTGCTTTAGAACCAGGAAAACAACATAATGTGTGGTGCAGGAGTATTGCAGGAATAAGTTTGATCTATGAAATATATGAAACTGTATGACCTGTTTTATTGGTCAGTCTGAAGATGACCCTTCGGTCTGGGATCCCGCACACATTGCGTACAGAGGCGATGCAGCTGTAGTTGGCGTAGTCCTTGGGCCTCAGGTTCTTCAGCTTCAGGATTTTAGTCTCCCCCTGCAACTCAGAGCGAGAGGCAGAGAGCAGTTTGCAAATGTGTGCTCTGGTGCACTTTACCTTTCAGAACCACCACCGCACTTAAGCATTTTCAACGAAATGTTTCACTGGTGATCTAGTTTGGGAAGTTGGTGACGGCCTCTAAAACTCATGCTGCCAGAAGAGTAATGACAGGAGCATGTTCATGATGCTCAGAGGCAAATATGTTTACCTAGCTTTAGAAAAGGTGCACAAGACTTCCTTTATTGTTGAAGGTACTGCAGTGTTGTGTCTAATTAAAATCATTGAGAGTGCATTTCACCTTGGTGGTGCTTATTATTGTGTTGTTTATTCAGATTAGCAACAGCCTTAAAAGCATAAGATAAAATGAACTTTAGGGCCCAATGGTCTTTTAAAAAACACATCAGAATGGGTCCTTCTGTAAAGGGTGAGACTAGAGTAATATTACTGAATTGTATGGCACAGATCATGTATGTGCATTATCACGTAATAAAACACAACAGTACAACCATATAGCAATAGAAATAAGTACAACAGAAGTGATTTAAATTACTATAGCCTGTTGAAAAGAAGAAACAGAATGAGTGGTTGCCACAAATGGGTAAAACCTACAACCAGGCATCATTTAAATTTAAGCCCTTGTTGCTATGGTTCTGAGGCATCCCGCTATATACTGTGTCTCTAATAATGTAGTTATACATTTACAAAACATGTAATAACAAAGTATATATTATATAATATAATATTCTATGCCCTGTATATACCCTGCATCTCTCATCTACCTCAGCCTTACCATAGTGCTATATGGTAATGTGTACATTTGCATATATCATAGTTTTTATTCATAACTTTTATTCATAACTGTAAATTAGTGTAAACAGAGATTTTAGTGCTTAGTACTGTATATATTTATTGTCTACTTTATATGTTTGTATTGAAGTACTGTAAGAGACTACGCACCTAAGTTTCTCACCCACCTTTACACCTGTGAAAATGTGATGTGACAATAAAAGTGATTTGATTTGATTAATTACTTAGTAATATAGTCACTGTTACAGATGAATCACAGTGGTACAGCTTATGTAAATGCATTTCATTAAGACATTTTGTCTTATTCCAGCCTGGTGCTTCACCCTCATAAGACTGGACCTATTACCATAATTTTGCTATATTATGAAAATTGCTAAATTCTCAAATATGATTTCATAACTATATATATTTCACAACATAGTTATGTAGTATATTACAAAAATAGTTTTTTTTTTTAATTCTGTCTATTAGGTGTATCTAATAATAAACAAGTCATTAATTATAACAGTACATGAAACAACTGTTGACGCAATCACTGTTACAGATGGATTGCAGTAGTACATCTTAGGTAATTAATGCATACATCTCATCATCAGTTTTAATACATGTTATTACACAAGACTACTTTATGTGTAACATCATAATGTTTCATTTTTAATAGAAAGACTAATAGAACAATAGAATATTTCTATTATAAGTGATAGTAAGAAATAGTAGAAGTAATAGAACATATATTTAATCTCAACAAGGCTTTTCCAACTACATCAGGAAGGGCGTAATTGCCTACAGTAGTACACTTACACTGAGGAGATTCCAACCTTTCAAGCAGCTACCTGTAGTAGTATGACAATGTTACCAAAATTCTGACTTGCAATGTGTTTTGCAATTGTGACTATTTAAAAGACTGATCTTTATGTAGGCACTGTGAAATTACAGATTGCTATTAATCTACATGTTTTCTTTGCTACCACAAATATTATGAAGCATTTAAAAGTTACACCTTAGAACAGGTGGAGAGTTCCAGTGTAATTTGTAGGTACAGTGAAATTACAGGGAAATCCAAGATTGTTGTTATGTGTATACTGTCATGCTACAGAATGGTTGAAAGCCATGTTTGCCTGACTACAGAGATTTAACTGTTAATAACAGAAATGTAACCTGCACTCTGTTACATGTGTAAAGTTACCTAAAATGCAACTGTGTAGTTATTAGAGTGAAATCAGTAAACATGCATGTATTCTAGTGTAATCCAAATGAAACAGTAAATATGTCTCCAGCAGTTACACTGACGTCGCATGTATTGTTAATATGTAAATATGTAGTTATTAGAGAAACATCATATAAACTGGGATAAAAAAAAAAACCTTCTTAACAATGAGATGTAAATAAAAACATGAAGAATGCAAATCAAATACAAATCAAACTAAATACATAATTAGTTAAATATAGATGTATGTAATTCCCTTTAGATAGCACAGCAAAATGACCATAATAGCCACTGCTGAAACTGTGTCCTAATACAGTGGCTCTAAATATTGACTTTAGAGACACAACAAGTCCAGATTTTTTGTTGTAACCTAACCCCCAGCACAATTGTGCCAAGCGTACAGTTTGTGGTTTGGTTCTAGTGTGTAAGTTAAAAGTCTAAGTTGGAGCAGTAATAGGGACTGTTCACAGACTTGGGAAACACAATCCTAACAACTGCCACTTAAAAGGAATTTTCTCTTAGTTCCCTGCATGCTAGATGACAACAGCTCATAATGAATTCATCGCAGGCTTTTCATACTTCATACTCATGGGTCATCATGAATTATGCATGTGACTACACGTTTTGAGAGAACCACAAGCTGAAAGTGTTAATTGAGTTGTTATTTAATATGTGGCACAAACCAACTAGTTCTTTAAAGATCACTGGCATGTATGTGAAACTGTTTAAGTGGTTTACCTGTATTTAAAATATGTATGACATTTTTGGTCTAAATAATTATGGTGAAAACATTCACACAGAATTAGGATGAAAAGCACTGAGCAGTTCAGCTGTTGGGTACTTTCACTCTGAATCCAGCTCAGGGCTTTGGGGTGCTCATAAAATTCTTAGTGCCAATGTCCTGAAAGAAGAAAAGATGCCAAATTACCAGCTACAATACACTAGAGAAATTAATGGGACATGCCGAGTCAACACTTTCCTTCAAAAACATGTTGTATTCACTATTAAAGGAAATCTCTCAAGACAGCAATTAACCCTTTCAGGCTAAGATAAAAAGCAGATATTACTGTCTTTTCATAGAGTGTCAGAAAAAAGGTCGCAGTACTGCTCCTTTTGTTTTCCAGTATGGTCAAATAATGTACCCTAAAATGTATATTCAGACCGTTAAGATCCAGTTGTGTACTTTAATAACTTAAATGAGCTTCAAAGATACATTTCATTCACATTTGCATGAGAAAGGTATATACTATTCTTTAAAATAGAGATAAGCTCACCGGACAAAACATTAGCCACCTGTGACTAGACTGAACCTTATAGCGTGTAATACTTCCACATGCAGGACTTACAGCTACAGTTCTATTTGGAATGGACCGGACAAGATACTGGCAACATTAATGTTCAGCCACTTAGCAAAGAAGCTTGCGCAGTTGGGCCAGATTTGGTGGATGACCTCCCTGGAACAATTCTGAGAAGAGTTTCCTGTAGAGTGGGATTTTAGCCACTGCTGGTAGACCCGTATGACCGTACACCTCCATACACCAGCAAAGTCAGCTACTTCCTTCACACTATGGCCTTTGCCACGCCCAAATGCAATCGCTTCTTATAGCCAATCATTAACATCTGCTTTGAACCCATTTACCACACATTCTTTTGGTTAACAAGTCAGGAACTTCTAATTGGTCAACAGATTTCACACAAGGCATCAGTGGATGGCTAACAGCCAATAAAACTATTTTCAACATGGAAAATTAGCTAAACACTCACAATAGGCACGTAGTGTTGGATTTGTCATTGTAATTATGCATTCCACAAAGCTAATAAATAAACAATGTCTTTAGTAATTCTCCTCGTTAGAGCACTAAGACATTTAAAATTGGTGGTTTGATTTTAGCCTCACAATGTCAAATTGTATATTTGCAATTAATTTCCACCCGATTCAAATTTTGTTTGTTGCAACATAATTAGACTGTGAAATGTGATGACAGTCTTAAATAATTGCAATCAACTCAAATAACTTTGATTATCTCAAATACATTGGGATTAAGTGATTATGTAGTATTGGAACAGGTCTTTTTCTATAGTTACAGCATCACAGTGCTCAGCAATATAACTTATTTTCATAGCTCTACTATACAGGGGTTGGACAATGAAACTGAAACACCTGTCATTTTAGTGTGGGAGGTCTCATGGCTAAACTGGACCAGCCTGGTGGCCAATCTTCATTAATTGCACATTGCACCAGTAAGAGCAGAGTGTGAAGGTTCAGTTAGCAGGTAAGAGCTCAGTTCTGCTCAAAATACTGCAATGCACACAACATTATGGGTGACATACCAGAGTTCAAAAGGGGACAAATTGTTGGTGCACGTCTTGCTGGCGCATCTGTGACCAAGACAGCGAGTCTTTGTGATGTATCAAGAGCCACGGTATCCAGGGTAATGTCAGCATACCAACAAGAAGGACGAACCTCCACCAGCATCACGTAGTGACCTGGCCACTATCCTGCAAGAAGAATGCCTCTGACCACTGACCACTGTGCAGGACTTGTATATGTCATTCCCAAGACGAACTGGCGCTGTATTGGCCGCAAAAGGAGGCCCTACACCATACTAATAAATTATTGTGGTCTAAAACCAGGTGTTTCAGTTTTATCGTCCAACCCCTGTATATACCTACATAAACACACAACAAATCATTAAACACTCACCTAAAAATGATCCCGACTGCTGTAAGAGATTGTCGCTAAGAAAGTCTATAATATCTATGCTAAATGCTATGCTAACTCATCCCTCTCAGCAGGATCATCTAGAAAGGTGAGAAAGTGTCATGCTGGCAATCAAAGTATGTGCATGTGGGCACAGTTTTCTTCAGGAATCAGTGTCTGTTTCTTTGACAAAAATGACCGGAAAAAATGCTGTCCTCTCTGCTAATGAAGAAATAGCTGTATGAAAGACGATAACACCAACTTGCTGCTAATCTTAAAGGGACAGTACAGCAGTGTGCATGAGCCGTTAGACCAAAATTCCATTGCCAGTTACAGGGACAGCGCTCTGGCTATGTCACGGCACACAGAGACATGGTTTACATTATCATGGATTTATTTTACAAGGTCTACAAACAAGCACAGTTCTAGCTTGGATTACAAAGCTTCTGAAAGGGACACAATTGCAGCACTCATTGAAACGCTACTCTTCTAAGAAGTAATCTAAATTCTAGTCTCTAGAATGCGGCATTCCTGAGATGTATTCTTTTTGCTATGACATGCATTCATGTTGCATATGATCCTCAAATTGAATGGGTTAAATAAAAAGACTGATCTCTGAAACAAACAAGAATCCAGTGGCTAATGGAACAGCTATGTCCACAGATCTACAGTACTGAAGAGCAGTGAATGTTTATAGCAAAAAAGTGCAGTTTAGTACCTTTTATTGGTACAAAGAGAACTGCTGTATATTCTTCTTTCTTAATGATGCCATTTCTCAGCCCTGTTGCCACATTTATTTTGATATGCCAAGAACAGCCGGAAATTTGTAGATTTCTGTCCTGCTTGTGTCACAAATTACAATTTTGAGCAAGAAAGCAAATGCAGAGGAATGTACTTCACGCTTCATTTGCCTTTTATTATGATGATGAAACAAATCAATAACAAGCCCGTAGCGATCCAAATTCCATTCTGAATGTGCGCACACTCTCTCTGGAACTCACAGGAATCTCAGTACATCCCACAGCAAAGGGCGGCCTTATGCTTGTTTTACTCTGCACAGTGTTAGGAAACAAAGCAGAACACAGAAAGCTCCATTAACAGTGATACGCACAAGCCTTATCCCGGGGATTATTTAAATGAGGTAAAAATGAAAAAGCCAAAGTGTTTTGCTGAGTTCATTCACCAGAGCTGTTGCTTTCATTTTAAAATGTGAGGAATATGATGCAATAAGGTGGATAAAGGCAGCCTTGTGCTTTTTTCTGACATATTGTTAGAAAACACATGCGCCGCAGCTGCTCTGGGGGCAGATTTTAATAAGTTAAAAGAGCAATTTGTAAGATGACGCAACCTGTTGAATTCATACTCCAAGTAATGAGGGGCGACGTATCACCAGAAGTTGTGATATCCACCCCTTTTACAGCAAACACACAGTTCGTCCACCCTACTGGTTTAAACTTAACAGCTGCTTACTTTTCAGTCTATGAAACGCCGTGAGTTTAGCATCAAACTTCATCACTTCACTCACCAGGAGGTTAGAATACGCCATCAGAACAGTGCTACTTTTATCACTTCTTGAAGTACTAAGTGGCATTACGAGACAACACGGACTGGGGCTAGCTGGTTAGCATGCTAACCATTTCTTTGCCACACGATACATAGATGTCTGTAACATACCATCATTACCACTTCATTCTAATATTTAGTTAATCTTAAAAATATTGCTACTATAAGGCAAAAGTCTCTGATTATATTGCTGGCAATACATTAGCTAAGACAGGGTTCTGATTGATAAAAAATTTAGGCTTCCTGAATACTAATCATACAAGAATGGTTTCGGTTGCCCCAAGATGGTCTGAGATATCTATCTAACTATAAAGTCTACAATGTATTGCAGCAACCAGGTATGTAAATGCTCCCAGGAACCCCAACACTCACACAAAAGGGGTTTACATGTGTACTGAGTACCGAGTACATGTGAGTCAGACAGTTTGTTGTGCTTGATGACTATGAACTACTGAAGAGCCAATTATGACATGCCAGAGTGTTAAACTTGCAGGCTATCTTCTGAACGAATATCTAGACACACCAGGACAGGTATTTAAAGGGGGAATATGTAGTCATTATTTGGACTTTCTACAGCCCTGCTAGAGTCCATTGTTGACTCAGACATTTTAATTCATTTTTAAAGTTAATCAAATAAAAGTTTTCCCCATGTGCCAGTTACCAGTTTAAACTAGAATATTGTTGGTTTGCTGCACTGTTTAAAAATGTATGCTGTTTAAACTTACTGTCCTAAAACTTCAAGTTAATTAAACTTCTCAAAGTAAGCTAACAGAAGAAGAATCTTGTGTGCTGTTGACTCACTATTTGGGTTTAAGGAGGTTTAACCATCTCTGCTTGAAAATACAACATGGGCATTAGTTTGGATTATCATCTCATGCTCATCTCATCTCACTCAGCATTGCATAGATGAGCAAGGTATATTTCTCTTTCTGTAAAAACGGTAGCTTCCTTACCGTATTTAGCCCACTGAATACAAGAGCTGCTAGAAGATATCGTTTTGAGTGGGTAAACTAATTTCAGCAAATACATTCCATCTCCTTAGAAGGTAACTAAGTAGGTAGGATTGCCCCCAGTTCAGGATTTTCATTGATCATACTGGATTGTTTTTGTCTATGCATGTGTATATACACTTATCGTCAAAAGAATAGTTGCACCCATACATTTAGACTGATATGGGCAATATTTTTTTTAGCCACACATACAGCAGTAGTGTCTCTCAGGATGGCGTCAGACTGCCATATTTGATAATACAACATGTCGGGCGTCCCAGGATGGAGTTGTAGAGGTTCCTAATGCAGCTTGAATATCTCACACAATTCTGGCAGATTGTGTTGTAGGGGTGGATATGAAGGGGAGACACCAGGCCGTCTGGATATGTGTCATGTGACATTCATCTTGGCTCTGCCCACAGAGTCTCCACACACCAATTTGTTGGTCTCCACCAAGACAATACCAGGACTCGTCACTGAAGATGGCCCGTTGTCATTCCAAGTCTCCACACCACTGCAGCCTTTATCAGTGTTAATGTAGTGTTAAGAGCAGTCATCATAACAGTCTTGTGCAGATAGTCCTGCGTCATGCAGTCGTCAATGGTACCGGCCTGTCAGTTGATATCTTCTGGTTGCTACTATTTTTGACAAAAAGTGTATGCATGTCTGTATATACTCCATTAACACTGCCGTGTATCCGCACAAGTCCCGCACAATGTGCTGCTGTTGCATAATGTCACCTGGGGAACATTTCATTCCACGGCATACAAGTTATATTGAAGAATGACCATAAAAACCAATTGACTTGACTTGACTTAAAAAATGAATGTCGCTCCTGAGCACAAATCAACCTGGAATTTAAAGCATCTACATTGGGCAGGATTTCTAAATGCCTCTTTTTAACGAGTCCAGCCACACAGAATTAACGTGACCCAGTGTAGAGATAACTGCTTAAGAAAAGTGCAGGGTTGTTGACATATTTGAGCACTAGGCAGCACTGCAGCTTGCTAACTGAGAATATTAGGTTCTGTAGCTCACCTGACATCTAGTTTTGAATGCATCACGCGCACAGCTACCCATCCACTGAATTTAACAATGAATCAAGTCACTGATTGAGTGTCCAGTAATTTTACAGGGTTGAAGTGGCAATCCTGGTGATAGCCCATTGCTGTCCCTTAGTTGGTGCCGCTGTGTAAGTTAAAGGTTGGGCATGTGCTATACTTTGCTAATCCTGTCTGAACCAGCAGACAAAGCCACTAGGTTGTTCTTAAGAACTATGGCTCCACCTTGAATGCTAACCGCTTTCACTCATGATTATACCAAGAGTCAATATTTATTATTTGTGGACCCACGGTGTGCATTAATGCTGCAGTTGGGGGCTGGAGATTAGGGCACCAACCTTGGGACTGGAGGGTCGCCAGATCAATTCCCTGAACTGGCAGAACATCACTGAAATGAACTTGAGGAAGGCACCCAGTCCCCAGCTGCTCCCTGGGTGCCATGGACAGGGCTGTCCACTGCTCTGGGCAAGTGTGTGCACTGCTTCCTAGTGTATGTTCACAAGTGTGCATGTGTATATGGCTTCACTTAATGGATGGGTTGAATGTGATGAACAACATGCTCTGCACAAGCATAAATGAATATTGACTCTAAAAATGAAAATAAATTTATTTTCAGAAAAGTTGTCCTGGGAAGGAGGACATAAGATTTTGATGGCTCAGCCCAGCAAACTATCCATCTGAAGGAACCGTATGAGCAAATATGTGCTGATCCACTCCGGGCACACGGTTGATGATGTCCTCTCGGTGAGTCAGCTAAGACATGCTCTCCTTCAGGCCCAAACACATCAGCCCGACCACTCATGATCAGAACACTAATTACCGCTGCAGACAGGCTGCGGCTGATAACGTTTACTGAAGACTGAGCAAAGCGCCACAGCTCCTTTCAATTTGCAGAAATGAAATGATAACTGCTGGCTGGATTTTATTGTGCTGCGCTATCGTGCTTTTCTGCTGATTTCTGTTGATGAAGGGCGGGGGTCTATAGCACAGTTGACTTGGAGGACGTTTTGAGCATCTCTGCATCCGGAGCAGACAGTGGCGGAAGCGGCAGAGTTGGTGGGACGATTCTTTGATCTGGCTCCCCGCTCATCAGCACAGATTAGAATATCAGACAGACTGCGGCGTGCCAGGCCTCAGAAGTAAGATCATTCACTGCTTTCATTTCCACATAATCATCCAACCACACCAACATAATTCTATTAAAGCAGTGGCGCCTCTCTCTCTCGCTGCCACCTCTCGGCCTGTTTGGGGCTGATATCGGAGTGTGTGTTGTCTTTGGCATGCAGTCGCCAAGGCCCTGACGGGAACTCGACCGGAATAAAAATCCATTTGTCAAAAGATCGAGCGGAGGAGATAGAGACGGAGACATATCAAAGATGGAGATAAAGGGAGAGAGAGTGCGAGAGAAAGGGAGAGAGAGGGAGTGAGAGTAATGGACAAACACAAGGAGAGTGATAGAAAGTGATAGAGAAAGACAAAGAAACAGGCAACAGGAAAAGGCAGAGTGAAAAGGGCACACAAAAATGGATGCATTGATTTTACTTGATTCAAATGTGTTTACGATTCCCACACGGATTCACTGAGCACTTCATTAAGGACACCTACCTTGTATCTACATTCATTGTCCATTTTATCAGCTCTATTCTATTTACCATACAGATGCACTTTGTAGTTCTGCTATTACAGATTGTAGTCCATCAGTTTCTCTGCTTACTTTATTCGCCAACATCCACCCTGTTCTTCAATGGTCAGCCCCCACAAGACCACCACACAGCAGGGATTATTTTCGAGGTGGATCATTCTGCAGTGACACTGACCGGGTGGTGGTGTGTTAGTGTGTGCTGTGCTGGCTAGAGTAGATCAGACACTGGAGTTTTTAAACACCTGTCAGTGTCACTGCTGGACTGAGAATAGTCCACTATCCATAACTATTCAGCCAACAGCATCCTTTGGCCAGCGTCCTGTGAGCCCTGATGAAGGAGTGGAGGATGTCAGATATAAGCTGTGCAGCTGCAGATGAGCTATCAACTCTATCTTTACATCTACAAAGTGGCCTGACAGGCAAGGAGTGTCTATTAGAATGAACAGTGAGTGGACATGATGTTTAAAAGCCCAACGAGGTTTAAAAGCAGCACTGCTCGTCCACTGTTCCAGAACAATCACTTCCCGCCCTAAAATGACACCTAACAAAAGCTCACACACTGTAGCGTTGCATTTGTGGATTCTCTGTCCTGGCTCCCAGATGGTGGAATGAACTCCCACTGAGCGTCAGAACAGCGGAGTCTCTCGCGGTCTTCAAACGCAGACTGAAGACCCATCTCTTCGTAATGCACTTAAGTGAGCTCTAGTAGTGGTGTAATTTGTGTGTATTGTATTGCACTTATAATGACCTTTTCTCCTCTATAGGAATGAGCACTGGGCTGGGGTTGCCAGGTAATGGTTTACTTGCTCTATGTCTGTGTATTAACCTCTAGGTACCAGCACTGGCCCCCTGTTCGGGCAGTGTCTGAGCTCATGGGGAGTTTTAGGCTTTCTAAACTTTCTTTACTAGCTGGAATATTATCCAATGGAACACTAAGCATGGTTGTAAGTCGCTCTGGATAAGAGCGTCTGCTAAATGCCTTAAATGTAAATGGATTCCCAGTAAAATCAACACATCAGTGAAATAAGTTAAACAAATAAGACATGCAGGTGATTGAAGTTTCACACTCAGGCATGTAATGTAAGCAAGCACAGGGCTAATTGTTGTACCTGACTCAAACAACAGCCATGACTGCGGAATTCAGCAAGCAGTGATGCCCTCCATGGGTCATCCTGCTAGAGGCAGATGGCTGCACGATGCAGAGCTACATGCACACAGACCGTTATGATGACTTTACTTAACACCGCGTCAACGCCACCAAAGATTGAACAGTGTCATGGCAGGCTTGTTAGGGAGTGACTCAGAATGATAGCGGGTCATCTTCAGTGATGAGTTACGCTTTTGTCTTGGATGGAGACGACCAACAAATCCGTGGGTGGTCAGCACCGAGAATAAGGATCAGAAGGCCTGGTGTCACTCCGTCCTACCACAAAATCCGCAGGAGCTGTGTGAGAATATTCAAGCTGCATGGGATGGATTATCACAGGACACCATTAGGGACCTGTACAACTCCATTCCGAGATTCAGAAAATGTTGCGATAGCAAACATGGCGGCCTGACACCATACTGAGACACTACTTCTGTATTTGTAGTTCAATAAATTTTGCCTATATTAGTTTTAATGTTTCATTATTTATTGTTCCTGGTAACATTTATCTTCCTTCTGAATAGCGTTGCAATCTGACACTTCCTTCTGGGTGTAACTATTCATTTAATGATGAATGTATAGTCCTGCAAATCTCATTACGTGCCTTTTGGAAATTGGCATTATTAGAGTATGGTTAAATTGGAAAATACATGTTTCTTAAACAGCAAATTACCCAAACATATTAATGTTATTGCATTATTCATTGCATTGTAATATAATGCCCCAACATCTGTATCCGACTCACTCAGCAGGGCTCTAGACTAACTTTTTGAACTGGTTGCACTGGTGCGCCTAACGTTTTTTCTTAGGTGCACCAGCACCAAAGTTAGGTGCACCCAAATTTTCAACTGCATCACATTCAGAACTGCAGTTTTACATGTTCACTTTTTTTTTTTTTTTTTAAATCTCTGTCCATATAGACAATATTGACTTGTAAATAATTAACTAACAATGTGGTCAGCATAAAGTTCTTTATTTGAAGCACAATTCTACAAGAAAGGTAACACTTGGGCAGTGCATTTGTCGGGCAGGTAATGTGTTTGATAGATGCATTGTGCTTTTTCAGCGCTTCAATTCTAAATGTATTAGAACCAGTCACAAACGCACTACTGCCGGCCATGGTCTTCCCACACTCCTTACAGTCAGTGCAGGCTGTGACTCGGAGTCGATCGTATGTGGCTAGTTATCTGATGCCGTCTCCGGACCAGGGCTTGACATGACCAACGCTCTGACACGGAGCCATCAGCCTCCCAGGTTAACAATTTTCGAACGGACCAGGCCTGAACTGAACATTCTTAACCAAAATGTTGTAAATCATTCTTTTCACCGTCTCTCGCCATCCGCGGCGACACCCGCCCTGTTTACCTGACGGGCTAGGCTACTCACCGCTCTGTCTGACTGCTAGTGTTGTGTCGTTCGCGAACGATTCGTTCGAATGAACGAATCATTTGAGTAAACATAATGAACCGAATCACTTCCTCAGCTGATTCGACTCAGCAGCGACCGTGCAGGCCGGCAGGGGAACTGCTGTGTGGTCTGTGAATCACTGAATCACCCGCGAATCTGGTGGCGGAGACTCTCATTGCGAGGGAACTGTGCTTGCTCAGTGAACTGAGGGCTCCCGTTCACTCACTGATTCGTTCACTGAACGTACTATCACTCAGTGCTGACGGCGCTCCGGGGTCCCGCCCTTCGCTATCTTTGATTGGTTTAGACCACGAAATGGGCCTAATGTGTGTCTGTTTTTAACCACAGGGAGACTTTCAGAGTCGCGAAGACTTTTTCTTTTTTCCCCCTATCGAACGGCTGGTCGCACTGGTGCGACCTCAGATTTTTTTTGGTCGCACAATTGAGAAATTAGGTCGCATGTGCGACCAAATTGGTCGCACTCTAGAGCCCTGCTCAGTGTAAACAAATTTATTCTACAAAAATTAGTCAGTCTTAGTCAATCTTATTTTAGAGCCAGATGGCCTATCCGTCTCATCAATTACTCACTGGTTAATTATCAGGAATTATTTTATTGTGTTTTAAATGTGGTAACTTTGACTCTTCTTATTCATGTATTGTATTTATATGAAATATGCATTAGCATGCAGTAAATTCTAATTTTCCCAAAGCCGGTCTCTGTGGAGGTAGAGAATTAATGTCTTACATAGAGAGACAGCAAAGAGGCACAATCACTGCCAATATGATATCCAACAGGGCGACTGCAATGGCCATGTCACTGAGGTGATCCTCGCCCCCAACTTGACTCACATGATCCCTGCTAGTCTCTCTCCCCTCTGGCCACCCCCATGGGTGAAATGGTAAGCTGGCATTTAGAGACACAAAAACAACAAATGCAGAAAAGGCTTCGAATACATCCCCTGATCTTTCTGTTTTCAGAAAAACTCTCAGCGGGGAAGGTGACAGAGGCAGAGAGGAAAGAAAGGCGAGGGGCCCCGAATGGAAGTGACACACTCCTCTTGGCTAATTACCAGCGCCATTCCCATGCTGGGTTGGAAATGCCACCTCGGTGTTTCAGTGTGTCTGTTTGAAAGCAGTGAGAATGAATGCAGGGAAAGCTCTGACTGGCCTGTTCACGGCATGCTGCTCGCTTTCCCTCCTCATCTCTACCTGATTATCTGTGTTCTGCTGCCTCCTGCTGAATCTTACTGCAGTGTAAAACACTAATGATGAATAATGTACTAAAGCCGCCAGCTCTTATTCTACAAGAGATGTTGATTATCAAGCTTGACTGTATGAAACAGAACATGTTGGTGGTTATACACTGGGGGACTTTTGTCTTTGTCTATATTATTTCATAAAAATTAAAAATAGTTACAGTGCATGCATGACCATGTTAGACATAGTAAAATGTGTAACTGGGGACTTCTGTGCTCTACCATGTTTTCTATCACTGTGTAAAAGAAGCTGAAGGCTTTAGTTGCTGGTGCAATGTAATTCAGGTGACTGAGTAACAATAAAAAGTGACTTAGGTATGAATGGTTTATTGCTCAAAAATAAAAAATCAGAGCACAAACTAACTAAAAGTACACAGTTAGTACATTATATACAAATAGCCATGTTTTGCCTGATAAGGTAAACCAATGAAGTTTAGTTTCTCACGCTCATAAGTGCATATTAATTGTAGAGAATGTGCAGGATAATGAATTACAGTGGCTGTATGTCCAGCATCAGATATTTTGTTCACCCCCAGGACAGTGCTTCACCAATTACGATTGGTAATCGTAATTGAGACATCTGTGACATATATGGTTTTGATTTTGGTCATGACTGCATGGTCAAGGTTTTAAACTTCTTGCATATTCCTTTAGGTATAACATTCAAAATCAAAGCATGCCACATAACTGCTGTGTTTCCCAAATCTGCCACACTCTCAGTTGTCGTTCTGAACTACTGCGTCAAACTAGACCCTGAACAGCATCTTCATACCCAAATGGTGTACAGTTATCAAACTGTTTATCTTGATTTTTTAACATGACATCATCACAGAATGAGGAAGTCATTAAGTTCCATGTAGAGTAAGGGTATTTGAAACCCACTGAGGCCTGAAAAGTTGGGTTAAATAGTCCATGTGCTGACATTTATTCTTTGTGTTTTTCCCTTTTTCAGTTCAGTTCAGTCCAATATTCAATATTTGTATAGCGCTTTTCACGCCAGATGTCTGTAGCCTTTGTCTTGTTTCCAAATGCTTTTTTCAGCTTTTTAATTGTTTCCTGCACCTGTATCTGATTCTGAAAAGATCTGCACTCTCTACCGTTTTGTTTTGTTCTGTGCATTTACTCGCCATGGAAATCATCTTACCTGTGTGAAGAAAGGTTCGTAGATCTCCACACCTTTGTCAGAACCTTGAGACAACACGTCCCGTCCCCTGTGCCAACTGTAGCGGACAGGAGGGTTGGAGTTGGCCACACAGCGGAGGAAGACCGTCCTCTCATAGTAAAACTGCTCTTTGGCTTCTCCTATACTCTGATGGACCGTCACCACTGGGTCATCCAAGTCTGAGAAAAACAGGAACAATACATTTTTGGTTTGCATTACAGAAATGAGACTGGCAAAACTAAAATAAACATTTCACAACAGATCACCATGAAGGTTGTAATGAATGTTGCATTGTTGATACAGCTACATATTCATAGAACTGTAATATTTTAATTAACACCAGGTCATCCTCCAATAATAACAGGGTTTAAACACAGTCCAGGTACAGTTCTTTTGCAGAGCTACCAGGTTATGTTAATGTTTACATTTACATTTGCGGCATTTAGTAGATGCTCTTGTCCAGAGTGACAAAAGTAACTGGTTCCTTTTTTTTAAAGAAGTGTGAAAAAGCATCTCACACATACAATGACCTAAAACATGTGAATATGTACACAACAGCAGTTTAAGACAAGGAACATTAAAAGACTGACACCTTAAACAGGTAATCATCTTAGGGTATGAACAAGCATTCAGGAAACACAGAGCCTGTTATGATCAAGAATGGGTCAAGGCTCACTGTTCACCAACCGTCCTTAATAAGAACTTTCCCCTCAAAACTCAACAAATGATGCAGTTTTCACAAGGCTTCAGACATTCATTAGTGTTTTTTATTTGGGATTTGTTCTTAGGTGATGACAGAATCTACACACACTCAAGTTGTGAACAACACTGTGGTTTAAAAGAACACATGATGAATCTGATGTGGACCTTTTCTTTGGACGGTTCTCAATAACTAATTTAAGAAAAAAAGACTTTTTGGTGAATGAGGCCCTATATGATGGAACATAATAAAACTATAACAGACTATAACACTAAAAGATTGGAGGATCAGGAGAAACCTCTGAGCTACAGAGAGAGGCTGAAAACCACAGACCTACGGTTCCTCAGATAGCACCACTGACATGTTTCTCTGATGGATCTCACCACAGGGGCTTGGGAATACATTGACAGCCTATTGTCAATAAGCAACGTTAGCTACTGCATCCGCAAATGTAATGTAGGATTGTGCTATGCCCAGTGGACGCCAGAACTGCCACTGACTTCTCCGGACTCATCTAAAATGAACAGATGCACAGTGGAAATGTGTACTGTGGTCTTATGAGCCAGC
This sequence comes from Prochilodus magdalenae, assembly GCA_024036415.1. Classification (NCBI taxonomy): domain Eukaryota; kingdom Metazoa; phylum Chordata; class Actinopteri; order Characiformes; family Prochilodontidae; genus Prochilodus; species Prochilodus magdalenae. The sequence goes on from JAMWET010004759.1 coordinate 781,613, forward strand.
CTTCTCTAAGAGACGTTACTAGCAGTGTAAGAAAATACTGTTCACCACAATATTATGTGTTTGTCACAATAGATCAATTCCCAAATTCACAGTACTAGTTTTAGTTAGTAGTATACATGCAGACATTGGTGCCAGATAGTGGTTCATTTTATGTTCTGTTTAAATGTCTAACTCCTAGATTGCAGAGTTGTAACCTGTCTTCAGTCCTTGACTTTTCCATTGCAACACAGAAAAGAAAGTGTAGGACAACAAGGCTAACATTAACATGAGTAAACCTAACCTATTTTAATACGTTTCATAAACTTTTTCATATTACCATAAACGTAGATTTGAAAGAGTTGCTATATATTACTTTGCTTGCCTTTTGTGATACTGTTTATGGCAACATCCATCATAACCTGAATCATAACCTCCATAATTGTTACATCTGTCTGTATATCTGTCTGCCTGTCCCTGTCCATGTGCTCCTTGTTGTCATGCTCCATGTGCTTTTGTTTTGGTCATGTGCTCCTCCTGTCTCCGCCCTCTAGGTCCTGTGTTTGTAGCCCGCCCCTTCCCAGGTGTTGCTTGTTAGTCGGTATTCATTTATACTCCCTGTGGTCCCCTGTGTGTTGGCTTGGCGTTTTGGTTTCATGGAGTATGTTGGGTTTCTTGTTGGATGTTTCAATCCTTGACTGTTAGTTTGTAATCCTGTTTCTTGTTTCCTCGGTTTGCTTTATTCCTTAGTTTTGTTTTGTCCTGTTTTGTATTAAATCACTTGCGATTACATCCTGCCTCCTCATCCGCACCCTTTGTGACAATAATCATGATACATACTGTATGACTAGGTGTTTGCCAAAACATAGCCCTTATTGATTCCATCATAAAAAAAGCCAGGCTCTTTAATGGACTGAATGGTATTAGTGCTCATGGCTTGCACATGCATAAGTACCGTATTACCCCTAACATTACACCAAGCACAGCTACAAAGCCCCAGGTGTGTGTGCGGCTAAAGATAACAGAATAATGTCAAAAAATTTTAATCTCAAAAGTGGATCAAGTAGTGCCTGCAGACTCACAACTACAACATATACGTGTTGTTAAATAGAAAATTATGTAAGTAGTAATAATGATTTGTTTTCTTGGAATGCGTTTATATATCGTCGCTGTCCAAAGAAAAACAAGTATCTCCAAAATGGCAACTTTACAGGAGAGGCCAAAAACCTCATTAACTTTTAATGGAAGTCAATGGATCTTTCCAAACAGTTTTGAGCCATTTCTGTCGGTCCATTCATCATGAGATTCTCACGCAATGTAAACAGCAGCTGGTGTGTTCAAAATGTTTAAAAATTAAAGACACATTGGACCCCAGCGACGATATACAGAATTACTCATGCTGTGTACACGAGAATTACTTGAATAACGAGAATAAGAATACTTGCTGCGTTTTGAAATTGAGGTTTGTAAAATGAAGCGTATTCCTTGAAATGGTACGGCCTAACTTGGGATTTGGGTGTGCAATTCCAGGGAGAGAAAAATACATTTCTTCAGCTGTAATACCTCCCTTTATGCCCAAAGGCAGCAGACACCCACATCAAATATGTAGCAGGTGGGATGGTAAGTGAAATGTTGCAATGGGGCAAATCACTCAGAATTTTCATTGGCTTTCCAGTGGAGGAAGAAAAAAAATCATTTTAGAAGCTGTCAGGCTCCAATTCTATTTTTACCCTCCTCCCCAAGGGCATACTACCTTTCTTAATCAACGACCTGCAATGTCTACCCCTCCAGCTAGGACACCATGTGGACACTGTGTGAGGTCTAAAGTAGACCTACAATATATTACCATACAGCCTCCACCAACTGTCAGATCTCATGCTCTAAACAGTGTCTCAGGTCCTCATCAGTTGGAGTTGGCCATTTGACTTCATGAGTTATTATAAAGATGGATGCATGTTTTAGGCTTGACCAAGCTTATCCAGATTTAAATGGACCTGCAGTTAATAGTTTTACACTCTTGCCACATTAACTCTTGGCAAATGTAATTTTATCCTACATTTGATGCCATTTCACGTGCTAATGCTCGCCTTATAACCGTACCATACATTTGGGCTGTGCATGAACCAGGCGAGACCCTCAGGTTCCACTCGGTGCGACACACAATCAATTTACCAGCCGTTCTAATCAGAAGTTAAGGAGCCAGATGACCAGTGAATAAAAGACATTGAATTGGAATCAAAAATGATTAGCGTTGACCTTTTTCCTGGCCATGGATCCCATAACCGTCTTAATAAACATCCTCCGCTCATGCCATTACGATTTAGAGAGGAAATACAGAACATGCTGAAAATGTTAATCAGTGAACGCACCCTTTAATTTAGCATCCCCTTTTCCCCCTCCTAAGGGTGAATGAAGATCCCAGCCTAATCAGGGAGTGCAGGGTGCCAACCAGAATGCTGATTCCTCACTTTCATTAAGGCACGTTCTGCCCTACAGCCCCTTAATCAAAATCTAGAGGCGGTCAATACTTCATCCAGGATCCATTACAGCCACGCAGGTAGGAGCAATTACCTTTAAGACGATGGCGACGCGCTCAGAAGCGAGCGATTGAGTGGGCCGTGTTGGCAGTGGCGATTGCTTTAAATAAATACACTGATTCATTACAGAGAAAGGAGGGACTGCAAAGCTTTTCGGCACACTTTGCACCATTCCTACCTGACCTAATACCTTCGATTACCCAGCCTAGATAAGAACAAGGACAGTCACAAAAAGACTCAAACATCCGGGCACGTGAAAGCGCTGGCGAAGCAGGACGTATGTAATATGTAGCGTGTCAGTGCTGCATTACAGTTTTGTAGGACTTGGTCTTGCTATGTTCTTTAACTGTGTTAGTATGTGAAGGGCTGTAATGCAGCATACACTATTTGTCAGATGGCTATTTATAGGTGGGCATATGCAAAAAAGCAAGTGGGCGCTGGGAGCTACCAAAGATAAATATGTAAATATGTAAATGTGCACATTGGATTAAAAATACGATGAATTTCAAAATCCAGCCTACTCCCAACAACCATCAATCTTATGCTGCTGCGAGAGCCCATGCCAGGGCAGCGAAACTACCCATCATGCAAAGCAGGAGTCAAGCTTGATGGATTCCTGCGCTTGAATTCTAAGACTGTAAGCAAAAAAGCATGTTTTTGTTTGTCTCCTCATAATGCAGACACACAGGTCTCAAATACTCTCAAAGGTCCTGTGCAGTTTCCCCAAAGTACCAAAAGTACTATCGGGTCCACTAACTTTGAAAGTCATTTTATTGCACGGTGACCTGAACCACTGGAAATCTACCTTCTTGCTGAACTATAGTTAGAACCACCAATCTGCCATACCTACTCCAGCATATTAACTTCCTCAATATCCCTGACTGGCTAGATCAGATGCATTGGTGAAGGGATGGGGAAAGGGCAAATTGATAGTTGCAGACTGGGAGTAAACCTTGTCCTCCAGTTTCCAGTAGACTTTCAAGTAGATTACCAACAGAGCTGGTCACTACTGGACCTAAAAGAGTGTCCCCCTACTTCAATTCTTTCCCATCTTAACTACATAACCTATGCAAGGGAAATCAGGGCTTAGTGTTGTGTAGCAGAGGTAACTACATTAACATGTCATGACAGATTTTGTCTTCAGTAATAAACAATATCATGTTATTACCATGTCATGACAGAAAGCATGATGCTTTCATGATGTCTCTAACGTCTCAGAGCATAATGGTAATTATGGTAATTGCTAGTAATGTAACAGGGCTGTATTATACACCTGGACATAGTGACGCCATTCATGACACCATACAGCATCTGTCATGACATGTTTATGGCATGGTTATGCCAATGTTATCCACAAGGTTCAAGCTAACTGTTACGATGCACTGTGTTTATATCTACTCTGAGAGGACAACATAAGGGTGATCAGAATGTATTATGAAACATGATTTTTGTAGGGTTCACATAAAATGTAACTTGACAATAATGTAAATGACCTTTGTTCTGTCCAGTATGTGTATAGACATCACATATAGAGCTAATGGTTCCAACTGAACTCAAGTAAAGAGCAGCTAGTTTGAGTTATCAGTTCTCACTGAGTTATCCATAGGTCTCTACAGTCCAGCATAGTCTGCCATGGTTATGCTAAGCTATTTCAATGCTGTATGTGAACAAGAGAACTGCACTCAAGGATTCTACCGTAGTCACGTAGGGCATACAATCAGCTCAGCTTCAGTCTGCACTATTGCTAAACGTTCATAGAAAAATGTGTTAACGCTATTTAAGTAAATAGTGCCACTGATAACGTATCACCTTAACGTGTTAACCATTTTGCAACCAGATCTGGAGAAAACTTCATCATATTATGCAGTGAAGGATACATGTCTCCTCTCAAAACAATGAATTAGTAATCCCCATCACACCGAGAGCTAGAGAGCTTTTCTTCACATCCTGGCCACTGGAAACCCTAAGCAGAGACTTCATGTAGAGCAGGCTGGGGGCTTAATCAAACACAGCGCTCTTTCCCAGCGTAATCTATAGCAGTCATTATGGAGAAAAAGCCCATCAAGCCCATCAAGCTGTCAGAGCTAGGTGTCACAGGGCTGGAATTAAATTCACCCTGACTGTGTGGCACTAATCACTGTCCCGGCTTGATTACACGCAGCACTGGTGACCCGGGTGACATTTGCATGGCAGCTTTCCGTGTAAAAATAGTTCCATTAAGGCAAAGATAAGCAATTTGCCTCCAAGCCGGAAACAGGGGGACGGGAGGGCTGGAAACTTCCAAACTGCCATTTAGCAGATGTCCGGCTAATGAGGTGATGCGTACAGTGGCCGCTGGGGCTGCAAATGTGGCCTGCAAGAGGTGGACCAGGCTAATTCCCAAAGAGCTCCTGGGGTTGAGATATGGAGGTGAGGTTTTAGGGGTGAAGGCTATTACCTGGCACTAGGCTCTGATGGGCAACTTTGTCATCACCCCCTCAGCCCCGGGATCTAAAAACAGCTCACAGCGATGTCTGCGCTCCAAGATCTAGGAGGGGTTTGTTGGGGGAGGGGGCCGGCGTGTCAAAAGATCTGGACCTGTGTTTCCAGCTAAGTTGCAAGCAGGCCTTTTCTCTCAGGCCTAGATGGATGATTTCACATATTAAGACTGGCTGCTGAAATTGTGACTCGGGCAAAGGCAAGATTAAGTGTCTGTTCGCAGCAAGGTTTCGCCGAGCAAGAGTGACTTTGTCTAACGCTCAGATACTGTGCAGCTATCAGTTTGCAAATTAGAGCTGCCATTCCAAAGAGACTTATCAGCATAGAACGCAATGCTTTATAAGGGAATGCGGCAGCCAGAAATTACATAATTCTTTTTGCAATTATAAATCAGGCAAACTGCGCAAACAGAGAGAGCAGATCAATACGGACACATCAGCACATACCGCAACACCTCGATAGCTACAATAATAGTACAACACAGCCGGAATAGAATTGTCAAATATACTTCAATAGAAAAAAACCAGACGCAAACACAGAGCCTGTGCCCTTAATTGGAGGTGTTATTGGATGCAGTCGTTTTTATTCCATTATTCATGTGCATGGATTTTGAAGTGTGTCTCTCTCTTTGATAATGAGAAATTCTTTTGAAGTTTTCCTCCTCTGCACTACCTGCCTGCGCTGCAGTCTATATCTCATGGAGGGACCATTACGGGGGTATAATGATAAATACATTATTCTAGCTGGGAGAAGTGTTAGAGTGTAACCATTAAATAAAAGATTATGCAGAGAGAAAGAGAGACACGCAAACCTCTCAGTAATCATTTCAGCAAAACACAGACCCGTCTACTTTACGGGTCTACTTACATATGAGTGATATACTGAAAAAACATTCCCTGAGAAGATACAGATACATAACCTCAAACCTTAAACTAATACTGGAAGAAAACTTAGCATAACCTCTGCAGCACTAAACATGACATGTATTTAAGCAATAGCACACACATGTGTAATGGTAAATACAGAGCAGTCAGCTAGGAACTGACCAGCGATGCAGTATAAGTATCTGTACTCCAGTATCCTGAAGCTACAAAGAACATGACTATGAGGACAATCCTTCAAGATTATGTATCACAGACCCCGGGAAAAAAAGTATATCAGTATTTAATATTTAATATGGTCACTCTGCTTCTGTGCACTCTACTGCCATCTAATCTTCTATCCTTTAAAACATCAATGATAAATAGCTATAGTGGATAGTCCTTAGCAGGATAGATAAAAAAATAATCTGCCGAAGAAAATGAACAAGTGAAAAACACAGGACTTTCCAAATGTAATTATAACAAGGGATCTATTATGCTTCCCTTTCCTTTAGTGTGTTATGTAGCTTTGTGCATGCAAAACTTTTTAAAAAGTTATAATGTCCCTAGTACATGCCAGAGGAATGAACTCTCTACTATAGAACCCAGCTGTCTGAAATGCCTTGCTAGAATTACAGTCTTTATCTCTGTTACACAATGATGTCATCTCGTAACTTAGTTCTTAGTGCCCACCTACTGGTCATGCCACACAGGGAGCTAAAAAACAAAACCTTTTCATTCTAAAACATCCTCGTGAAGTCTAGCTTGGGAAGGTGGATCAGGTCTATCAACTTGTTCTACCTGACTCAAGATCTGACTCTGGCTCAAACTAATATAGTATGTACATAAGTAAGTAAGTAAGTAAACTCTTATTTACTTAGCTCCTTTCCAAGATAAAACACATACAACAAACAAGATCACATTAAGCCACACCCAATAACTTTACGCAGAACTTAAAGTTCCAGAGCCTGGAAACCCAAAGCATACAAATGAGCTTGTAGCTTTTTTTAAATACGCCCTTTGACTCAGTGAGTCTAATGTCCAAAGGCTGTTCCACATTGTAGGATGTATTACAAAGGCAGTTCGTTTTCGCTTAGTCCTTGGGACTACCAGGATCCCTTGACTAGAGGACCATAGCATCCTAGCATTTAAATAAGGCACTAACATAACAGAGATGTATGGTAATGCAAATTTGTACAGGCAGACGATAAAGGAATGCCAATACCGGAGCGATATGTTCCTTCTATCTGACCCAGGCTGGTACTTTTTGGACTAACTGAAGCCATGTCATAGTGCCTTGACTGGGGCACCAATATAAAGCACTTCAATAGTGCAAACGTGGTAATATAAAAACATGAATAATTCTTTGTCATGAAATAAAAACATTTGCCTGATTTTTTGGTTGCTAGTAATTAAAAGTAACAAGCCTGTTCAGGACTTTTTATATGCTTTGAAAAGTCTGAGAATCATAAATGACTTTTTGCGGGGGTGGATTTACCCTGGATCCTTCTTTAAGGCACTAATAACATTGTGAGGACCTAAAATCAGCACTCTGTTGTCCCCTTATTTTCAAGGAAATTGCAGGACATTCATTCCAATACATGCAGTCAGAAATCACTTCACTTGACAGTGAGATACGGAGTATCATTAGCATAAAAATAATAAGATATATTAAAAGGGCTGATAAAATCTTTCAGAGGACGTACAAGGAAAACAAAATTCCATAAAGCTCCATACAGTAAAATAAAGGATCAGCCCTTGAGAACATCACATCACTAACAAACACTAAAGTCTTTCTGTTTGACAAATATGCTATAAGCCATTGTAGAGCTGTCCATACCATGCCAATATGCAGCCTATTCAGCAAAGCACCATGATCAATATCAAAGGCTACACTGAAATCCAGTCGGACCAAAATAGACACCTCTTCAGCTACAGAACTCATTAAAGTGTCATTTTAAATATAGTGCCGTCTCTGGACTGTGTTTCAATGTGTGTTTGAAAACAGATTTAAATGAGCTCTGCAGCCACTTTTTCAAGGATTCTTAAAATAAAAAGCCATTCTAAAATTGGTCTAAAATTAAAACACTTCAAAGGGTTGGGACCAGATTTCTTAAGAGCAGCCTATACTATTGCCAACGTCCAACATCTGGGACACATCCAAAACAAAGTGACCATTGTAAATTAATACAGAGCCAAAAGCCTTTTCAAAGAGTTCACAGACAGAATATCACCTGGAGAAGTGGAACAACAGAAGGGCTGCACCATGTCCTTTAGCTTCGCCACGGAAATATACATTTAAACACAACTTGTTAAATCATTCTGCCAATTCATTAACATCAGTTAACTGTTGACCCAAGTCAGCAAAAACGACAGAAACATTGAATAGGGAATCATCATTAAAATGTAAAAAAGTATTAATAAATAAACTTCATTAAAAGTAATATAGTGAGACATTTTTGATCTGATACAAATAATTCAGTGAAGAACAGTGAATAAGGAAGCAATCAAGAGGTGAACACCAGATCTAATGTATAACCATGACTGTGACTCTGACCAGCTACATACTAAACTAACATAATCGATTCCATAGTGCATAAGAATTCTGAAGCAAATCCATCAGAAGCATCGTCAACATGAACATTACAATTTCCAACCAATAATGTCAGCCCAGAATTAAAGAAGAGAGAAAATCAGCCATAAAACAACCAGAGAGGTGCGGCAAACAACAGCCCACAATTCTAATTCAGAAGTGTTAAAGGATGTGAAAATTTCCCCAGAGAATCAGATGATAGGTGTCTTTAAAAATGCCAGCCAGTCCACCACCATGACCAGATGATTGAAAAAAGAATAGTTCAGATGGTATAATTTGCTTAAATGCCAGTTCTCGTGTACGCGCCCAGCCTTAGGCCAACTAAAAACAAAAAATCCAGACACAAATTCCTGCAAAATAATCTATTTAATAAATCTGACATTTATTAAAGCTAAGTTAGTGGTGGAGCAATGTCCCATCTCAGAGGGTGAGAGGCAGAGGAATTATTATTATTATTATTATTATTATTATTATTATTTAGATTCACAGTACAGGCTTGGGTAGGTAATATAAACAGATAATTACCTACATTACTCCTTGGGGAAAAGAGGAAAATAATAAACTGTTTTCAGTATTATTATTTTTGTTACTTCAAATAAACAGTCCCTGCAACTAGATCAGAATATGTCATCCTCTAGCTCGTTTTCTCCGAAAAAAAAACATTTTGCAGACTTATTTAATCTACCAATACAATAAGATAATATTACTTGGCAAAGTTATTTAAAACTAGTAAAAATACACATAAATTAGTGAAATTTAAATAATATATTTTTGATCATCTTAATAATGATCTTAAAATGTGATTTGTTGACAACATTCTCAAAAGGAGAAATATTAGGTAGGCCTATATTACCTAGATGATTATTTAAATTGCCAGTTACTGTCTTTCACAGTAAAAGCACAGCTGATTGCTTTTACTAAACTGCACGTCAATCAGCTTCATAAAGAAACACAACATTATAAACACATTAGTTTACTTTCTTGAAAGTACAGAATCTGCATGCATACCCTCCCCTCCCCTCCCCTCCCGGCCCCCAAGTTTCAGAAAAGGAGTTGGCCCATTGGTTGTTTCTGACCATCTGTGCTTCGTTGCATCATTAGCTTATGCATTAATTAAGTTAGTACAGGTCTAGATTGCAGATGTTGCATTTGCATTGCTCAGTCTGTGCTGTGAACATAAGAACTAATATTATGCAAGTTGGAAATTGTAATGCTAAAACAGAATACATCAGAATGTATAAAATAGACAACTGGATGAACCATATAGGAATCACAGCCTGTTTTAGTACATTAGTACATGGTCCAGTTGGCTCAGTTGTTCCTAGCCATCTGCGTGTCGTTGCTTCATTAGGTCATGCATTACAAAGCTAACATAAGGGCCTAGAGTGGATTCTTCATGTAGCACTTGCATTTGAAGGCTGTTGTTCAACATGAGAACCACAGAAGTGTCAATGCCAGCAAAGCAAACTATCAAGAGGGTGAAAATCAACATAAATCAGTCAGAAGTTGCATTAATACCCAATTACTTACACCACAGTGAGAAACCAAATCATTGTATTAGTCTATGGATGCATGGCTGGGATCAGCAGGTTACTGTTCCAGATTTGCAATCAACAAAGACTTATTTCTAAATTTTAATTTTGGCTGGTCTGTGTTTTATAATGTTAAAGATGTGAGTCAGGTAAGTGAAATCTGAGAATATCTTAATGCTGCTACACGCAAGTTGCCTCTTACTAGTGTAGCACTTCATTTGATGCACACACTCAATTGAATTATGGAACACATGTCCACACAATTAAATGGTCATTGTCTTTTATAAGCCAAATACTGCTGGACAATCTTATTCAGTATCTAATGATAAAAATAATTCCATGTTCTATTAAATGTCATTATACAATTCTAATTCCTTGTATCTACACCTGTTGTCCATTTCATCAGCTTCACTTACCATATAGGAGCAATTTGTAGCTCAGCAATTACAGACTGTAGTCTATTTGTTGCTCTGTATACTTTGTTATCCCACCTTTACGTGTTCTTCAAGGGTCAGGACCCCCGCAGGAGCACCACAGCGAAGATATTACTTGGGTGGTGCATTATTTTCAGCACTGCAGTGACGCTGCTATGGTGGTGGTGTGTTAGTGTTTGGTGTGCTGGTATGTGTGGATCACAGACAGCAGTGCTGCTGGGGTTTGAGAACACCTAACTGTTACTGCTGGGCAGCATCCTGTATTCACTAATGAAGGCCTAGAGGATGACCAACACAAACTGTGCAGCAATGAATAAGTTATTGTCTCTGAGGTTACATATACAATGTGGACCAAGAAGGTAAGTGTAACACACACTAACACACCACCACCATGCCATTGTCACTGCAGTGGTGAGCAAGAGCTACCATCCAAATAATACCTGCTCTGTAGTGGTCCTGACCTGGTGTGTAGAGAGAGGCAGAGGGACTACAGTCTGTAACTGTAGATGAAATGGAAAATATGTGTAGATAAAGGTTGATCTAGCTAATAAAGTGCTCAGTGTGTGTATATAGAGATATTGCATACCTCCCCACATTTCCACACACTAACAAAAAGAGAAATAAGATTAAATAAGCCTTAAACAAAAAACCCAAGGCTTTAATAACAATGAGAAATAGTGGTTTAAAGCACTGCTTACTCCTTTTCCTCCTGTACGGATTAGAACAGACACATTTGGCTTTTGGCTAGTGTATGCTGAATTTTGGTTTTCAGCCAAGAATCTTCATTTCGATGCATCACTAACAAATACGTGATGAAAATATAAAGGATGGCTTTTCTTTCTGCAATACAGGACTGTACAATGAAAAAAAAACATTCCAGCAAATTCATATCACAATAAAATATCTTCCCTCCAACTTAATATATAATAATGCCCCAGTTTTGGTATCAAAGGCAACTTCTAAGGGTTAGCAGAGACTGTACTGAGACTAACTGAACCAGTGAAATTCATCTGAGGATGTAACTAATGGAGTCTTCACCTGCACTTCCAAGGAAAGAGCTTAATCACCTTTGTGGTTTATAGCTTTGGCTGAGCGTTTGGAGTCCAGTAAAAGTTCTGCAGCCCAAGACCTGTGGCTGTGAGTGTGTAGCTTAGAAGGGCACGCTGGCACCTCTACCTAAGCCCTCTGCTTGGCATGCTCTACAGCAGCTCCAAAAACAAGCCTTGAATAATTCACCAGGCATTTTTCACCTGAAAGCCTCACTGACTCTGTGTGTGTGCGTGTGTGTTGTGTACATGGGGGCGTGTGTATACATTTGTGTGTATTATACACTAATCTTTCAGCCAGTGCAGCGAGGTCACCTACCCGACTCATCATCATTAAATAAAATCAGCTTCTACTCTGCAGCTGGGAGGATTCAGACTGTTCTCTCATCATCTCTGCAGAGCAACACAATCATGTTGTGCGCCACCAGTGAAATAGACAGCCTGAGAACACTGCACATTAAACACTGGAATGGACTGGTGTGGGTTGTGCTGAACACTGAATGGTACAGCACTGCATAGCATAATGCTACTCTGATTTATACAGTGCAGATAACATGTGTATGTGTGTGTGTGTATGTTTTTCACCTATAAAGTAATAAAAACATAAAACACCAATATTAACATGCATTATGCTGCAGCCTTAAAAAAAAAAACTTAAAAATACAAAGACAGTTTTATGTAAAATCATGTGAAACTTACCAAGTTAGTATTATTCTCACTGGTGCTGACAAGAATGACATGTCCACAGTGTTTCATGCTCCCTCATAGTAAGATTTTAGATTAAACAGTTAAAATACCTTGCCTGACGCCTGAGACATTACACCCACCAATCACTTCTCAGCACTGCAGTGATACTGAAGTGGTAGTGTGTTATCTGCATTCAATGTTCATTTTATTAAATCCATTTACCATATATGTATGTGAACTTTTCAGATCTACAATTCTACAATTCAAACCTCCTGCAGCACCACGGTGTCTGATCCACTTGTTCCAGTGGAACATATATTAACACAATACCATGTCAGTGTCATACAGTGCTGAGAATTGTCCACCACGGAATGGCCCTGTGGGGGTCCTCGCTATTGAAGAGCCAGGTGAAAGTTGGAAAACAAAGGATAGAACTTCAACGTGCTCCTGCATAGTAAATAAGGTAGGCATACTAGTAGGGTAAGTGGCTGGTAAGCATATTTTAATGTAGTCTTGTGATATGGTTTTGGCATATGCATTTTTAAAACATGTTTAAGGCTGGTACATACAGGGCATTTTACTGGAGATATTTTATGATAATTTATTTAAATAGATATATTATTTATTTATTATTTCAGATTTGACACTAATTTACCAACAAAATATTGTTGACGTGTGACCGGTTGTTTTTGGATAGTGGACAGAATAACTGTATTCGTATTAACGACATGCAATTCTACAGTGGATGCATTTAAATTTGAATTACATGGGACTTGATTTACTCCCATTTCCTACGGGTTTACTCAAATACATGAACTACAAAAGCCTTCCCAGAAATTATAATCTTAGTTATAATTCAAATCTGGTGCAGAATGATATTTCATCATAATATAAGTCTGTGGCTACACTGTCAAAAGAATTCTGTAAAGTTATTGTAATTTATAGTAAAGTCTATTGTATATTCACACCAAATCTTTCGCTAATGTTCGGCAATTTGTGCCTTGAAATGATTCTCAAGCACACATACTAATTAATAGTGTCATGTGAATGAACCATGTGTGTCATGAACAAGCTAACTAACCAGCAGAGCAATGCTTTGTCACAAAGATAATTAGCTCTGAACAGCTCTCAGCTGTTAATTATTAGAGCAAGACACAGGTGAAAAAGGTCACATGCTTTTGCACCATTTACTGGCAAGAACTTCAGGTTAGTCGCTGCTGTCACACTGATGTAGCATGTGCAGTGAGGGGAAAAAGCACAAACTGTGGTATGACTGTCACCCTTGAGGTTGCATGGCCATAACTTAGCTATGCAACAATCTATAAAAGTGAGCCAGATCTGATTTGAAAAGATCAGATTTAAAACAAAAGTCAGATCTGTGTGAATTTATGCCAAAAAACACGTGTGCCTCTTTTTGAGCACATTTATTGGCAATGTGTAGCATTAACTCCAACGGCCAGTTTTATCAAAACTCTTACAGTACTGCAAGTCTAAGACTAAAGACTCTCAGATTTAGTCCAGTAATCAGTCAATTGGCCATCTAATATCATTATTTACTAATCTGGAGTTACAGAACTGAAAGAAATCAAAGAGACAGAGCTACAGTTACGCAGTGTAAACAGTGTAAATGCTGCCTTCCTAAAGTCCATGACCCCCACATGGCTCTCATTCTCTTTCGAATCCCGCACCTCTATCTTCATCAGTGACAGCTGTTGCTCTTTTTCGATTGGGCTGTCCGCAGAGGGAGGTGGGGGGTGTGATGGATAGGCAGGACCAATGCCGGCAGGTTCTGTTCTTCCTCGTGGTGATGGAGATGAGGAAATAATGAGGCCCAATAGGCAAGTCAGAGGGGTAATGAATCTCTTCTTCATCGTCTCCCTGAGACAGTGGCGTCTGCCCGGCCTCATCTCCCCACCAATTCATCTCAGAGGAAAACAAGCCACAGCCACGGTGTCTCAGACAAACTTAACTCAGGCCTTCCACTAAAACCAGACAAAACAAATGTGTGACCTCGCCTGCGACTGACGGTAAAAGACTCTAACATTGACTCCCTATTTGAGGAGCACTAGTTAACACTAAATGAACTAGTGGGTCTACCAAACTGACATTTATAACATGTGAATATAAGCAGTAAAAATTTGGATTTTTTCTGAAGAGAACAGATTCAAAGATTAATGTTTTAAGTACTGTTTATGTAATGTGACAGTTTTGGGGGTCTTCCAGTTTTTGCACTGTTGAGTCCCATATTTTGAGAAATCCAGTTTTGAAAACTGCTATACATTTACAGTCAAGTTCCATTATTATGATCTGTAATAGCCAGAGTAACTGCCGTGTACAGCACGGACAGCAGCTAGATGGGCTGGAAGTGGCTCAATAAGGTCCTAATAGGTTGGCACAGGTATCTTGAGCCATGCTGACTGCAGTGCTTGCCACAGCTGCTGGGGAGTGCATGGGGGAGGATCCATAGAGTGAACATGATGATCGAGGTGGTCTCTCAGATGCAAAATTGGGTTTAAGCCTGAGGAATTAGGGGCCAGAGCAGTACTTGGAAATCTTCGTCGTGCCCTTACAACCAATGTTGGACATTTCTAGCCATGTGGTATGTCACATTGTCTTGCGGGAAGATCTTATCTTCAGCAGAGAAGACAATAAGCAGCTGCTGCCGCTGAAAATAATAATGTGACTCGACTGTGTATATATATTTTATACAAATATATGTATATACAGGGCTTGGACAATGAAACTGAAACACCTGGTTTTAGACCACAATCATTTATTAGTATGGTGTAGGGCCTCCTTCTGCGGCCAATACAGCGTCAGTTTGTCTTGGGAATGACATATACTGCATCCTGCACAGTGGTCAGAGGGATTTTAAGCCATTCTTCTTGCAGGATAGTGGCCAGGTCACTACGTGATGCTGGTGGAGGTTCGTCCTTCTTGGTGGTATGCTGACATTACCCTGGATACCGTGGCTCTTGATACATCACAAAGACTCGCTGTCTTGGTCACAGATGCGCCAGCAAGACGTGCACTAACAATCTGTCCTCTTTTGAACTCTGGTATGTCACCCATAATGTTGTGTGCATTGCAGTATTTTGAGCAGAACTGTGCTCTTACCTGCTAACTGAACCTTCACACTCTGCTCTTACTGGAGCAATGTGCAATTAATGAAGATTGGCCACCAGGCTGGTCCAATTTAGCCATGAGACCTCCCACACTGAAATGACAGGTGTTTCAGTTTCATTGTCCAACCCCTGTATATGGCTATGCTTTAACCTGATTTAGTTCATCACTCAGCATAAGGAGCAATGCCAGTAGCCTATACTCTGGTATCTGCTCTACATTGGCCTTATTCTTTCCATTCTGTTCAGAATACATGGAAACAACTGCAAGACCCAATCTTCTGCCCCAGTACACACAACATTTTCATGCATGGTAGTCCACTGTAATGGCTAAACTGTTAGGCCGAGCTGCAAATTTTTAGGAATGCTATGATTGTATTTTAGCGAGTAGTTTAAAAATTGTCCATATAAAGACGTAGTCACAGACAGGTCATGCACATTTCAGTGTATATATAGGGCACCTTATCCACATCAAACATTCAGTCTATTTGTATCTTGTGTGGAACAGCTGGGTTACCCCTGCAGCAGCTGAAAAAAAGGAGTTCGTGTTTCCCTGAGACTGAGTTAATGTATTCAGATACAGGCACGGAAATGGCACAGCCTTGAAAACAGCTCCACATGTAAGTGTAGACCCATGCGACCCAAGAGAGAGCAAAGATGAGCTGAGCAAACACTGGAACACATTACAAAAACAATTACCGACTCAGTAACGCACCATGCCCTGGGCCTGTGGAGGCGTGGGCTGTGTCGCGCTAAGGCTTTGACACATGTGTCTCTGGCTTAGGACCTGGCTGGCTAGGAGTGTGCTCATCCATAAAGCTGGCCCTGACTCAGTCTACCTGCATGACATCACCCATTCCCCAGTGCTTCTGGAATCTTCTCTGGCCGACACAGAGCTGCACTGTGTGCATGAGGACTGTAAATTGTTATGATGTATAAGAGGTTGAATCAGACTTCACAGAACAAGCAAGGTTTGCCACTCCACTGAATGTGACAAGCCAAGACAAATTCTCCAGATCTGATTTAGTGCTGGCTATGCTCGAAAAGCATTAAATGTTTGTGTACTGTTCACAGCTCAGAATTAAAATAACACCGATATCAATTAGGTCTTCATCTGCAGCCCTCAAATGCTCTCGCACTTGGCAGAGAGTCATCCTATAAGCACAGAGGTGTACTCAAAGATTAATGTGAAACTGGCAATTCTCAATAATAATAAAGGTGAAGGCACAAATGCACACGCTCACTGGCCACTTTATTAGAATGCCCTCTCCTGTAGCTTCACCTTGTCGCTCTACAATTAGAGACAGTAGATCCTCTGTTGCTGGACAATTTCTGTTAGTCATCCTCTAGCCCTGTGTTCACCAACCTTGGTGCAGTGTCTAGTTTCAATTACAATCTGCCACACCAGCTGCAACTCAATTCTTTGGGAGTCTTTGTTGATTAAGTAAGGTGAAGGCTGCGTTTTAGATCAAGGCTGGATTCATACTCCACAGTAATCTTCAGAAAAGAAAGCTTTAACACAAGTTCTGCCAGGAAGACTTAATGCTACGTGACTCTTTCATTCATTACTCCAATCGCAGTTTACCACCTGCCTTTAAAAGGTTTCAACTTACGTTTCTGTTCTGCTGCGTTTAGGTGTTGACATTTCAACATTCTTCTCCTTTTTCATCCTCCTTTCACCATCGTTTTGGTCCCAGTCCTGTTATCCAGGGAGTAAACTCTTACCCCACTGACCATGACTGGCAGGATCGGTGAGGGTCCAAAAGACCTGGGCCTATGCAAAAACTCTCTATTCCTTGAGAATTGTTATCCTTTCATTGTGCACTTCATTGAACATTAAAATACTGTTCTCCCTCACTTTTGTCTTTTGAGTCTTTCTGGCAGAAATGTAGATATCCAGGAGGAATGTTGGTGACCACTGCTCTAGCCCTTTTCTTTTAGGTGTTGGACCACTCTTAACCTGGCAGTGACACTGAGGTGTGTAAAAACATCAGCAACACGGCTGTGTATGACAAACTGATACCAGCGCCACACAGCATAGCATGTCACTACCATATCAGTGTCACTGCTGAACTGACAGTGGTCCATCACCCAAATAATACCTGACCAATAGCAATCCTGTGATCAGAATCTGGACAATAATGAGTGTTGTAAGGATCTATAATTTGGGATATAATCTGCAATAGCACACCTATATAGAATAGAGATAAGGCAGGTGTAAAAAATGAACAGCGAGGATATTCCACACAGTGACACTGGGGGGTATGTCTGAAGATGTTATGGGTTAGTAGGTTGGAAGTGCTTTAGGCAGGACTGTGTTCATAAATCTCCATTCACTCCTACATAAATCTCCATAGGAGACAAAAATACCATTTTCCACCCTATTTTCCACTGTTTATATGACCTCTGAACTTCTTCTGCGCTCTGGTGCTAATGAAATCTGCCTATCGTTCAATAGCTAAAATTTCACAGAACAGCAGACAAATTCAAATACAAAGGAAGACCAAAACAAACAGAAACGCTGCAGAGGGTCAATTAGAAGGACACCAGGCAAGGACAGTAGAGGCATCTGCTTTGTTCTGGTTTCTTCAGAAGGCTGATCCATATAACTATTCCCCAGGCAATACTTGTTTCACAGGGTTTTTCAAGGTGCCTTGTATGTTCCTAGGTATATATTGCTTCTGCTGTTTACGCTGTGGGCTTAATGATGCAGGATGCAGCGTATAGAAACCATTATGTTTTGATGATGTGACTTACAGTAGCGAGTCACTTCAGTAGACTCGCAGGCCGAGTGAGGAGAGGAAAGGATAAATTACCCAGATTAATGTTGTTTATATAAACAACAATTCCATGAAAATGTCCTACAGTGAAACACTGTTTATCTCCAAACTGAGAGAAGCTGTTTATCTAGAACACATCTCATGCAAACTGAAGTTAAGACTCAGAGACACTCGAGGCGATGCGTCGTAGGATGAGGAAAAATGCCGGGGAAAAAAAGGCTTAGAGGAGTGCTGAAAGTGTATCAGTAAGATGGAGAGTGGGCAATATCAGCACTTCTGAGCCACTGAGAGGAGCCATTCTCATTAATTACTGAGGATTCAGAGCTTTTCACGGTCACCAGGGCAGCTGAGGGCTGGGGGGCCACTCGGGCAAAGCATCCAGGGAAATCATCTCAAAATTCACTCTATTGCCAAATCCATAACCCACCTCCAGGCTGCTACAACAGATCTGGAAGGGCTGGATAGGTATCAGCAGTATGCCGATTACTCCCCGTGGCTCTGCCTGGCTGGCTTGAAGGAGATTCAGTCATATTGCTCATGCTCATCTTGTCTGCTTAGATCAGTGGGAAAGGCCCAAAGCCTGTGGTATGAATTCTACACAGAATAAATTCTTTGTCCTTTTATTTCATTAGTATCATGCCCACAAACACACAGACAGACGGGCAGACCAAGAAACACTAAGCTTTTGTAGGAGAGAAACACAGCCACACTTTAAGCAGGACAGGAGGACAGAGACGAAGAATGATCTTTGGAAAAAGCACTCTGCTTATCCTGTCCCCCAATGGAGTGTCCCACTGCGCCTCCACCTCTAATCCAGTCCCTCACTCTCAGTCTACCCGAGAAGGCTACAGCCTAATAGGACTGTCCATCCCTGTGGTGTCGGGCTGCATGCGGAGTTCATGTCCATTCACAAAAGGCAGCAAGTGTGCAACAGCAACAATGGCAAAACACTGCACCGCAATTTTTCATGTTGCCAAGCAGAAGGTGTTAGGAGCCCCAGTGTCCAAAGCAGCAATTTCAATGCTAATTAGCAATCAAGGCTACAAAGCACTAAAAATAGTGGAAACTAGCAGAGGCCCATCAATTAAGTTCACCCCTGGGGGATAGCTTCAACGTTTCTCAGGAGGGGAAAAGAGAACGCATTTCTGCAGGATGTTCAACACGACACACAACTAATGAAAAATACATAGAGCATGAACACCAAGGCCAAACACAAAGGCCTATGTTTAAAACAAAAGCTGTTATCGCTTCTCGAACATCAAGACTGCTGCTTCCCAAGCTACTTCCGCAAGCATGCCAAAAGAATTACTAATACTTGCCTGATTTGAATCAGAGTGTGACTGAAATACGGTTCTGCTCTCTCAAAAACATTCACTACTAATAAAAGGATTAGACCTTGCAAACTCTTACGCTAGGGACTCGAGCTTGATGCCAAAAAGTTTCTTCTCACGCATCAGTAAGAGGGAGTGAGTAGTTATTTTCCAAGCTTTAACTGACAGGGAAAATCACTATGATTAGAATTCACTAGTGCACAGGTCACGTTTCTGCTCTATTCAAAACAAAGTCACGTCTGGTTTGGAAAAATAGTATAGCATTTTCTTCAAGCCATAAAAATAAGCCTTACAAAGAGAGGTTCTGCAGGAAGTGGATTTTGTGGATGGAACAGTGAGGCTTGACTGAACTGAGTAGTGTAGCCTGATACAGTCTGATTATGAAATGGTGATGAAATTAATTAAAACTCCTAAACTATATGAAGCATTTTTGGGAAGAACCTCTGGAACGGAGTAGGGTGGAACAATCATACCTTGTGGTGCTGAAGAATGTTCGACTGGACGTAGACCGGTTGTTATTTAGCTACAATGTTCTTCTTGTGTACTTTAAGTTCTAATACCAATCAATACAATGGTTTTAGTTTGGTAACACACTAACACAAACTACTTATCCTCACTATTCTATTATTGTTTATTATTGGTTTAATTAAATTAATTAATCAGTAACTAGTGTAAATTGTTTAGCAATTACCGCTACTTAATCAATAAATTCTGGAATTACTGTTAATTACTCAGTAGCTACTGTTAATTACTTACTAACTACTGTAAATTACTCAGTAATTACTGTTAATTAATCAGTAACTCAGTAACTACTATGTTAGCTGTGCTGTTATTAAGAGGGTAAGGAATTAATCTGTGAGCTCACCAGTTTTCATGAGGGACTGAGCAGGCTGAAGAAAAAAAGGAAAAGTGCATTTCTCTGTCAAACTCTAATATTATAAGGTGTATCAAGATTCTGAAAGGGCATTGACCTTTTTCTGCCCAGGTGGCCAGCCAAGCAAGAGCTTTCTTTTTTCCGCCAGCTTGAAAAGAGAGGAAGAGTTTTATTTATATCACTTTTCAGAATAGGATTTTGGCTCTTCTGTAAGGAATAACGGTTATGAAATGGTACACTGTAACAGTGATTACTTTTAATATATGAAATGTGATTTGATTTTACTTCTAGTAATTTTAGATCTAGACTGAAAGGTAGCTTAACCCCAGGTAAAGAACTCGGCCTTGAGACTGACAGCATCTGCACTAGAACAAACATGATGTATTGAATGAATTAATAAAAAAAAATGTTGCATCAAGTTACTGGCAAAAGTGTATAAACTGGAAGGCAAGATTGTGTTTATATTGTATATTTAATTCATGTGAACATGATGTACACACAGATCCAATGCTTCATCTTTTTCAGTGCATCTACTGACTACAGCTGAGCACAAGAGTAGTTGTGGAACCAATATCTGAAGACCACAGCATCTCTGTGCTTTCACACCAGCAAGTAAACAGCAGATCAGCCGGTCAGATGTCCACAAGTCTGATTTCATCTCTGTCAACATAATGTGTCTGCTGCCCTTCATTTCCTGCTTATCACACAGACATGGACTGGGCTGCAATTCCTTAAGGCTAAAAGAAAGATGATACAGGCTCTTAAAAATATAGGTGCCAAAAAAGGATATTTGGAGTGACGTCATAGGAATGCCATCTCTTTTAATTGGTTATAATATTTAATGATATGCACAAAGAACAATTTTAATGTTTCAAGAACATCTACACAATGTGCTTTTTCTATACCAGTTAAAGTGTTGTTCTAGAACCCAGGACCATTTCCAAGAAAAGATCACTTTACAACATTTTTTATTTTTAGTTAGAGCTAAGAAAGCATAGGAAAGGATGAGCTGCCAAACAGAGAGAGCCGAATCTGAAGGCACCACAGTACTGCTCATTTCCCTGCCTCCTGAGAGTCTACTTCACTAGCTGAAGGCCTCGCCAAGACCCTTTTCAGTCCCTGGACGGTGACTCAGTCTCCAATCTCCAGACCTCTAGGAACCTTAGGGGATCCCTGAATGTCTGCCTGACCTGCACAGAGGACATCTCAGCACTGGCTATGTCTGTCAGGCAGACAATCCAGAGCATGTACAGCATTCTCTCTCAGCCCCTAAAGCAGCTCCTACAGGCTTCCGTTTAAAAAAAGAATCTTTGCCTGTTCTGCGCCTGTCTAGAGTCAGAAAATCAACGAAGATGATGCCCAGCCCTTGGAGAAAGACTCCTTCTGTCAATCCGAGATACTACCACTCTCATGAAAAACTTGTATCAGTATTGGGAAATGCATCCTCATGGAAAGTAGAAGAGAGTGCTTTCTGAAATGGAATGGAGCTCTTTTGAGAGCTTGAGTGCTCTCAGTTTTGGAGCAATTCAACTGAATGTGATGCATTTAAGGCCATGACATTCATCTGCAGGGAAAGTTGCTTGACTGGTTCCTGATGTTAGGCTTTTAGAGCGTAATTATACCCTAAACAGCCACCAAAATATTGAATTCATAGTTTCTGAAATATGTGGCATATTCCATAATAAAGGAAACTGTCACCGCTTTTCATATCCACGCAGCCGATAACGTTTTGAGATAAGAGTTCACAGGGGCACTTCAGTATAATAAAAGTACGTACTCCTTTCGCAGCTTGTGATGCAGAGCTTTTCACCAGTAACCTTCAATTGTCAGACCTCTAGTCTCCTGGGCTAAGCTTGCATCAGAGCCAAAACAACAAGTATGTTGGCTGCGTGCAATGTGGACAAAAAAGAAAGAGAGGAAGCTAAACCAGACAGGTAGGAGACCTCTGTGTAACCATGAAAATAGATGAGAGTGTGTATTCTATCAGAGTTGACAGGCAGATAGGGGAGGCTCCGGATAAAAGCCGTCTGTAACTAAATAACCATGTACCCTTGCCAGCATCTTACTGCTACAGGTATAGATTTACCTTAATACATTGTTGTATAGAGGTAGGGACTGAAAAAATAAAAAGAATTTGCCCAGAAGTATCGATTAGCCATGGCAGCTTGGAAGCTTATAATAACTGCTAGCTACATTAGCCTCAAGCTCTAGCGCAAAACTAAAGAATCAAACTTCAAACACCAAACACACATGGACTGTTAAAGGGGAGGGGCAGATATGTTTTTCTGTTTTCTCACTTTGCCTTTAGTGTGTTATGCAGCGTTTTGTGCATGTAAATGTCTGTCAAGTTATAAAGCCAAAAGTACAGGCCAGAGGGAGAAACTCTCTCCCAATGTTCTCAGCGGCCTGAAATGCCTCATTGGAATTCCAGTTCTTGTCTCTGTTACACTGTGATGTCATCTCCTAACACAAGCCTTATTGTCTTCCTTCTGGCAAGCTTGGCATGCCATGCAAAAAGAGTTGAAAGTGTAAAAGCTTCCCACTCAGAAACATCCTGCTCCAGTCCCTTGTTCTACCTGACTTTCAGGATCAGACTCAGACTCAAACTAATACGGCAGAACTGAAGCCACTGTACAAAAAGATGACACTGAAGGTAATGATATGTGATGCATCAGTATTTTCTTGCATTGTGTGTTTGTGCTGATTTACACGATGGGAGACTCATGGAATCAAAATGCAAAAGTGCTTTCGATTAACTGAAAAACAGTAACCATTAATGTATGAAATGTTTCCATTATGGTGGGACTACTTTATAACTTCACTGGTTCCAAATAATTAAAGAGCTAGTAAGAATCTTTAAAAAAGAACAAATGCGCCCAGAGTTATGCACAGAGCAGAAGATTCGTAATGATTTCTGGAAAAAAATAAATAAATAAAAAATTCTGATATATTGGCTCATATCTGTAATTTGGTGAACAGGCACAGAACATATCAAGAACATCAAGAAATTACTATAGATACATAATTTGAGTATGTTATTAATCACTGAATAAAAAAACTTAATTAAATACAGAAATTAATTATGCATGAGTAACAAGGGCTCAAATTCATTGTTTGGTGAATTAGTTCACACTGAAATAAGAAAAATGACATCTTTAATTGAAGTAAATTTATTCAGAGAAAAAAAATGAAAAGAAAATATAAGTGAAGCTTTTTTTATTTATATGTTACTTTTTAAATTCTTTTGAAGAACTTCAGGGAAAGTATGTTTCATAAGTCAGGGACTGGTGATGAAAAATTGCTTCTCGCCTATAAATTCCACTGTTTTCCCCACAAACAGTGGAGAACAGGTGCTCAAGTCTCCCTGTTGGAGTGTTATAGAAGAAAGTTGCATCTTGGGGTCACTAAGTCTCCAGAACTACCATCAGACGCCATCTCTATGCCAACAGATTATTTGGGGGGCATGCTGGGAAAAAGTCTTTCCTGCCTAACCACAAACATAAGTGGCTGGAGTTTGCTACTGGGACTTAAAGATAAAACAAAAACTTGAGATTTTAGGCAAATATTTAAGGATTTGACATAAAAAAAGAAAAAAAAAAAGAGAACTAGACTGAAAAGAACCCAACTCCCAAGTATGATGGAGTTTCTGTGTAGTTGTGAGGCTGATTTCCTCCAAAGGCCCTGGGAACCTCTTTAGGGTACATGACATCATTGTCTTCATGAAATAGCAGGGCATTTTAATTGACAATCTTTCTGCCTCTGCCAAGAATAAAAAATGGGTCATTACTGGGTCTTCCAGCAGGACAATGATACGAAACATAAGTCCAGATAAACACAACAATGCTACACTGAGCACAAAACCAAGCTTCTGCCATGATGTCCTGAGGAGAGTGCACTAGAAAAGTTCAAATAAAATAAAATGTGTGTGTGTAATTAACCAACTAAACTGAAACTGTGTAGGTTTGACATTGTGAGACGTAAATAATTGAAGTTTCACACACGACTGTGAAGTGGGTCATCTTCAGTGACAATTTCCACTTTTGTCTTTTTGGAGATGACCAATTAGTGTGTGGAGGCACCCTTCCGAGCAAGATGGATTATCACAGGACAACATTAGCAACCACAACTCCATGTCGGGATGTTTGGCATGCTGCATTAGCAAAGATGGTGACCCAACTCCACACTGACGGACACCACTTCTGTACGTGTAGTTCAATAAATATTACCCATATCAGTCTACATTTACCATCATTCATTGTTCCTGGTAACCTTTTTCTTACTTCTCAATACTTCCCCCTGGGCACAACTACTGTTTGGATGATGAGTGTATATATGTTCAAATGCACAAATTCTCATATAACAAGTGTTTTAAACATGAACTCTAGTGTATGTCTAGGGTTAGGGTTAGGGTTCACAAAGGCACAGTCTCACGAATTCATGCTTGTCTTAAAAGGGGTTCTGATTAATGTATGATTGCACTGGACTTATATATGTATACTTATAATATACAGTACATTGATTTAGGGCATTCAGAGATTACTGATTTGTTATTATCCTGATATTACGCTGATATGTCACTGAACTAGCTACCAATATAAGGTGCATTTCTGGCATACTGGCCAAGTCTGAAATCTGTTCAGTGGGAGAACTAAGGACTTTGTAGGCTGAGGTGAGCTCTGAGTGTATTAGATCCTTGTATAAATGTTTGTCCTTGACAAGTAAAATCAGCCATTTCATTGATGGTGGAGGTGTAGCGAATTAAACTCATCAATATGTGGGCCGCAAGCAGATTTTGAGTACTCAAGGAGTAATTGAGGGCGAAGCCTTGGAGGCACAATGAATTGCAACCTCAGGTAGTCAATCAGTAATCAATACCAGAAATAATACAGGGCTTCTAAGTGTACAGCCAAAATGCTGCTGTCGATACAGCAAAGATCCACTAAGTGCTTTCTTTTATACCTGGGCCAGTGAGTTCTAGGCTTCATAAATTTTTAGTAAGTAATGAAACCACTGACAGTGACATCATTTAAAGGTGTCATATTTATACACTGTATATTTAATATGGTTGGGAGTAAAGTTTTCATTTGCAGCTATTTCTTTGCGGAGTACTCACAGTAGACATCCACTCTAATGGACTTAATGGCCGGCGAGCCCAGGCCATTTTCTGCCTTGCAGTAGTAGCGTCCACCTTGGTGCCTCTGGATCTTGGCAATGTGAAGCGTCTCATTGAACACACTTGAGTCCTGAAATCGGTCTGACACACTGCCTGCTGTCTTAGTCCATCGAATCTGCAACAAAAGACAAACAAACACAATAATGTAAACAGCCAACAGCTTATGTAACATCTAACAGCAGAGAGAAACCCTCAGGCCTTCTAGGGCTAATGATTTCTGTGAAATAATAAAAAATACATGGCTGTAATTTTGAGTTCATATTTATTTAATATAATCATCATGGCTGTGGCATTTAAACTTGAAAGTAGGCCTGTCACATTCATTACATGATCATGTGATTGCTAATATTTGAGGCGACAGTAATAATTCAAGTAGAGAATCCCTCTTTAGCATGCACAATCAGAGTGTACAGCAACAAACTGGATATATTTTCATTTGTTGGTTTGAAAATATATATTACGTATATTCTACAATACGTATATTGAGACATTGAGACACCAGTGTTGACTGGTGCTATAATGTTCAAAGGACAGCAATGAGCAAAGTTGATTTATTTTGGCTCAAGGTGTTTCTTAGTGAATTCGGATCTAATAAGCGTTAATAGGTAGTAAGCAAAAGCTTGAGCTCGTACCTAATAGCTAAATTAATGAACTAAAAATGGTAAATCTCAATTATTTACACAGCAGCAGTGATACTCTTATTAAACACTGGGGTTGAAATATTAAAACCGCCAATGAAAAATGATCCAACCAGGATTTTTCTCCTTGTAGTAGCAAAGTACAGCCAAGGTGGGTAACCCATTGGTTAAAACTTCAGGAGCTGAAGGCATAATGTGTCAGAATTTGCCACCAAGATAATTAGGAGCCTACAGTACAATCAATTACATTTTGATTTCCAGTGGTTGGAAGCAATTTCATTAGAAAAATGTCGCTCCAGGTCTTCGAGAACATCTACATATTCTTGTTTCTTTAGCATTAACCTAGTACCCTAGTGGGATCCCATAGGGCTGTGGCTTTTCATCGTTTTTTAATTGATGTTGACTTGAAGCAGAACTTCAGTCACTGTTCAACACTACCTAATTGCATTTGAGAATGTTCAGCAATATCATTGAAAAGTTAGTACACTAAAAAGTACATACCAAAGACATAGGCCCTTGTATACAGATATAATATATCCCATCAAAATGAATACTGGCTTTACCTTTAAAACATATCCTCATTAGTTTTATGATAAAGAATCACTTACATGCAACTGGAGCAACTGCTACTGTGCACTTGTATGTTTAAAGGTCAACATCAGTGTGCTGGCTAGCAAGCTTTGTACGTTTGGAGACACACCAGTACTGTCCTCTGAGTGTGCTTTATCCATAAATAAAACGTATCCATTTGCAAGTGCACTCAGAGGACAGTGCTGGTGTCTCTTCAGTGACACAATGATTGCCAGCCAGCACAGTGATGTGCCAACAAGCATTTTGATGTTCTGCATGTTCATGAAGGCGGAAATGTTAGCAACGGTTGAAGAACATGTCCTATGTGGCACAGCTGTTTACAAATAACAAGTTGTCTGATCTATCCAGTTAACACAACTAGCCTGACTCAGCTTGTTAAAAGTCTTTTTGACAGATCTTAAAAGTAACTTGTACAGTTTTCTCTTTAACTGTTAAGCAAAAATCCTGATTTTGCTTTTTAGTCCCATATTATTGGCCGAATGTTAGAGGGGTTATATGCATATATGCATATCTTATATAACCTCAGTACCAATAAAGTTGTAGAACAATTTCAGAAAAAACGTTCCTCAACATAAATTTGCAAAAGCAGTAACTAATGTCATTAATAGATTCAGAGAATCTGGATTAATCCCTGGACACAGCGGACAAGGCCGACTGTTAATATTGGATGCTTGTGATCTTGGGTTCTCAGGCTGACACTGGTGGTTTCTACCAAAAATCAACTTTAAAAAACCATCAGATTTGGATTTGTCAGCATGATGAACCTCATAAGCTGAACACAGACACTAGAATTAACAAAACCTAAGTTTGTAATTTGATTCGTTCTTCAGGTATATACGTAAATTTAAATAATAAGCCAGAAAATAAGAGGTTGGGGCTGGAACAGTGTTGACATGTGTGGGCATAAGGCAAGCATGGAGTTAAAACATGTAGGGATGTGGTAGAGTATATGATGGGGATGACTGTGAGGATGTCATCCTCGTGCAGAAGTGCAGTCCACTGCTTTTTAACCCGGGTCCTGAAAGTTCATTGCCCCACATTTTTCATGTGTCCTTTGCTCCTAACACACCTGAACTAATCAGCTCATTAACAACCAATTACTGAGTTAAAGTTGCTGTGGTCAGTTCAGGGCAGTGGGCCTTCAGGAGAAGGTTGAGAAACAATGCTTTGGTCCGTATAGAACATTGGTGTGAGGTAACACAGTCATCCCTGTATGTAGTCCTGCGCTGTGCAGCCATCTGCCAATGGTGCTGCCACTAACATAATGACTCATCAAGGGCCTCCCTGAATGTTTGCAATCGCGGCTGTTCCGTCAGTCAGGTACTGCAATAAGGCTCATCCTTGCCTAAGTCACATGTGCGGATGAGCGTGAAACCTGGATCATTTGCATGTTTCCCTATGTTAAACATACCTACCAATTTCATTCCTTCCTGCCCTTCTGGGTGCAAAATTTGTGCAGCTAGTTGTATTTTTTTGATGACGAGTTGTATTTTCTACGTTTAACTTGGATGGATAAAAAAAGTTGGCAGAAGCAAAAGGTTCATCTGCAACTTGTGCAAATTTGTGGCATTTTCATTACTAAGGAACCGAGAACCAACTGTTCCTCCAGCATGCTAGTGCTAATTCTGAAGAGGTAGCAGTGACAGTGACGATGTGAGAGCTTCTCGTTTGTCAAACAAATGCCAACGTAATTCCTTTGGGACGCCAGTGCCACTTTGTCTCGACAATGCCAGCGTCGATTTCACTGGCATGCTAAACCCCTCAGTTACCGCTGCTTATTCTGCACAGCCCCATTGAGTGAATCAAAGTGACAGCATTGTTGAAAGTGTTACCACATGCTGTTTAACTATGGCTTTTTTACAGTCTTTTTTCAGCAGCATTCCTCCTGACATTTGGGGAGGGACTGCTGCTGCTCCTCCTGAGCAGAGGGGAGGACAAGAGGAGGAAAAGGAGTCCCAGTCAGGGGGTCTAGGGAAAGGCTAGACAAGTGGGGGTGGGCCTGCGTTCTCCCCAGCCAACAGCAGCTTTCAGGTCTGTAGGCACTTTGGAGTCCGCCCAAGTCATTAGGCACATCTTTCACCACTTAACAAATTCATGCACTGCTTAGCAACTACTGGGCATTCCGACTGCCTTCTAAACCCTGTGACCTTGCACTATCATGGAGACAAAGTGTACAAAAGCAGCACTCTCCTGAACTATTTCTTCTTATTTTATGTTACGTCATGTCCCTAAAAACAAAGGTTCCTTAAAAGGTGTCATAAAAACTACACTGGTAAGATGAATAAGGAGAGTTTGGTAAGTGACATAATCAAACACTCATCAAAAAAAAAAAGTTACACCCAGAAGGAATCAACCAATAGGATGTGACATGAGACATGTAAATGATGGACTTGGCTTCGCATGTGATGTAAGCAAGGATTGACTTATCGCTGAACCTGACTGACTACAGTTGAAACCAGAAATTGACATACACTGTGTAAAAAGACATATAACCTTTCTTCCTCACTGTCTGATGTTAAATCAGACTAAACCTGTCTGGTTTTAAGATAGGTAAGTTAGGATTACCAAAGTTCTATTTGCTACAGGCCAGAATAAGGAGAGGTTCTTATTATTTTTCTACAAGGTCACAAGTTTACATACTGTACAATAAGGTTACTATGTTTTAAACGATTTAGGGAAGACCAGATGATGTCACTGCTTTGGAAGCTTTTGTTAATTGTAGGCACACCTGTGGATGTATTTTTAAGGCACACTTCAAACATACTGTCTCCTTCTGTGACAGCATAGAAAAATCTAAAGAAATCAGTCAAGATATCAGGAAGAGAATCATAGACCTCCATAAGTCTGGTTCATCCAATTTCCAGTTGCCTGCAGGTGCCACGTATATATCTGTTCAAGCAATTATACACAGGTTCAACATAGGAATGTCCAGCTATCAAATGTGCATATAAACCCCAGAACAAAAGCAGGAAACCTGTAAAGATGCTGGCTGAGGCTGGTAAGATGTGCTGGTAAGGTTCCTTATCCACATTAAAAGTCCTTGGCGAGAAAGAAGCCATTACTCTGAAAGTCAGATCACGGTTTGCAAATGAACACAGGCTCTGTGCCATAATGACGTTACATTTGGAGGAAAAAGAGGGAAGCTTGCAAACCTGAGAACACTATCCCAACTGGGAAGTACGGAGGTGGCAGTATCATGTTGTAGGGGTGTTTTGCTGCAGGATGGACAGGTGCAGTTCGCAAAATAGATTGCATCATGAGGAAAGAACATTATCTGTAAATATTGACACAAAATCTCAAGACATCAGCCGGAAGTTAAAGCTTGGGTGCAAAGGGGTCTTCCAAATGGACAATGACCATAATCGTATTGACAGATTCATTACAAAGTGGCTAAGGACAACAAAATCAATGTTTTCGAGGGGCCATCACAAAGCCCTGATCTCAATCCTACAGAAAATGTGTGGGCAGAATTGAAAAGGTGTGAGCGATCAAGGTGGCCTACAAACCTTACACCAGCTCTGTCAGGAGAAATGGGTCAGAATTCCAGCAAAATATTGTGAGAAGCTTGTGGAAGGATATCCAAAACACTTGGCCCCAGTCATATAGTTTAAAGGCAATGCTACCAAATACCAAAGGAAAGGTATGCAAACTCATACATGACCTCATAAAAAACCAAGAAAAATGTTTTTAAAAAAGTATTTATTTATTCTGGCATTTAACAAATACAGCTAAAGTTGGTAATCCTAACTGAACTAAAACTGGAAAGGTTTAGTTTGATAAAAGATCAGACAGAAAAAGGTTGTGTCATTGTATACAGTGTATGTAAAGTTCTTATTGAGTACTGTATTTAGTTGAGAACTGTATATAAGGTTGTCCCACTGCTGCGTAATTTCCACCCTGATCACCCTGTGCAAGTAAAGTATGCACCAACAGGAGTTCAAAATCAATTGGAGCAGTTGGAAGAGTTTGAGAGGGGTCGCATTGTAAGGCTCCAGGAAGCAGGATGGCACATTTATGGCACATTCAAACTTCAAAAAGCTTCTTCACAAGCGTACGTATCATTTGCAAAAAAGAATTATCCACTGAAAGGATGGTGCTGCATTAGAAACACCACCCAGTTTTGCTGAGTGATAATGGGCCAGTTCAGATCAGTTTTGGGGAAAAAAATTGGTTTCGGGTCAGTTTCCAACTCAGTGCTGTGCTTCAGGTTGGGTTCTCTGGACTTAATCAGGTTCAGACCAACATTTTATGCACGATTAAAGCTCTAGGGATGATGCCTCTTTGGTGGTGCAGTCCGTCCAAGCATTAGTTTGGAAATGGAGTGGAGAGATTTATGATCGTAGCGTATTACGGGTTGTGGTTAGCAGCCCATGAAATGGAAATTACAATATGAGTATTACACTTTCATATATCCAGAATGAGCTGTACCCAATTAGATAGAAATAGCACCTTGTTTGAAAGCGAAATCAGAAAGACATGCACCTGCTGTCTCAAGCACAGGCTATATCTACAGATGAATGTGTGTACCGCTGGTAATTTCAGGAAGGAATCCATGTTCCAGTGTAGAGGCATTATCCGAGAACCCTAGAGAACAGTGACTCCTCACTATCCTGAGTTTATTATTAGCCTGACATTCATGTCTAAGCCCTGGGGTCTAGTTCTGAATGGAAAAGATGTGCAACTGGCTAGCTGTAAACTCCTAGGATTGTCTTAGAGGAAAACAAATCTGGCTGAAACAGTTGTGTTACCACTGCTTCCTTACATTATAATTGCTCAGACGTCCAGAAAAAAGCTGGACTGTCCCTGTGACCGTATTTCGCTGGACAGCTATTGCATTTCACTTGTATTTAACAATGTAACATTGTGAGTGGACAGAAGAAAGGCAAAAACACAAAGAAAGCAAAGCAGATGATCGATTTCAAATCGCACCGGAATCGACTACGGTATGTTTGAGACCATGTAACGTCCACTGTGGAGAACATTATTTCTTAGGCGAAGAAATAATGTGGCTCTGAGGCATAAATAAGTAATGAGAATAAATTAGATTGAAAGTTTCTGGCGGCTCCTTTATGCTGCTTGCCTGAATCGTTCTCTGTATGGCAAAAACATAATAAATAAATAAATAAAAACACTAAAATGAAAAAAAAAAGAGATAAAAAAAAAACCTTTGTTGACCTTTGGGGACTATAGCAGCATTTGGGATTTTCACAGCTTATACTTCCCACTCATTTTCTCTCCTTTATGCACAGAGTAGGCCATGTCAATAAAATATATTGTTGGTCTGACATTAAGCATAGGGGAATTCAAATGCACTGTGATTTATCAAAGAGAAGGCTTTAAAGTTTCAAGCCTGGAGGCTGTTTCTGGCCTGAGCATCTTTTGCTTTCCCCTGAAACTCCTGCTCGCTTCTGTAGATAAGTACACAGTGTGCTCCTGGCAACTCGTCTTGGCTCTCCTCCCCTCTGGTCCTGTAGGTTAAGGTACCCCAGAACCTGAGGCTCCCAGAGACAGGAGCATTTATTAATTAGCTCTTTACTGTGTAAACAACATTTCCGCCACATACAGTTACAACAAACACAAATGTGGTTTTAGAAATACAGTATTTAACCCAAACCAGCAGATTCCTCAGCAGAGACATGCAGAAACAGACACTTGCTAAGAAGCATTCAGCAGTTCTTCATATGAAACGTGTAAATATTAGCTTGGAACATCTGTTCCAAAACACAGATATAACCCCCAAGAGAGGTGAGAGACAGTGCAAGGGGATATTGGGATTCCCCAGTAGAGCGCCATATCAGTCTCAGATTGAGATCTGGGGCTATGGTCTCCTGAGGCAATGCGCAGTGAGTGAACTGGAATAGAATCAGGAGGGTATGGTGATTAATTAGTTGCTTATCTACTCGGCCAATCAGATTACTCATCTCATAGGCTTTAAACAGCTGCTCACACTGGCTGCGTTCACGCAGGCAAACCAAATCCAATTTATCTGCAGACTGTAATCTGAGAGGTTCTATGAAGTTTTAACTGCTATGAAACCCTCATGACACCAGATTAAACTAAATTGTATTGGTTTTGAAATGAAACTCAAATCTCATTCATCGTAAAATATCTTGGCAATAGATTAAGGTGGCCTATTATATAATAATTTTATTTCTGGGGTCCACCGGTATTTACAGATATGCTTTATTTCCCAAAACACAATGTGTTTTTCATACCGTACCGTCTGTATTCACCCTCGATCTGAGACAGAGCAGCATCCTGCTACACGTTCCGTTTTCACACCATTCATGGCTATTCTTACAATGGCGTTTGTTCTGATGTATTAGAATAGTAAAGACGGTGTTACGAGATGATGTCACCTTGTAACAAGGAAAAAGAATTCCAAAAGAGATCGCTGAGGAAAGTGGTTTCTGTGGGAGAGAGTTTCTCACTCTGACGTGTACTTTGAGCTTTGGAACTTGCACAAAAAGCGACATAACACTCGAAAAGAAACGGAAAAACTGGAAAGAGGTCCTCTTTAATTCGGCAAAGAGGTAATGGACATGACTGCCCTCATTCAGTGGGCAATGGGCAACAGGTTTCTCAGTTTGTAATCGCAATCAGCACACAGGTGTTTCTTCATTCTGGGTATTACAACACAACACCATAGAATCAGAAACACAGTATAATAGCCAACCAAATGCTAAAACAACACTATTAACTTCAGTGGACAGCAGTATACCAACACCAGCTACACACGGAAACCAAGTAAAACTGTCTATAGCTCTCATACAATCTATAGCTCCCATAATTACTGTGAAGCATTCACACCCTGCCCTACCCCGACTCGGAAGAACTGCAGCCATCCTGATTTATCTCTACATCTCCTAAGCGGTTTCTCTATTCCCCTGGAGATTTAGTTATAAGGTGCCATTTAAATGAATTTCGGAGTGTAACATATTCCTTCTGTTCTCAATAAAAACATCCTCCAGTGTTCAGTGTAGTTTTCACACGTTGCTGTGTATCTCAGTTTGTTTAGCTAATCTGTTTAGCGATAGTAAACTGGGCCTCTGCTAACTCCTGTACTAATGCCGGCTATGTGGATGAATTCAGCTAAAGTTACATGAACTCTCTTCCACGGTTATTTAACAACTGGATAGTAAAGATTTGCTGTGATGCAGGGTTAATGGTTAAGATGACAAGCTGTTATTCATCAGCAGATAATGAAGTAAATTGATGGCAACACATCGCTGGGGGTCACATCAGGCAAGTTCGACTGTGACGTACGGGACGGCTTGCTCAGGTAGAAAACACACATGCGGTTTAAAAAAGCTACCCTGCAGAGTAAATAAATGAACCTGCAAATAAATTAGCATGTGTTCCTTGCTGCTGTAATTCGGGGCACATTCAGTCTTGAAACGTTGTGCACTGCTTTGCTTAGCTGAGGTGCTTAGCTGAAAGAGTGTTCAACAGATAAGTAATGCACTTAAGTGAGTGAGCTCTAGTAGATGTGTAAATTGTGTGTGTTGTGTTGCACTTTAATGATCTTTGTCAATGTGTATTGTGTTGCACTTATAATGACCTTTTCTCTTCTATAGGTATGAGTGCTAGACTGGGGTTGCCAGGTAATTGTTTACTTACTTTATTTCTGTGTATTAATCTCTAGGTATCAGCACTGGCCCCTGTTCGGGCAGTGTCTGAGCTCGTGGTGAGTTTTAGGCTCTAAACTTCCTCTACTAGCTGTAATATTATCCAACGAAACAGTAAGCATGGTTGTAAGTCGCTCTGGATAAGAACGTCTGCTAAATACCTTAAATGTAAATGTAAATGTAAGAAGAACGTTTTCTCTAGTTCGACTGATGTGTCAGAGGTGTTACTCAATCGGCAGCGAAGTATATATAAACCCGCCATATTAAATAGGCTTTTGTGTACGCAACAACTGAAGATGTTAGAAGAAGCTTTGTGGTCAGTTCTTTATTGTTACGTTTTTTAATCAAGCTCTGAAATTCTATGAAAAGGATGCCAAAAAAGATTGGTTTACTTATTCTACCTGCAGATACTTTTCATAAAATAATACATAAAGCAAGCACAAATATCTGCCAACAGAATACAGACAATTTCACTAAATACAATCAGTTAAAACAATATAAACAAAAAAGTACAAAGTTAAAAATAAGATAAATAAATAAGATATAAAACCTTCTCATAACAATCTCAGAATAAGAATGTGTATGTCTGACTTTACTGGGTAAGATACCACTTGCAAAATTTTATTTCATTTTAGTCTTTTATCTCTCACAAGCGACGGGACACTTTGACATTATATACCATGTGCCATGGTAAATGTGATACTAGGCAGTGTTGCCCATGACTATATCATTACTATAGCAGCTGTAGATTTGACAGATAATGAAGGCACTGTCTGATCTGATAAGTCAGTCACTACAGATTTGATCAGAAAAGCAGAACTGCATGGCCTGTAGTATGAATGTACTTCACAGAGCTGCACAGCAGAGATGGGTAAGGTATTAAACTGCAGCACAACACGACAGAACATGTTACCACAAGGAAAATATGAAAAAGCTGCAAAAGGTACGACATGGCTACAAAGACAGCCTTCCTATATAATGCTATTTTTTGCCTGAATCCATTTTAAGAAGCTTTTATTAAAGCAGCCAGTAAAAAAAAAAGATAAAAAAGGTAAACAAGAAAAAACAAGAATGAATGAAAACTAATAGGGAAAGTAAAAACAGGAAAAAGAGAATTTTTCAAACTGAAGGAAAGCATTTTGGGTCAAAAGGGCCAAAGTCAAATGAGGCTTGCAACTTCAAATCCGCACGTGTATGACAATGAATCGATCAAAAGCTGCTTTGTATTGCATTATATAGAACCAGGAGCACCGCATTACTAGCACAGTTCATTTGTTGGCATTACCAAGTGATAAATGATCACCCTCCATTAGGTTTAGATGTTGTGCTAGTTTAGACAGGCTCCTCGGGGTTCTTATCCCACACACATAAATCTGTAGCAAAAATCACACCACCTCGCCCCACCACCTCGGACCCTCATTTTCATTGAGCTCTGTGCGGCTTTCCCAGGCCGTGTCACCATGAGCAATGTGAAGTCCACTCTACAGGGCACCAAATGGCCAAAAGACGCTTGCCAAGGTCATCAAGGTTCAAAGATGCTGTAGCTATAGTCATTGCAGACCCATAAAAACAGGGCCCCTGATGTGAGGAAAGCTGTTTCTTCCACATCTAGAGAAATCAGAGGGGCTAGACGACATGTAATTTTGAAGAGAATTTGGTAGGACATCTAATTCATATGCTCTGTGCGGCTGCAGCAATGCTTACTGCGCATGCCAGGACACGAACAGTGAGTAAATCTCTCTCACTACCTGCTGAGATTACTCCTCTCCAAACATCTCACACTGCTTTCTAAATGCGCTACAGTCTTCTGTATTCCGGCACACAGAAGGCCTGTACGGACACCGAAAAGCCAGGGATACCACACCAGGGGAGGTGGCACTGAATTTGAATATCAGAGGCTTGGCTATGGGGAGCCAATACATTCAGTGTAGCTCACTGATATCTAGGATTGAAATCAAAAAACAGTAAATGCAAACCAAGCAGGGCTGTCACTATTGATTATATTACTAATTGAATTATCTTCCAATTATTTTGACATTTAATCGAGCTATCAGGGCTTGTTCTAAAGCCCCAGAGGTCCTAAATCTGTGCATGCTTTCTAAGTAGGTTAATCTTGATCTTTCAGGCACACAAAATACAGTCTTATGCAAAAGTATGACCACTCCTGGTAAAATGACATGATTGAAACAGCACATTTTATATTTCATATTGTTTCCCAGTATAATAAACTCAACAAATAAAAACATTTAGTTGTATTTAGGTTCCTTGTAAAAGAACTGAACTCACTGTCACTTAGAAAATCAAAAGAATGTCATATCTTGTATGGTCACTAAGTGGATAATGTATTTTGCCAAAATTCTTTTTTAATCTGATCTTAAATGTTCCACCCTCTCCATGCAGAATACTACGCAGGTAAGAACCCAACAAAGCCTCCTGAGCTCCTCTGCAACTTGTACAGGTCCACAGTGAAGAGCTCTTTGACCAGCTGCATCGCAGTAGTACGGCAGGTTCACTGCGGTGGAGCACAAGGCCCTGCAAAGAGTAATGACAACTGCCCAGTCCATCACAGCGGCTCTCCTTTACCCATACAAGACATTTACAATAAAAGATGTCCGAAAAAAGGCAGCGCTATTACCTTAGACCCCACACACCCCAGTCACTTCCTATTTCGCCCCCTGCCATCTGAGCATAGATTTCAGAACATTTCAGTCTGACGCATCAGGTTTAGGAAGTGGTTTCTACCCTAGAGCTGTCAAACTGCTCACAACAACACCACCTACCAAGTCAGTAAGACATGACTTACATACTACGTACACAGTACACTCCTATGTCTCCAGTTTATTTGGTGTTTATTGTCTGTTGATTGTATTTAGTATTTATTGTTTCTGTACTTAGTGTATTGGATATTTATAGTATTGTATTGTATGTGAAGGTACTGTGCCATTGAATTTATTTTAATAGAAATTACACATGCACAGCCAAATGCATGAATCTCTACTCAACATTTACAGTCTCTTGGTGTTTGTCAAAAATTCTTCCCAAATAAAAGCATTAGCAAAAGTTAACCTGGAAAGCTCAATCAGGCCATTAAGCCAGCTCCACCAGTGATCCCTCTGTTATTTTATTTATTCATTCATTTCATAATTTATACAAATGGTCACGACAACATTCCCTAGAAGCCTATCCAGCAGTAAAGTGAATAAGAAAACATACCTTGCTATATAAAAGCTTGATAATGTTATTAGTGAGTCATGGACACACGTGGGTCTACAATACAAGCGTATCATCACTGTCTAAAACACAAATTCCTCTTTTTCTACTTCTTTTAGATACAGCTGTCCTTCTTTATAACTTACATTACAAATAAAGAATGATTTTGCCCTCTCTCTTTTGGACAGAGATAATATGTAGACCCTATTTCACTCCTTTTACTTTGTTTGGACTGAGGGATGTCAATAATGTGTGCTCATCAGAATATTAGGACCACACCAAGACAGCTTATGGTTGGTTCTGTTCAGCCTGATATGCTATTAATATACTATGCTTTTTTTTTTTACTTCAAACTTTGATAGATGTTTTATACTGTATCAATTCACGCTCAATTCACTATCATACAAACATATTTAAAGAACCCATATCCTATATTAGTCTTATAATGTCCACTTATGACATGCACATTACCATTCAAAAGTTTAGTCACGGCTACTCATAAAAGGCTTTCCTTATATATATCTTAATGCTTTACTTTAGATTACAGTTAAAGACATTAAACCTTAAAATACCACCATAAAAACCTAGAAAATGGAACAGGAGGATAAAACAGCTTTCTTAACATACAATATAACCAATATAACAAGATCTGTTAATATAACAATTTTGGACTATTTCTATTGGTCTGTCCATCATGAATTTCAATCACAAAATTTCATCACAAACTTGAAAGAGTAACTACAGCTTCTAAACTGTGCAAAATAAAAGAGACATCTCATCAGTTGGAACTGTAAAGCGTAAGCCTGTAGAATTAAGATAACCAAAGACATCCATTTAGTTGGTGTATCTTAACTTTCAACTGGTACTGTATGTGTTTTTTGTGTTTGCATACTAAATCAAGCTCATTTATTTGAAGAAAGTTGGGAAAATGTAGGTTCCCATGATACGGACCTGTTAATCTTCTACTCCATGAGGTTTAACATAGACTTAACTGAACAGTGACAAACCGTTAATAGCTCCTTTTTTGAAAATTCCATGTCTTCTTTAAGAACATATGTGAAAAATGCAAATAAATGGACGTACTTATCAGGCTCTATTTGTAACTGAAGGAGAGACCAGTAGGAGAATGTGAAATATGCATATCATTATGCAAATTGGCAACTAATCACTGCCAATTCATCAAGGTTAATTTAAATTGATGCTTTTTTCAAATTGAGTAATTGAGTTTAATCGTTTAATCGTGACAGCTCCAGCACCAAGCTCCGCAAACCACCAAGAATGCTATCAACAAAAGAGATATTATTAGACTGCTAGGGGTACTACCACAGCAAAGCTGTTTAGGAGTGAGATAAGCAGACTGTTGGGCAGTCAAATTAAAGTATGTTAAATCAGGGAGAAAATAATGAAATAATATTAACGAGATACAAATAAGGCAAAAAAATAAAAACAA
Organism: Prochilodus magdalenae; assembly: GCA_024036415.1. Taxonomy (NCBI): domain Eukaryota; kingdom Metazoa; phylum Chordata; class Actinopteri; order Characiformes; family Prochilodontidae; genus Prochilodus; species Prochilodus magdalenae. Next base: position 820,553 of record JAMWET010004759.1, read on the forward strand.
GGCACTGCTGGCCTGGATGCAATTATCACAGAATAAACAGTCATAACTTTCACACCACTGCCTGCTATTAGCGGCAACATGGCATGGGAATTCACACATTCCCGTCATTGAAAGCCGCTGTGTAACTCTGCCTGTCTGACTGTGTTTATAACGAGCGTTTGAGAACGAGACCAACTCAAGCATTCCAAAAGGGCTGTGCCACAGGCCACGGAGCGCGAGGGAAAGGAGGCTGCTGTCACCGCAGGGCAGTTGCGCACACTGACTCAACCGCTCCATATCCTTGTTTGCTCTCCGGCTAGCGGCAATGAGCTCTCCGCTCCGTGTCCACTAATTCCTGGCCACTGACCCCCTACTCTCTGTGGTTTGAACCCGACCCGGGCTGATAATTGAAAGAAAGAGGGAAATCGTTAACCCAGAGTGCTCTGGTGACGTTACACAGAGTTCTCAAACTGAAAGTATGAGGTATAGGTGAAAGAATTGGGAAGGGCACTAAGATTCATAAAAGGGAGGGGTGAACAGAAGGAGAAGAATAGCTGCCCTACTGTTTATGGAGATTTGTCATGCTTTGAGCCTCTGGCTATAACAAAATGGCAACAGGAAGCAACTCTGCCCAGGTCAGTCCAGAACATTCTGAGGTCCAGATGTGCTTGCATTTGAAGGCTCAGTAGAAAATGTGCCTTGACTGCCTACTATCACAAACAGAAGCTCCATGTTTCTGAGATGCGTATAAACTTCAGATGTGTGTGTGTGTATGTATATATACACATATATATATATATATATATATATATATATATATATATATATATATATATATATATATATGTGTGTATAAAAAAATATATATATATATATATATATATATTTTTTTTTTTTCTGATAATAATTAGTATGGTGCCTATTGTAAAGCAACTTTGGAATGTATTTTAGAGTCAATATTACAGTTATGGAAAACATTTACATATTTAAATTCCCCCGAATAAATATGAAGACGATGAATAAGTATAGATCTGTTATAGAGTGTTATAGGAATAACGTACCAGCTTTGGAATCATTTTGTTTAACCTTGTCGTGATTTTTGATCGAGTACCAAGCAGTTTCCTTAGCCTTCATTCCTAAACAATTCCTGATGTATTTGTGTACCCTATAGTAAAGGTGATATAGGAAAGTCATGTCCTGTCAAGGTTTATTTATGCAGTGCATTTTACAATAGATGTTTGGCCCAAAGCAGCTTTACATAAAATCCAGGTCAAAGACCCCACAGTGGCAGGGAAACACTTCTTTATTCCTTACAGCCCTTTTCCACCCATGTACAATGGGTTCCGTTCTGGTTCACACACCTATTTTGGAACTACTCCATTCCCAGCTGGAACCAAAGAACAGTAGGTTCTTCAACACGAGCTGTGACCACACCCGTTGGCGTGTCAGTTGTTGAGGAAAAAGAAAGCAACAATGGCGACACCCAGTGGTCTGCTGAAGAACCTCTTCTATCCCTTCTTATCACCAGAGGTTAATCTGTGCTTGCTCTTTGAGAAAAAAAAAAAACATCTGTAATAACCACAGAAACACTCGCAGGTAATGTATACACTCCGCCAACTTGTTTATACTTTTTACTACCATTGTGCAGAATCCTTTATTGGAGTTATTATCCTTTGACTAACGTGTCGACAGGCTAGTCGGCACCAAGGTTTTGGACCAGGACTCCTTTGTTTAAAAAAGAAAGCTAGAGCAACAGGTAAGCTTGAGAAGCTTGAGAAGAACCAAGACTTAAAAGGGGAGCCCATCCTCCTCTGGGCAGGACTGGGTAGCAAGACAGGCATAAAAGTTATATATGAAAAAATGATAAGAACTTAAGAACTTTGGTAAAAAACCAAATATACACAATATTAAGTATAATAACTTATAACTGTTAGAGTAACAATGAGAAACCAGTGACCACTGTCAGTAGTTTATTACAGTGAAAACCTGGAATATCCATGACTGCTGCTAAAAGCCACAATCATGATCTGTTAGGAAGAAGATAAGCAGCGTTCAGTGTTTTGTGAGGCAGAGAATGAAATGTCTAATTAGTTTGTGATGCAGGAAAGGAAAGAAAGTCTGTGACTGAATCGCTTGATCATCGGATGGGTTAGCGTGATGCAGGCAAAGCTTTCACACAGCCTAGAATAGTCCTTCAGATTAACCTATGCCCACTGGTGAAATCATATTTGTAACATGACATAAACAATTAAATTACCAATGATATACTGTACACTGGTTAACCTGTTTCATCTGGTTTCATCATGGTGAAGCCAAAAGAAACCAATAAGTAAATAAATAAATAAATAAACAAACAAACTTGGCACCACAGTCTTGTGAGAATTGAGGCCAGTGGACTAGACCTGCTCCTACTGTGATTCTAATCAACACCGCGAGCTCTAACTCCAGCTGTCCTCGCGAGAGACGCCACCACTTCCTCTGACCTGCTGTTGTCGTAGTAACATGTCTTCTGTAGCCCTGCTGAGCGCGATAGAGGACATCCTCAAACAGCACCTGACTGCGTAACCAGGCAACAAAGGCACAGTGTCATATCTGAACGGCTGACGTGCATGCGCTCCTTCACCAATCACGTGTGAGAGGTAAATTGTTTTAGGGACAGATGTGCAATGATTTATCCCCCTTTTCCCTCCTTTTTAATTTCCGCTGGCTCCACCTTCATGGTGGTCCGAGGACAGCCCGAGCCCACAGTGAAAGCTGCCATGCACTTGGCAGGGGTCCAGCAGCTCCATCTAAGGGTGGATGCCTGGGGTGGGGGCTGAGCGAGGGGGCGGGAGGCTAATTTAAAGTGTGTGAATATTGAAAGACATGAAAGGAATTAAACGCTGGTGAACGTGCCAACCAAGACCGCATTTAGGGCACGAATGACCCATGTGCCCTGTAAGCTACTGACGCTATTTCCCGCATGGCTCATTCAGAATACACCCGGTAAGCTCGCCGTTCTTCTTCCTCACAGGAGAGGCTTTCCGAATGGCAAACAAGCTGACGCAAGGGGGCTCAAAACCTCTGCTGTTATTAGTATATCTACCTATATTCCCTTTGAACATCTATCGACATTCCCTTTGAAAGCATTTGTACTTTAGCTATTGAAGTTTCAGACTTGCCCATGTGTGCTTTGAGGATATGTACAAGAATCCAGTAATTCCATTTCCTGGCGTCCTTTTCTCTTCCTGAGAGAAACTTCTGATGTATTAGAACTGAGCGAAGTGCAGAGAGTTTTTAATAAAAACAGATAACACAGTTACTGAAGCAGCTAATGCAGACTGCAAGTTGTTACATCTCATTAATGTCCTGCCTCTGATGAAAACTTTCCACGGCGTTCTCAGAGGAGCTCCTGTGGTCTGGAACGCGGACGCCGGGTCCAGGCTGATGGCCCGGCGGCCGCCCTGTTGCCGCATCTAAGTGGATATCTTAATGATTTGATTTCAAAGGAGACACTCGCTCTCTTCCCAGTGAGATAGAGGAACTTTGATCTCTCCCCCAGTCTCTTCTTAAAATTTTAATTAAGAGTGGAGACAGCGGCAAAGAAGCCGTCATCGCGCGGCGCGCAGGAGATAAATCGCGTGTCGTCGTTTCTCGCTAATTCAAGGGGCTTCACCTTTTCAAACGATATATAAGAATCGATACCTATTATGCATGAGAGTCCTGAGCAAGAGTGTACAAATGAATGGGCTGTATATTGATCAAAGCCAAATTAAATATTAATTAGGGTAAATGGGCAGAGTCAATCCCCAAGACACTAACAAGTCTCATTTAATTTATCCAATCCGGCAAATTGAGCTCACTGCAAAAACAACCTCTTGGTCGAAGTTGAAACGGAATTCTTCTTTTTTCCCCTCCTTCTAAATAAGCACTAAACGAATAAATATTTGAGCAAGCAGAATTTCTTAAAAGATCAAGTGAGGATAGACGGTCCACCGAGGGTTGTGGTGCAGCAGTGACAAGGACTTTGTCCTTTGATACTTTCCAGAATGTTTGTAAGAGCAGAATCCAAATTAAAATGGAATACCAGGGATAAAATTAACTGATAATCCCCCTCCCGTCCCCCCATCCCATACCGCTTTAGTAAACAAACGACCCAGTACTTATTCATGTGCTTACTGCTGTGTAGTGCAGTGATATACTACAAAGTCTGGATCCCCTTTCACTCATTAAAATCCCCCCGGAGTAGCTAAAACATGTGCATCTCCATGTTCAGCACAGTAACATGGATCAGCATGTTTTCTATCACTCTATAAAAGAAGCACGAAGCTGCCTTTCTGGGGGGAACTCAAATTACTGACTTCATTAGCGCAACTACAAAATGGGAACTGAAGAGTAAAGTGTGCATGTTTTGAGTAGCTGGTGTAGTTTGAGTTTTCATTTTTTAGAAGCTTGCAGAAGTGCATCATCCACAAATGGCTTTTGCTAAAAGCTTTTAAAATCTTTTTAAAGAAGCAAGTATTAGAGGGGAATCCGTATCAGCTGATAACCAAGGATTTAGTATCAGCAATATCATGGGGAAAAGTGTGAGCTCTAGTTTGTGACACAAAATACACAAATAATGTGTTTTCACCTAGATAGATGATCTAGATAATGTTCTGTACAAATCAATATATCGTCACTGTCAAAAGAAAAACATGCATCTCCATCTTTGTTGATTTTTACTTTTATGCCTCATTTGATCACATGACCTGCTGTTCACACTGTGTGGAAATTTCATGAAGAATGGACCAACAGAAATGGCCCAAAGCTGCTTGGAAAGACGTCTGGTTCCACTGACTCGAGGTTTTTGGCCTCTCCTATAGTTGCCATTTTAGAGATACATGTTTTTCCTTGGACAGCGATGATATGCAACAGCAGCATTAAGCAAAGGAAAAGGGTAAAGGGAATGGATTCATATCATTCAGATGATATGAATAAGAAATTGAAAACCTGATCTGCCCGCAGGTCCTGGCTATTACTTAACAGGCCCGGACCTGCGGGCAGATCAGGGCTTCAGTTTCTTATTTATATAATTTTGGAACTGCACAGCATGTAATTTGCATGTAATTACTCAATAACAAGCTTGCAACAAGCATAAGGTGTGATTATATACATATTTTCACGATAAATACATTAGAATTTGAATTGATTGTCAATATTTATATGTTAAACTGATAGTAGTCTTGACATTTCAGAGTTTATCCACAAGTTTGGGCACCCTGGTCGAATATTTGTGTTGAAATATTTAAAAAATTAAGTAAAATTAAGTTAACATATCTTCGGCCAACGCCCACTGCATTTTGGTGTGTTAGTGTGTGTTGTGCTGGGGTGAGTGGATTAGACACAGCAGTGTTGATGGTATTTATAGGTAATTATTACTGAATGACTACACAGTTATAAACGACACCAACTGAGTAGTCCATCTCACAAAATAAACCCTAATAACTGCAATCCCTAAAAGTCATACTTGGCTTATGAAAGAATCTCAGTCATTTGGGGGTAAATATATAGTCGCTCCCATCTTTCAGGCCACTTCACTCTAATAGGAGGTGCCTAGAAACCTCGGTATGACCCTTGACAGTTGCTTCCATGAAAGACTGAGTGGTGTAATGTAATGTTAATGTTAATAAACCACTTTTAAATATATAATAATTATTATATACATTCATCATCCAAAGAATAGTTCCACAGATAGTTGCACCTAAAAGGAGCCATGTGGTGGGCTAGGTTTAACATTGCGAGATATATGACTGAAGTTTCACACTCTGCCTCGCACGTGATGTAGGCAAGGCTGGGCCTTATCACTGTATCTGACTGACCCAGCAGCCATGATTGAAGAAATTCAGTGAGCAGTGATGAACTCTCCATGAGTCATCCTATTAGTGCCAGCTCCATTGGCAGACAGCTGCATGACGCAGGACTACATGCATGCAGACCATTACGACTGCCCTTAACACCACATCAGCCTCTCTCTCTCCAAAGACTGCAATGGTGTCGTGCCAGACTGTCATGGAGAGACTCAGAATGGCAGCAGATCATCTTAAGTGATGAGTCCTGCTGTTGTCTTGATGGGGCGAACCGACGAATCTGTGTGCGGAGGCTACGTGGTCAGCACCAAGATGAATGGGTTGTTGTCATGCGTCACATATTAAGAAGGGTTGGTGTCACTCTGCCTCCACCTCCACCGCAAAATCTGCAGGAACTGTGTGAGAATATTCAAGCTGCATTCAAGCTGCATGGGATAGGTTATCACAGGACACATTAGGAGCCTCTACAACTCCATGCCGAGACGTCTGATGAGTAGCTCAATAAATATTGTGCATATGAGTTTAAATTAATTGTAATGTATTGTTCCTGGTAACCTTTATCTTCCTTCCCAATAGCACTTCTGTCCTTAACTTCCTTTAGGGTGCAAATATTTTTAGATGACGAGAATATATATACACAGTATATACATATATATTCGGTATAGATACATGAACAACATTTTTTTGCCAGAGCATTAAGGGATTAACAGATTCCATGGGGCATCTCACCCTTCTTGCGAAGGCACATGTTGCAGCATGGACTAGAAATCGAAGTGATGGAGCACACAGTCGGCTTTAGCCTTAAAACATCAGTGAACTGAAAGATTCGGTGCAGTACAGCAGCACACGCTGTTCAGCACACTGCAGGATGCATGCTTTACTGCCCACAGCACTGTTCAGTACAGTGGTGGGAAACTGTAGCACACGCTATACGTGTGTTCCCTGTTTGCGAGAGCTAAACCAAAGCCGTGAGGGCACCATCGGTTAACTCAGTATATTCTACAGTACATTCCGTTCCTGCTAGATCTGCTTACTATAAACCTCATATACTTGTAGATATATAATAATAATAATAAAAAGTCATAATTTCTTGATAGTATTATTTTCTATGTTAGAATTTAAAGGAAAATGCCTCTCAAGACTTCCCCTTCCCATAATAAAGCATATTTGTCAACTGAGCCACAGTAAAAAAAAACCCTTCCGCTTGATTTAGCCCCAGCAAATGGATTTATTCTGGGTTAGTGGTGTTTATCCGGTTCGTTGTGCGGGCATAGTCAGCTGGGAAATATGTGAGGAGCAGACCCAGTGCACCAGAATGGATTAGAGCACAGAGCCGTTTCTCCCAGCAGCGCTCCAGCTCCTCCTGGGGAAACGCAGGAGGTGAGAGCTACGACTGTGGCTAGCTAATTTAAGGCATTAATAAATAAGACTGACACCTTCATTTCCCTTAATGTCTTAATTGCACAGATTTGGCAAAGGGTGGAGATAGGGAGGGAGACAGCTGGGAGAGACTGAGTGCGCTTTAGGATAGTTTTACATTCAGAGATTCATTTTCGCAGAGTAGGAGTGTTCAAATGGCCCCTCCAGCCCGCGCGGCTGTGGGACGTGTTGTTTGCCATCTCGATTGAGAACGTGTTATACAGGAGTAGTGCTGTGAAGCGTTCATGAGATGTTGTTTATTCTTGCTAACGTAAGGTGAGACATCAAAACATGGATGATTTTGCTTACAGAGGCATATCCCAGTTTGTATGTGAATTTATGGAAATGACACACAGCTTGTAATTATGCAGCAACGGAAAAGGTTCCTTGTGGGCCTGCACAAGCATTAAACCCTTAAACTGCTGGCTTATTAGTCAGTTACTAAGACTAATATAGAGTAGCTACTGGCTGGCACTGAGGTGTGGCTATGCTGGTGGTCTTGCCATGAGGATCATGGTGTGTTTATTGGGTCATTTTGCGTTAGTGAGTGGGTTTAGTTAGTGTGTTCTAAGGGGGGGCATCATCATCAGGGTGATGCATGAGGCTAATATTGACCTGCCTCCATTATTCAGTGCTCTGCATGTGAATTTCTGCCTGGTGTTCAGTAAAAAGCACTTCTTGTGGTAGAACAATGGCCTCCCTTGTGCCTTACAATAGACACTAAAACAGATTATATATAGTAGCCACCATGACATGGACAGCTGCATTTCTTGGGAAGCAGTAGAGCAAGCTGAGAAAGAGGCTCCACTGATATTTGCTTATCTTAAAACAAAGCTATTCATTAAAGCTTTTAACTACTGGCTATTCTAAAAAGTCTTTAAAAAGTACAGTGAGCCTAAAAATATACTACATTAGTTTGTTAGCCAGCTAGCATATCTTCTTATCTGACTTGAAAGACTTTTAAATGAAGCAACCACATAACCATCATATTTGGTTTGGAACTGGGGAGAAAAAGAGTATATCGGTGCTTATGTAGCTGGACTGATTAAAGATATTACAGTAACAAATAATCCTAAAAAAAAGGGAAAAAACATGATAATGCTAGTTAGCCAGCTATTGCTAGCCAATAATAACACTGAATTAGCAGCTAGCTAACACAGACTAACTCTAGCAAGGTGCTATCCGCAGTAGTGCACAGTAAGGAAGTCAATTTAATTGGCTACTGTACTTTAGTCATTTTTGTGTCATTGTGCTAAAGTCTTTCCATTCTGGGAGACTGTTTACTTTAACTCCACTACATTTCTAAGTCGGATATCTTACTTTTTACTTCATTACATTAGGCCAACTCTGTTCTTCATTTTGGCTTATGTATAAAAATGTTACATGTCCAAATGAAGGAACCGTGAAGCAACAGACCAATCAGGATACAGCACCCACTTTATTTTAGGCTTGTTTTGAAGTTGAATAGAGCTTCTACCTAATGGAAACTATTTGTCTTCAGTGTTTTGTGCTTATGATCATTTTAATAGAGGTCAGTGTCGGACTAATTAACATTCTATTAAATAATTACCAGAGTGAAACTAGTCTTTCCATTTAAGTTGATTAAGAAAGATTCTTGTTGACATTAGAGCCATAATAAATCAAGAAGAAGGTTTTAACTCTTTACTGGAGTATTTTACCTTGAGAATCTTTACTTTAACCCATAAGAGCCCAGACGCATTTCCCCTTAAAGGAAAATAATGAAGGGTCAGTTATAAGATCATAAAAGATCAGTCTTATTGTGACAAAGGTCACATGGCATCTCCTGTACGTATTATAGAGTCATAATACTGGTAGCATATGTCACAACAACCACAATTTTATAACTGGTATTCCATCATGGTGTTCTAGAAATGGCGTCAGAATGGGTATATGTAAAATAGAATATGGTGTATGTAATATAGAAAAAGTTATCAGAACAGTAGAACTCTTAAATGGGTTGAAACCTTATAGGTACAAAAACAAAACTTTAAAATGAGCTGGCTTTGTCTCTAACTGCACTAATCAAGCACATCACCATTTTCTAAATGAGGTCATATGTTCACCAACTGTCATGTGACCGCATCCAGGCTGTTTGGTATAGGTCACTCAGGGACTCCATGTGTTTAGGTGAAGGATAAAGCTGTATAAAGAACTGTACAGACTTTTAAAAGGCTTGTGACACATACGTCACTGAGGGCTCTTATGGGTTAACTCTAGTACAAGTTATTTCTAATTCATCCACCACTGGCTATCAGGAAGATAAACGTCTTATACATTGTTTTTAAGGCTAATACCAATTCAGTAAGCACTTGTGCAGCATGGACAAAGAATTTAGATGTCTTAAAGCCAGCTAGTGGATAGAATGATGCTTGTTTAAATAAATCTGTAGCTTACTGAAATGTATAATACACAATCCTAAAAAGCCCTGTAATATTTAGATAATATTATGCTAGCAAAAATAAACATAATCTAAAACACACAATTAAAACCAGGTAACAAAAGATAGCGTATATAAGTATTTCCAAAGCCAATACCAATGCAATGAATAATTTAATATCTGCATGGGCCACAAAATTTAGATAAGAAGTAGGGAAGCACCACCCGATGATGTCATAGTATCATGTATTTGCCATCGGCCAAACACATCCCATTTTCCCGTTTGTCATCCCCAGAGTACCGACGACGCACACCTATCCCTCATGTTGTGAAGTATTGCCTCTCTGTGGCTTACTGAGCACTCCTTTCCTGTGATTCCTGTCTGCTATTCTGATCCTGAACCTTTCTGATTTCTGGTTTACCTGTTTCTGTTTATCCCTCTGGTTGTGTTTGCTGGTTGGCTGTCTTTTGATTTTTTGATTTTAGCTTGTCTTCTGGTTGATGAATTAGTCTGCTCCCTATGTTATGTTTGCCTGAATTCTCTTGCTAAGCTACACCGCTAACTTCCTAATAAACCCTTGCTCTGCTTTTAGCCTAGCATGCGTTTGTTAAATCTTACACATAAGTGCACATAAAACAAGAAGCTGTCATAAAAGGAAGCTGCCTTCAGCTTCAACCAGTACCTGGTTAGCATTGCAGCAATTGTAGCAACAGTTTGTAGCAACCCACAAGCTACCTAGTACTAGATACATTGGGATTTGTCCGTACAGTGGAGAAGGGTTTTATTAAGTTGCCTAGCCTGATGTCAATGACTTGGATCGCATCCATGAATTCAGAAGGCAGAGCTTCAGACGGAGCATAGAAAGGAGGTGTGTATTTGAAAGGAGGTGTGTATTTGTTTTGCTGTTTAAATATCAACAGCTTGTGCCAATGCAATCACTGATGCTGTTTGCCAACATAACATTATACACAAAAAGTTCTTATATTTGTGTATGCCCTATTTATGTCTGTGTTCCAGTCCGTCTCAGCCTCCAGTCTGACATGAACCTATTTGGCTGTGGTGTGCCGTTGCAGAAAGTCAGCACCTTGCTTGTGTGCTGCTCGGAATTAAATTTCTCAGTAAAGCGACTTTGCTGCTTTCCTTCTCATTTTAAGCCAATAAAATTTGAATATGAATGATCATTTTATTACACTGCGCTCATGCAATTATTTACACGGAAAGGAGCGGAAGCGTGTGTGCTGCATGTTTGTCAGTGATCTACTTGCTCCACAGTGCAGGCTTATCTCTGTACATTGTGTAGTGTAGTTATGGGAGTGTAAAATGGTAACCTGGAGCCACTTACTGCACCTTACGCTCTAAGGGTTTGATAGAGAAAATGCAGGTTAATGATAGACTGCAGCTCATGAGAAATGCTGTGGGCAGATCACCTGTGGACGAGGGTGTCCAGTCACCAGACAAGTGAGCTCCAGGGTCTCGCCCTCCCGGATGGTGTACACCCTCTCAGTGTAGCGTTCCTCCTCTACGTTGCAAGCGTGGCCTGAGTGTACAATCCGAACAGTAGGGGGAGCTGTGGACAGAGCACAAGCAAAGAACAAAATGTGAGCAGCAGTTTAGTTTTTCAAAAAAAAAAAGGAAAAGAAAAAGAACATCTCAGCCTATCAGTCAAACCATCGACGGTCAGACAGAAAGACGCCTGAAATAGGAAGAGAAGTAACTGATAAATTTGAACCTGTCTTGTTATTCTGTCCGTCACAGAGCTCGTGCTGGGAATTAGATAAATAGGTATGCTGCTCTTTTCTGTTCACTTATCAATAGACACATTTCACTGACAGACGCTATCAGGCAAAGGTCTTTTTGCTATGCTTTTTTAAGCTTTAATGCCGACATTAACCAAAGGCTGCAACAAATGCTATTACGTCATCAAATGGGTACTTCATAGTACTGGCTGCTCTTATTTCACAATAAAGGACACTGCTCGCATGAAAACGGGCAGGAGCAGCCTTAGCAAACTAAAGAGCATAAAATAACTCATTTTCTAAATGTACTTTATCCTTTTTGTGGATGTCATTGAAAACTATTAGTCATTCTAAAATGACCAATGGACTACAGTGTTAGGCATGTTCTTCATATGAAAGCCCAGTCTAGCCAACAAAAACAAACATCTGAATCAGATCTGACAGCCTCAAGAACAGAGAGAGTAACCCAACAGACAACGCAAACAATAGACATATGACAGCTAGTCTCTGTGAACACTTCTTTAAAATAATTAAACCCAGCCAGTGTGAAAGTCCATTACAAAGTAACTGATCTTTTGGGGGTTTTGGGAGAAGTGAAGTTTTGGACAGTGCCACTCATTGAACAGTTCTGGCAGCTCTCTTTGAATAGAAGGCCTTTCATCCTCCTTGTATCTTCTCCTTGTCTTAAGACCAGTGCTCTACAAAAGCAGGCTTGAGACTAATGGCAAAAGCCTGGGAATGGGACGCTTCTGAGGGATTTATCTTCAGAGAATCATGGTTTAGGGGGCTTCCTACTTGTGGAAAGGGGGGAATTTTTAATTCCCAGGATCTCAGAAGACAAGTTGCACTGCTCATGAAAGGCTCCCTGAAGAGACTAGTCTAAGTTTTACATCTCTGTTCATATAAACCAACTTTATGTACTTATACAATCATGTAGCTAATATGAAGGATGGCAGAAGGAATGTCCTGAACCAGCCTGAAAGACTAGCAAAGCTTTTGTTCTCTATTCATTCCCTTTTCTTGAAGTGAGTTATATATCTTGCTATTAACTTCTTATTAAAACTCTGGTTAAAGTGGGGGCAAACCTGAGCTAAGTTATCACTTTATTCTGTTTTCCTATAAAGAAAGACCAGGTCCTTGGGGAGTCAGTCAACATGCAACTTGGTCAGTTAACTCACAACTGAGTAGGAGCTGCTCACTAGAGGCCTCATCTCTATATTGATACCTACTCAATATTGGTACCAACAGGGCCTAATGGCACTCAGGTGTTCCTCCCTCTTTGGTAATACCTGCAGCTTATGCCATCAATAATTTAATTCTGTACTCTTCTAGATGATGATAAAGTCATTGATTAGTGATCTGGTATATCATCAAAAATATCACTAGAATGTAACCAGAATGATATTTTATTGCGGTGACTGAAATGTTTGGAATGCTTAAAGTAAAAAGCTGGTGTTGCTATGGTATAGGAAATATTTACTTTGTTTACTGTATAGAAAAGTGTACCATATGTAACCCAGGTATAATTTTCTATTATAATTTCTATTGGTTGGTTTGGCTGTTAGTCTGCCTTCCGTGTTTTTGATTGGTAGGGGGGCAGGACTTAGAACGGAGGAGTCAGTCAGAGGAGAGAGACGAGAGACGAGCGAAGTAAAACAGCAGATTCAGACATATTTTGTTGACTTCACGTTGGCAAAAGTTGATTTAGGTCCACACAGACCCAGCGTATCAGTGAGTAAACCAAGTGAGAGACTTTGGGGCGTCGTGTTTAGCCGTTACTATCCGTAATAGCTTTGTTTGTTGACTTTACCGAGCTCTCAATGCGTTAGCCGCGCTAGCTAGCCTTAGCCGCATTAGCGCAACAGGTTAATGGCTACAGCTTCAAACTAGCATCGGAGTTTAGGGACACGTGGAACCGACCCACGGCTCAGTCCGCACTACGAGCTACCAGGACACTGCTTGTATGTCCACTGAGTGCACTAAGACAGAACCCCAGGCGACCCGGGAAGGAGTCCAAAGACTTCGCTCTCCGCACCGCAAGCCCAGGGCCGTCAGAGAGGCGCCGTCCATTTCTCCTCCTTCCTCACCTTCTCATGACTCTGTGTAGAGTAGACTGTGAGTACTCTGAGACATCTGAATCCAGCTATCAGGCCTGCAACGGGGGTTTATTTATTTTATTTTTCAGCCGGCTTTTGTACATGTTGTGTACATGCAATACCCTCCTCAGTACTGTTGTAGACTTACCTAATTTCATATTCCACCAAATAGAAGTGCGAAGGCAGAGCTAGTTATTTACTTTTCTACAAATTTTTGTAATAAATATAATTCATTTAATTTTACCGTCTTGTAATTTCTGGGAACATCTCACAACCACACGTGGTACCCACAGCACAGGGTCTAGAGGTAAAACAGTAGCTAAACATTTACTGGGAAAATTTAGTTTAGAAGAACTTGGGGCCCTGTCCTACTGATATTGGACATAGAAGGGGTTACACATATTAGTGTTAAGCTGGTTTAGTAGCAGTTACTTATTTTCCACGGCAGAGCTAGTACTCTCTCAGTGCAGACAGTCATTAAAACAATGTCACATGAAACTGTCGTGACTAGTAAGTAAGTCTCATTAGCTAAATTTGACACGTTAGACTACAAAAACAATGAAATCAGGAATCGCTGTTAGTCCACGCCCTGCACTCTAAGTTTATAGCTGTATAATGCCAATATCAGTTTGGGGCCATGTTATCAGCAAACACTATTCAAGCCTAAGGGTCAGGACGGAGGCTAGAGAGCAATGACTAGAACATTCCTTGTAGGCAGCAATATAAAATTTAAAAAGATTACGACGTTGAGACCAACAGGGGAAAATCAACATTGCCCACTTAGTGATGTATGTTTGCTACTTCTAAAACAAGCCTGTAAATCTCATAGATGCAACTCCCGGCGCCCGAGAGAACACTGCCCTCTTCACCTTGAGTGTATGTAGTGATCATGATGAGGATGGACACCGGACATGGACAATGACGGACACTGACATAGTGAAGGTTGTCTGTCATTCAGCGAGGAGAGATGAGTTGTGAGGGAGGGGTGAAACAGGGTGAAGCAGCCTCTCTTCACCTTCTCTTGGGTTAGTTTACTAATTCATGAAAGCCCCAGAAAGACAATTATGGCTTTTGTGAAGGTGTGTGAATGAAACAGGCCGGTTCTTGCTGAAGTGTAGAAGAGCTTCCCCAGAGGCCCTGTGTGCTGCAGCTAATAAAAGGTGAGAGGTCTTTCCCAGTGGTCTGGGGAAGCTATCTGTGCCTTCTTACCAGATTCAGGGTGATTGTACTGCTTCCTAACACCTCTCTTTCCCACCTGTGTCTCAGCCCTGACAGAGCAGGTTAGAGTGGCCTCGCTCAAGTGCAAATATTATAACATTCATGAAATAACTCAAGCAGTTATTAAATATACATACATACGTTATAGGTTCTATGCAGGTTTTTACTACTTTATGTGTTTAAGTGCCTTTTGTAGAGCTGGTGGTTACTACAAAGGTTGATTTGGCTCAGACAGACATTTTATATAACTCAGAAAGTGCAGTCTTAAAAGAATTTAGGGGAAAAAGCAGGACACAGGTTTGCAGCATAAGCTCATCTAACTCTCCTGCCCACTTTGCTGATCATAGACAGGGCTTTCCATGCCTGAGGGGTGCCCTGTTGGTATAGTTTTAAATTTCGAGACAATGCTGATCTTTATGATTTATATATAACATAATGAAATCATTCCATCCTTACCTAGCAATACACCTACAGAGATAGTGTCTCTCAGTATGGCGTTGGGCCACAACGTTTGTTAACTCATTGCAGTCTTTGGCGAAGTTTACGTGGTGCTAGGGGCAGTCATTGTAACCGTTTGCATGCATGTAGTCCCGCGTGTCATGTAGCCGTATACCTCTGGTACTCGCACTAACCGTATAACTAATTGGGGGCATCACTGCTTCCTGAATGTCCACAATTGTGGCTGTTGGGCCAGTCAGGTACAGTGATAAAGCCTGTCCACATGCATAGCTGAAAGTGAAATTTAAATTATTTGCATGTCTCAGGATGCTAAACCTACCCACCAAGTTTCATTCCTGATTTCTTCTGAGTGCAACTATTTGTGCTGTGTTCTTCTGATGATGAGTGTAACTACAGTCATTGTTCAATCTTCCTTCTTCACTGTTCAACCATGCCATCTTGTTGCCAACCTTACAATACCCTATGATGACCTGGGGCTGCGGCTGCTTCTGCTGTAATGCAGTGCTGCCTCTGCTGTGCTACGCATCGTGAAAGGTGGAACCCTCAGCTCAACCAATCATAACAGACCTTTTAAGCTCTAAGCCTGCCATAAGACTTGGGGCAGGGTCTCTGATTTTACTCGCTCTGGAAAGTGGTGCAAAGCTGAAGACTAAAAGCTAACTAGAATATATATTAGATCTTGTTCAAATATATACAACATATAAGGTATGTGTATTATTATGTATATATAATATATTCAATATGAACAGTACATAGATACAGACTGAAAATATAAACATTTGGGGATGATTATGGACATGGTGTTTAAGCTCTGCGCTTAATACAAACTTGATACATTTTTTTATTTGATTACATTTTTCTACGAAAGTGCATGATAAAGAGACAATTTGAGGCCATTAAATTAGTACAGGCTAATCCATATTATCCATAACCTCCAGTGAAACCCCTATCCTCTAGCAATATTCAGACATTAGGCTTTAGCATTTACTGAATTATTTGCTGTACAACTGCAAGAAAAAAGAAGAGAATATGTTTCTTAAGACATCTTACATGTTTTAACTGCCCATGATGTTAGTCTGCCTAAGCAGTATTAAGCCTAGAGTGGGAAAGGGAATGAGTTGTATGGTTAGCTTGATGCTAATCCATTACAGGAAAGTGCATTGATGTGCTAGTGGAAATTAGCATTATCACGGCGGTTGTATTCACTCATACCTTGTTTAAGAACATCCTCTTTGCATTAATGGTAAAATCCCAGTGAAGCATGACTTGGCAAGTAGTGTTGCTTTAGTTCTATCCCATTGTCTTTTGGAGAACAACCTGAGGAAAACCTGACTGCAACATAAAACAGTCACCACTGCTTAAATCTAAAACACCAGGCTGTTCTTTTCTTTAGTGTTGTTTATTTGATTGTACAGTAAAGATTTCTCTAATTTGTTCTCACTTAGGAGAACAGTGCAACCTAGCATTGCAACAAAATGTGACAGAAACGTGTTTGAAGGCTAAACATTTGTGCACCTCAAATTCATTAAGCACTGTTTGAGTGTTTATTCTAGAAGCAAATCATATACCAAAACCAATCCAAACGAACCAGTTACCCAGGGATCCTCTTTTGCCATGCTTCCAATACCACACATGGATTAGCCCCTTTCCATTCCAAAGACAACAGGGAGATTTGAGCACATGACGGAGTGGGTGAGGTTCACGCTAGACTGAAGCTTAAGAAAAAAAGAAAGCTCTGAATGAGACCCTGGGGCTCCGTATAAACAAAGTCTAATACATTTTATTCCACTAAGCCAGGATCCCTCCTGGATACCGTCAGACCCAGGACATGGAGCAAGCTGTCTGAGTAAATTGGAGCAGTGCAAGTGATTAATAATGATTGAATGCACAGTTATCAATACCGGAATCAGTATTCTGCAGCTTCACTTTATGGTTACGAGCACAATTTGCCAATACTTGAATTACAACCTCCTTGGCTAACTCAATTACATTGAATTGCAAATAACAAGATTGACGTTGGCTTCTAATTGAGTCGTACTATTGAAAGTCACAGTAAATATAGGTTCCCGATCACAATAAGGAAGAAGCTATTAGCATAATGCTGATAGACAGTGGTTAACCTATGTCAGGGCAACTTCCCTGCATGTCACACGCATCACATTTGATTTACATTGGATTGATTTACATTTTCTCGCTGCACTAAATACATGAAGCTCCATTTACACCAGAATCATGCGACTGAGCTCGAATTAACACGCTCATTTGAAACGTGTGCTAGGTTGACTGGAGAGCAGGTCGACTTAATGTTAGCGTAGTTCCACTTGGAAAGGTCAGTGTCTTTATAGTGTGGAGCATAAAAATGGAAAAGAGGAGGCCAGAGGGCATCAGCGAGCCCAGCTGTGCCCATGCCTGTGACCCTGGGCTAATAGTGACATGATTTCCCTACTGTCTACGAAGCAAAGCGACAGTAGCTCCGAGCCAGCCCCACTGGAGATTCCTCACACAGAATGGAAACAGCTTTATCGTATACCGCCAATCAAGATTCAAATGGATTTGGTTAAATATGGGGCTGAACTGCTGCCAGGTTGAGAGGGAGATTTGTTGGCAGTTGGGTACAAGCTAAATTTGACAAACAAATCAGTGTGTTTGCATGTGTGTATGTCCATGTATTTGATCACTGGTAAGCACCAAATGTCCCCAGGCTGCTGGAGAGTATGAACATGTTGACATTTTTGGGATATTTGTCTGGCCCTCTGTGTGAAAATGTAATTGCCCCTCAAACTTGTGCCATCTCTAGCTGCAACAACTGCAGCCAAATGCTTTGGGCCACTGATGGGTGAACGTGCTCTTGTGCTTCGGACATTCTCCTGCAGGATTTTCTGGTAGTAGTCATGGTTCCATTAATTACGGCCAACAGTCCACCCTGCAGTATTCCAAAAAGCTGTTTTCCATCTCCTCAATGGATATCACTTTCTCCCAGTCTCTTTCTAATCATGGAATCATGGCCTTATCAGTGGTGACTGAGGACTGAAACTCATTCGATGTTCATCTTGCTTCCTTTGTGATTTCCTGGATGAGTCGTTTCTGTGCTTTTAGAGGAACTTTTTCAGGGCGGCCACTTCTGGGAAGAGTCACCACAATTCCGAGATTTCTCCTTCTAGAGATAATGGCTTCTGCTGTGGGTCGCTGGAGTCTCAGCACCTTAGAACCTTTTTACAGGCTGATATATTTCCTCATCTCTCCTTTTGAGACCTTTTAGCCTACCTCACGCTGCTGGAAAGGCTTTATTTAAGTAATGTTTAGCTTCAATAGGTCTAGCAGTAATGAAGCCTGGGTGTCTAGTTTAATGGGCCCCAATTATCAACTAAATTTGGTTAATTGAGTAACTAAGGGGGCAATTACTTTTTTACACAGGGCCAGTTGCTCCCACAAGAAATGAAACAATCTTTTTTGTGTTTGTTCAGGTCTTAAGATTAAGATTTGCTCAAAGATTGAAAATAATTGTCTGCATTGCAAGTTGTGCAAGAGATACAAGGGATATATATATGTGTGTGTGTAACAAATACATAAATATATGTATGTATAAATGATTCAAATATGTTGGTGATTCAATGCAACTTGGAATGTTTCCAATAAAGTTCAATTTCATTAGATGATATTAAA
The DNA here is from genome assembly GCA_024036415.1 of Prochilodus magdalenae. NCBI lineage: Eukaryota > Metazoa > Chordata > Actinopteri > Characiformes > Prochilodontidae > Prochilodus > Prochilodus magdalenae. The sequence goes on from JAMWET010004759.1 coordinate 839,349, forward strand.
TTGTAAATGTGTCCATAATGTTCAATGGACCTGCAGATGATTCATAAAGAACTGGCAAACCTGATCACAATTAATTAAACTGAGCACAGTTCTTTCTAGCAGCTGTTCGCTTTAACAATCATATGTTCACAGCAGCAAACAAAATGCATTTTCATCTGCTGAGCAGAAGCAAATACATATCAATGAATCAAAGATCAAACTTCTAAAAGGGGCTGTTCCATCTTTAGAGGGCAGCGTTGAGTAGTGTTTGTCTAGCTGAGCTTGAGTTGTGTCTGTCATCAGTGAGGAACAACTGAATACTGATAGTTAGGTATTAAGATAGCTATCATCAGCCAGTTTGAGCATAGAGGCATATTTTAATAGCTGCATGCGTATAACAAAAGTAAGACAAGTAAATAAGCTGTGGTACAGTAAAAAGAGCAGGCCTGCAACGACTAATTAACTAAACTCACTAAAATTGACAACCAAATTAGTTAGCATTTAATTTATTAGTTGATTAGTTGGTGACATTGTTTCCTTCATATCAATAAACTCGTGGTTGTAGAATTTAGTTGTAAATAATTGGCAGAATGTTTAAATAAAACATTTTTATTTTAAATTTACTTTTTTTAAAATGAAACTTTTATGTGAAATTTTATTTAATTGCTGTATACCTTATTGCTGCTACTGTCAAACAGAAAGAGTTTTATTTATTTTTTGCATTAGCAAGAAAGTTCATTACCAGTTTTGAATAAGCCAATATCTTAATTGTCTTTAATACATTGTATATTGTTAGTTAGCAGATGCATAAAAGAACCTCAAGCTAAATTTAAAGCTACATAATCTACAGATTACTGGGCAGAGTCACTTGTGGTAGCCCTGGTGCATTTATTAACACATTCTGGCCCTTTACCATATTTATCTTTATATATATCTAAGATGGAACCGTATGTTCACAGTTATGTTTTTTTTTTACCAGGTGAACCAGACATAAAGACTGCAGCAGCAGTTAAAGCACTTCTGAATGCACACAGTAGTGCAGGTTCTTTCTGAATTCAGATATGAGCGGTTAATATTTTTCTGATGGTGGCTGACACCTGTTATGACACATTCTGTCAGCTTATGATATATTATATAACTGCAAACTAGCTGAACGCATTAGGCCAGCAGACAGAGTGAACAGAAATGGCTTGAATTTTCACACTGTCTTTGAACTACTTAGACATTTAGGAGATCTGTTTGAAGCTGCAGTGAAAATGTCAATCTCAATCAAACTGCAAAGATAACATGCCCATCAAGGTTATCTCTTCAAAGCATTGTGAAGAAAGCATGCATTTTACTCACAAACAAACAAGGATAAACGTCAAAGTGTGCACCCTGATGTTGGACCCCTTCCTTTAAAGTGCAAAAAAAAATGTCATTAAAGTAAAAAGGTGCCGACTTTCCTTTATCCCATTGAGAGCCTAACTGAAGCTTGATGTTTGCTCTTGCCTGGATTCGCTCATTAACATTTCAAGTCAAAGCTGGCAGACTGTTCATCCATATATTCATTTGGTGACACAAATAATCTTTTGGCATGTCAGATCCTGTGGAATTACGCAGTAATTTTCTGCATTGAACACATGTTCCATTGCATGTTATAACAGGAGCGTGGCAGAGTCTCTAAAGCAATAAGAGGACTCTACTCCACTGATAATAATAGCAGTCATACATACAGTGCCTTGCAAAAGTATTCACCCCCCTTGGCTTTTTACCTATTATGTTACATTACAACCTGTATTTAAATGTTTTTATTTTTTTTTAAATATGACTTGTATGTGATGATATATATATATATAAACACACATTTTCTGAAAGTCCCTAGAGGCTGCAACACCATTAAGCAAGAGGCACCACTAACCAAACAACACCATGAACACCAAGGAGACCTCCAAACAAGTCAGGGACAAAGTTGTTGAGAAGAACAAGTTAGGGTTGGGTTATGATCGGCAAGGAGGGCATTAATTAGAGAGGCAGCACATAGAACAAAGGTAACCCTGAAGGAGAGGTGGAGTTCCTAAGCAGAGACTGGTGTATCTGTCCATATGACCATAATGAGCCAAACACTCTATAAGGCTTAATGGAAGAGTGGCCAGAAAAAAGCTTTACTTACAGACAAAAATAGAAAAGAAACATGGTGGTGGCAGTATCATGATGTGGGGATATGTTTTAGCAGCAGAGACTGGGAAACTGGTCTGAGTCAAGGTGACGATGGATGGTGCTAATTAAGAGGATATTCTTAAACAAAACCTGTTTCGGTCTGAGTCAGTGATTTGAGACTGGGATGGAGGATCACCTTTCAACAGGACAATGACCCAAAGCATACTGCTAAAGCAACACAGGTGGTTTAAGGGGAAATGTGTAAATGTACTGGAATGCCTAGGTCAAAGCCTAGACCTTAATCTAATTGAGAATCTGTGGTCAGACAGATTGCTGTTCACCAGAGGAAACCATCTAACTTGAAGGAGTTGGAGCAGTTTTGCCTTAAGGAATGGGCAAAAATCCCAGTGGGAATATATGTGGCAAGCCAATATAGATTTATCCAAAGTAACTTGCAGCTGTAATTGCCGCACAAGGTGGCTCTACAAAGTACTGACTTTAGACAGGTTAATCGTTATGCACACTGAGGTTTTCTGTTTTTTTGTCCTATTTGTTGTATGCTTCACAATAAAAAAAATCGAATGTTCAAAGTTGTAGGCATGTTCTGTAAATGAAATGATGCAAACGCTCAAATAGCCCATTTTAATTCCAGGTTGTGATGTAACAAAACATGAAAAATGCCAAGGGGGTTGAATACTTCTGCAAGGCACTGTATGATAGGGTTTTAGAAATTCAATTACAGATTATACAACGTTTCTAAGAATCTTCAACTTGTTGCTTGTGTCTTAAAAAACAATAATACCCATCAATTCCATAGAAGAACAAGCCATTTTCAGCTGGGACACATGCCAAGGTTACAATTGCCTCTGATTCCTGAGCATCATGAAGAGGCAGAGTGCAATGTGAATGAGTTCTCTAATCGTCCCTCTCCATGGTGCTGAAAGTGGCCTTACTACTGAAGCACTGATTGAACATTGGGCTCTTCCACAGCAAACTGAGGGATTATGGGTAATTTGCTCCCACCCTACTCAAATGCCTAATTTTGGCCAGTGGTTTCCACAACAGATAGCACCCTAGAAAAGAATAAGGGGTATACTGGCAATAGTTTTAACGCAACAGTACAACTAGTGCATTGTAGTGTATTTGAAGTTGAGTAAGTGACAGTTCTTCTTTCAATCGATGGGTTTTTGAATCAAGTTTTAAACTGTGGAACAACAGGCAATTGGTTCTTCTAGAAAGCCCTACTTACAAATTGTGCTGTTTGGAGCCATGTTGAGGTACATTATAAAGTTAGCCACGATCACATGTTTTATGTTTTAGCTTTGAGTGGTAATAAGCGGTAAATATAACTTTAGAACTTTAAAAATTCCTGTAACCTATTATATGTTCCAGTCATTTGATCAGTTTTTTAGCATTTGGTCATACATTGTATGCTCAAAGATTTGTAGACACCTGCTCTGCCAACAGTTCTTCTGAAATCAAGTGTAATTATAAGGAATTTGTGCTGTCCTAGCTGCAATAACAGCATCCCAACACTATATACAATAACTCATCTCAAAGATATGGGATGGACATCCATCACTCCAGAAAACAGAGTTCCACAGCACAAAGTTAGCTGGGGGTGGTTATTTCCCTCTAGTTAAAGCCTGTCATTGGGAATAGTGGCCTTACGATAATGTGTGCTGCTCCAGAAAGTCCCATACTATTGACAAAGGCTTTCAACGGAGAATATAAGTGTGTATTATATGCGTGATTATATGGGAAAGGGTATCTCTATATTATTCGACATATGGTGTGTAATTATGAGATTATTATTGTTGTCAGCCCATCAGTTTAGCCAAGCGTGGATTGTTATGTAAGCTACAGTACATCTAAAACGCTTTTACTAAACATCATAAGCATGCTTATACCTAATCCAACCTATGAGTACTAAATTTCACAGTCCAAACATCTCAGCACATTAATACCATAATATATACAGTATTTGCATCATGTTGTACTGTGGAATGAACTAAAGGCAGTTCGCTAAATTAGAGGAGTAATGGTAAACAGTCCCATGGGCTGTGTATTGCCTCATGGCTGAAAACCTACTCAGGCAAACACAACTTTTAAAGCAAAAAAGAGTTTTAGGGATCAGTATACATAAGCCTTCTACTGAGGGCTAGACACAGTAATGTCTGGTCTCTTGGCTGTTCTTGACTGGATAGCGTCAGTATACTTATTCTTCTCAAAGAACACGAAAAAACCTGCCGTCATTTCTATAACTGGTCCAGCAAACCACCCGGAATAGCTGAAGTATATTCAGTTGCTTTATTTAAATGGCTTAGACAGAGAATGTTCAGTAAGAACATTCCATAGAACATATGTTCCTCTATCTCTGAAAAAAGCAGCTTACTTTCCATGCCGCAGGGCCCAGCAGGGCAGTGGTGTGAGGAAAAGAAGGGACATTATAGCCTACATACCAGCTATGCTGAATCCACACACGGATTCCCAAGAGAAATTTCTTTTAACGCTGTAAAATAATGGGTCTTTCTGCATTGTTATTTTATATGGCAGAATAAAGGGACAATTAGCCTCTGTCAATTCTGCATATTCAAATGAACTGGTCTCAGTTGATATATATATATATATACACCCACTGGCCACTTTATTTTTTATTAGGTTTATGTTTCTACACTCTTTGTCCATTTTATCAGCTCCACTTCCCATATAGGTGCATTTCGTAGATCATTACAGAATGCAGTCCATCTGCTTGGCTACATACTTTGCTAATCCTCTTTCACCCTGTTCTGCAATGGACAGGACCCCCACAGGACCACTACAGAGCAGGTGTTATTTGGTTGGTGGATCATTCTCAGAACTGCAATGACACTGTTGTGGTGGTGGTGTGCTAGTGTGTGTTGTGCTGGTGTGAGACACAGTAGTGCTGCTGGAGTGTTTAAACACCCCAGTGTCACTGCCTGGACTGCTGGACTGAGAATCGTCAACCAACCAAAGCTATCCAGCCAACAGCATTCTGTGACCAGCACCCTGTGACCACTGATGAAGGACTAGTGAATGACCAAAAAAAACGGGCAGCAATAGAGTTATCGTCTCTGACTTTACACCTACAAGGTAGACCAGGAAGGAAGGCGTGTCTAATAGAGTGGACAGTGCGTGGACACAGTGTTTATAAGCTCCAGCAGGACTTCTGTCTGATGGTTAATGGGACAACAATGAAAATCCAACAGCAGTGTTCATCCTTGCCAATGCTACTTATGGAAGACTGTGACATAGGCTTATCTGTGAGCACCTTATCTATGTCTTCCTGGTCTCAACACGTTTTATAGTTTTTAGAGATGGCAAAATTCAAGTCAGAAAAAAAATCATCTCATACCAAGTCTTACACTAAAGTTTACAAGTTTACTTCCTGTAATAAAATCCTGTAATTTTAGTGCACCTTGTAAGTTGGTATGGTTCTTACATTCACATTTAAGGCATTTAGCAGATGCTCTTATCCAGGATGATGTACAACCAGCTAGTATAGGAAGTTTAGAGTCTAAAACTTGCCATGAGCTCAGACACTGTCGGAACATGGGCCAGTGCTGATACCTAGAGATTAATACACAGACATATATAAAGCATAAGTGCACTACCTGGCAACCCAAGCCAGGGCTCACACCTACAGAGAAGAAGATTATTGTGAGTATAAATGCAAAAACAAAGTATTTCAACATACACATTCTCTTCTGACTCCTCAAATTCCAACTAATATGTGCATCACTAGGACATTCCCTTATACATGCCTGTTACAAGTTCCAATAATCTGTAGTTTATTCTCTTTCACAATATACTGTGATAGCAGGGTGCCACAGCTGCTACGGCTCTGTTGGAGCTCAGCCTTTGACAGAAATGTAAAAAAAGTAGAAACCCCGGCTCAATCACATCAGATCTCCTGAGTTTTAAGCCAATCACTTTCGACCTTGTAAATTGTAAGCCAATCTAATTAGATCTGCAGGAGGGTCTCATGTTTGTCTCTTCCTGCTAAAACTAAAGACAAAATGGTCTGCAAAATAAACATTTTTCAAAATATATAATATACAGAGTGAACAGCGAGTGGTTATAGATTTTCACCTACAGCTACAGGACTTGTGCTTAATTTTGGTCAGTATAGCTGCAGTCAGATGTTTTTTTATTTATTTTTTCATTCACATGTGCAGTAAAGAAAATCAGTTAGACTAATGCCCACAAACATACGTGTGTGTGCGTGTGGGCGTATGTGTGTGTAAAACACTATATACTCATACAATGAGTATATAGTGTAATAGACACACTACATTGGCCTTGTGTCACTCCAGACTGTCATGGAGTGATTAAGAATGGCAGCCAACGGATCCGGGAGGTTCGGTGGTCAGAATGGTTCAAAATGAATGGTTTGTTGTCATGGAAACAAATCCTGAATCGCGGTGTCCTCCTACAGGATCTGTAGGAACTGTGTGAAAATATTCACACTACATCGGATGGATTAACACAGGACACCATTAGGAACATCTACAACTCCATGCTGAGACGTCTGGCATGTTTCATTAGCCAACACGGCCCAAAGCCATACTGAGAGATACTTCTGTATGTGTAGCTCAATAAATATTGCCCATACAGACACTTCCTTCTGGGCACAAATATATATATATTTTTTTAATGAGCAGAAATAATGGGTGGTCTCTGACTCGTACACAGTACTGTATGTATAGTCTCCAATAAGAGGATGCAGGATTGTGTAAAAATGAAATATGCATGAGATACCACAATATTTCTATGTAAATGCACAGACACAGTTCACAGAAACACACTGAGGGAGCTCTGTGTGTGACTAAGCCATAGAGGTTTTGCTATCCTATCGTCCAGAACGGCTTTATGCTGGCACTCTGACACCAGTGGCCTGTTGTGCAGGGTTTGTATCCCTAAACAACATTAATCGGACATCTGCGGAGGTGGATAAGACCCCTATTGGCTGGACTGAGGTACTAAATCTTCCAATGATAGGCTAAAACAGGCCAGGTCTGTGACGATTGGCCGAATGTTGGTCCAAAAGTTGAATTAAGACTGGGAATGGGCAAGCTGTTTTCCCTCCGAGAATTAGATGTACAGCTGAGTGCCAAGCAACTCTCTGATGGCTGTCTGGCAAATGGCGGATGCTGAGTGATCGTCCTATCAATGGCCGCCGAGCATGCAGAGAGCTGGGTTTGCCCACTGGCTTTGCTTTGCTTTGAGTTATCCATAACACCAGCCAGGGCCAGTGAGGGCATAAAGCCTGCCCAAAAGCCCCAGGCACACCATTACCCCTCCCTGTGGAAGGTGGGGATAAATACTAATGTCTGGACACTGCATATGCTTTGGGATAGTTCCAGTCATAGTGGTGCCAAAAAGGGTCTGTGGAGCAATGCCATAGAAAGACCCCTGCTGGTTCCCTAAAGAAGTTTTCAAATAGTGTTCCTTAATAAAAGAATCAGTTGAAGCCTCTCAAATTAAAGGTTCTTCGAGGAACCCAGTGTCTTTCTTTTATGGCATCAGGTTTATATCACTATTTAGACTAAGTTAGGAACATGATGTTGTGGTGGTGCATGCCATAAACCATCAACAGGAACAGAACAATAACAGACAAGCTTTACATTTTCTGAAAAACTGTGTCATCTAATAACATGAGGCGAACCTGTTTGACAGGCAGTGATCAGCATAACATGCGATGGTAATGCTGTTTGCAGCGTATAGCAGGACGTGCTGAGGCAACACGTGGAGCATAACTGAAAAACATGTCTGTCTTCTGGGTCTGTAACGCTACAGCAGGAATTCAAAGGTTTGTACAGGGTATCCATCATGCAGAATTATTCCTGCTGTGCTCGGAATCCAAATGGATTTCAACTGGATTACCAACCTGGACATCCACACAAGACACCATGAACGCACACACTGTCTCTCGCTCTCTGCCAGTCTCACTCCATCTCTCTCTCTCTCTCTCTCTCTCTGTTTGCATTCACCTCCTCTTCCGGCCTGTCTCTCTGACTCTGTCTCACTTCATTTCTCTCTCTCTGTTTCTAATTTACTATCTATTCCAGCCTGTCTCTCTATCTGTCTCTGTCTCACTCCATCTCTTTCTCTCTGTCTCCTCTCTGTTTCTAATTCACTCTCTATTCCAGCCTGTCTTTTTCTGTTCCTCATTCACTTCTGTTTCCAGTCTGTCTCTCTGTCTGTCTCTGTCTCAATCCATTTCTCTCTCTCTCCCTCTCTCTCTCTCTCTTTTTCTCTCTCTCTGTTTTTAATTCACTCTCTATTCCAGCCTTTCTCTCTGTCTGTCTCTGTCCCTCTCTCAATTTGGTCTCTCTTTCCATACTTCTGTCCAGCGTTTTCTTTCTCTTTGGCATGGTTTCTCTCTGTCTCTGTCTTTCGCTCTGTCTTTCTGCCTTTCCTCTCTCTCTCTCTCTCTCTCTCTCTCTCTCCTTTTGTCTTCCTGTCTCTCAGTAACTCTTCATCTCTCCCTCTGTTTTTTGTTTTTTTTTCCTTGTTGTTTATTCTCCTTTTTTCTGCCACTTTCTACATTATTATATATAATTACACAATTTCTCTGACGTCAATATAATTATGTACAGGATTAATGATAACCTTTTTCTCTTTTCTCTTTCTTTCCCTTTTGTATCTGTCCCTTTGTGTTACTTTCTTTCTCTCTCTTTTTTACTCTCTCTCTCTCTCTTACTCTTTCTTTCTCTCTCTCTCTCTCTTTTTTTTTCTCTCTCTCTCTCTCTCTCTCTCTCTCTCTCTCTCTCTCTCTCTCTCTCTCTCTCTCTCTCTCTCTCTCTCTCTCTGCTATGTCTCAAACTATTTTTTATTGTGACAAAATGTTTTCTGCATTTTCAAAACACCATTGATTATTCATGTAAGAAAAGAAAAAAATCTGGGCTGATAAGGGCTGTACAGCTTGGTCTGCAATACTACAGTATTATTCAGCTTCCTGTGTGGATCTCATTCCCTGCAGTTAATGTATAGCAGGTCACGCTCAGCATTTCTCTAACTACATCCTTCAGTAATGCCATATAGAGATCATAATTTTTACAAACTGTCAGCTTCAGATCTTTCAGACGACCAGATCACATGTGTTTGAAAACTGAAGGTGTATTTTCCTATACTGATGTTTTCCCCTTCTGGAGGAAAGTGCTGCTAAGAGAAGGGCTATTGTGGATATTCTGGGAATTATATAAAGATGGTGCATTATTAAACACTATTCTGCAGTCCAGAGCTGTTTGAAGGGTTTGATACAAACTGGAACAAAAATCTATTTTGCATATGTGATACTGAAAGTATTTTTTCTGGAGTTGTTTTTATGATTTGAAGTGATTAATTGTGTGGAAAAAAGAGGGAGGAGTACGGGATACAAATTCTAAACTTCATCACCTGGCAGATTCACAAGGGCTTTGTGTGGGTGTCATTTTCTCTCCTCCATTGCTTTTAATGTTGCAGATTTACCAGATTTGCATTGCAGCGAAGCATCTGCCTGGCTAATTAGGGAAAAACAACATTTGTTATGAATATCTAATAAAAAAGAAAATGATTAATTGATTAACCACAGTCTTTCAGCTCTAATGCAGCATACATTTCAGTTGTTTTCCTCCATGCTATGCAAGGAAACATGTGGCAGTAATGAGACCGATCAGTACAATGCAGGGCTAGACTGTCATCTAAGTGCTGGAAAACTTGCAGCCATGAAACAATGCTAACCACAAGGACGAATGTTTCATGGACTGTTTTATGTTTGCATAAATCTTTGCAAATTATTCATATTTTAAGGATGTATGTCCGCTCAAATATTTAGCACTGAACAGTTCGTTCTAGTTTGCACAGATCCTTGTCTTATTATTTAGCTATATATTTTTTAATTTTATTACTTAGTAATTACAAGTAATTATTTTGTAACTATTATGAAAGTAGTATATAGGAACTGTGCCCTTATTAAGATTCCTAAGGTTTGGTTGTAGAGGAATTGGTTTATAGGGGACACTGGGGTTTACTGGCAGTTTTCACTTCTTGGCACATATCCCAGACATGCCATACATTGGGATATTGGGATAATGGGCTGGAAGTTAGGGAAACAGCCTTGTGCCTGGAGGTTGACAACAGCATTGGCAGATTGCTACATAACACAGGACTCCATGCATGCAGACCACTATGCGGACTGCCCTTAACACCACGTCAATGTCACCAAAGACTCCAATGGTGTCGTACCTGACTGCCATGGCAGCCGATCATCTTCACTGAAATGTCCCCCTTTTGTCTTGGTGGGGATGATCAACAAATCTGTGTGTGGAGTCACTGTGATCAGTGCCATAATGAATGGCTTGTCGTCACATGTCATTCATCCAGAAGGCCTGGTGCCACCCGTACTCCAAAATCAGCTGGAACTGCGTGAGAATATTCAAGCTGCATGGGATGGATTATCATAGGAGACTTTTAGGAACCTCTACAACCCCATGCTGAGACATCTGGCATGCTGCGTTAGCAAACATGGCGGCCTTAAATTACACTGAGAGACACTACTTTTGTGTGTTATATTTTTATGACATTTCTATAGAGTACTTACTCAGAGTAACTCATCTCTCATATTATATTTTTATAGTCAATTTTCACTTCAAAAAACATTTAAATGATACACTTTGTGAGAGCTCCCCCTGCTGCCCCAAAAGTCAACACTGTGGTGGACAAGGCTTCTGCTTTATGACTAAATGACTAAACTCAACATTACTACAGAAATCCCAAATACATTTCCAAAAATGTGCCAAGCTGAAAGGTCAGGGCTGGCCGGGCTGGTTCACTAAAAGTCTTCACTCATATCCGTCTTGATCCTTTTATATCTGCCTGTGCTCATACCAAATGGTTCCTGAAGGAGAGCATCAGACTGTATAATGTGTCGCGAGTCTCTTTTCCTGAGTTCACTTAACTAAGCTCATGCTACTAGGCATTTAATATCCAGTACCACAGGCCCAGTCCAGCCTCATGAGGATTAGCTAGAAGCTGCCTGATATGCAAGATGAGCTTGCGTGTCACTGGCAATAAGACAAAGAGTCAAACCAGGAGCAGGGTCAAGCGAGGAAAATCAGGGTTGGTTTTTCATAGCTTGCATAACAATGTGGTGATACGGTGCTCTTGCAGGGTCAAATCGAATCAAAATGAGTTGGTGTTACTTAAAAATGAAGGGACTACTTAAGAGCCAAGATCACTAATATCGCTAACTATTATGAACTGCCCTAAAATCTACACATAGGAACTATTTGTTATTTATTCATTTTTTGGTATGCAAGTCTAATGCCCTCCGATCCATCCAAATCAGTCCATAGTTTTAAACATCCAGCAAAGCGTTAACCTGTAAAGTATGGCATGTGTGTATTTGAAAGAGCCGGCAGCCACACAGGACAAAGAGCCACCTTTTTCATTTTTCAGCTGAATATTTAGTCGTCATTGAAGCACAGCACCACTGTCATAATGCACAAAATCTCCTGGACTGCTAACAGAGACCCCTTGTGGAGCAAATGCTGTGGTTCGATATATATATAAATGCTGTGGTTCGATATATATATATATATATATATATATATATATATATATATATATATATATATATATATATATATATATATATATATATACAGATATATATATACAGACATATATATTCAGTGTTCACTTGCTGAACAAAACTCCTAATCATCATGATGTTTGTACTTCCCCCTCACTGTGATAAGTCCAGACCACAGCATCGTTTATGAGACATGTCCACTGCACAAAATGAGCTTCTAGTTATGATAAGATGTAAACTGAGTTATTTTTTAAGTTTATGCTATATTAGCCAAAAGTATGTGGACAGATGGAAGATTATAAACACGGTCTGCTATGATCATTAACATATATATATATATATATATATATGGATCAATAAATTATGGTAAATGACTGATATGGGCAATATTTATTGGGCTTCACATACAGAAGTAGCGCCTCTCAGTGTGGCGTCATGCCACCATGTTTGCCTGGGGTTGTAGAGATTCCTAATGGTGTCCTGAAAGAACCCATTCCTTGAAGCTTAAATATTCTCCCACAGTTCCTGTAGATTTTGTGGTTGGGGTTGGGGTGAAGTGACACCAGGCCTTCTAGACATGTGACAACAAACCATGCATCCAGGTGCTGACCAGTGTGCCTCTGGATTCATTGATCATCTCCATCGAGACAAAAGGGATTCTTCCCACTTCCTTCACGTCACTGGTGCATGCCTTCTTCTATCCACAGCCACCAACAGCATGCTTTAATGGTATCCGTAGGATCCGTGCAACATGGTGATATCCACACAACTGGTATGGAGCACACAACGTAGATAAGACCATTCCACTTTCTGGACCCCTACCGTACAACCCCTCTCCAACTACTCTAGCAGTTTGTTTCCTGATTGACCAGTTTTCTGGTAAAGGTATGAGTGGATCGGATACAGTAGTGCTGCTGCAGCATATAAACACCACAGTATTACAGAGTACTACTCTATGTACTATATAGTCTGTAGAAGTACAAGATGCACTTATACAATAAGCATCCAAAATGGACGAAGAGTGTAAAGACAAGGTTGGTGTAGTTAATAAAGTGGCTAATTGGTGTATTAGTGCTATCTTAACTAATCCTCTCCTCGAATTACCATTCAATTAAATTAGGTGTGCTGCTGCTGGAGTTTGACAAGTCCATGCAACATCACTGAGAAATCAGGAAACAAACCAGTGCTCTTCTACCCGAGACAGAAATAAGTTTACTGAAATCAAATATCCCGTATACTACAGTATTTATGCTACACTGTATTTATTCTTACAGTATATAGTTTTTTTAGATGCAGAAACAGACTTAACACCCAGATAGATAGTGTTAAACCATTGTCATGGCTGACTGAGACTTTTGCACACTACAGTATCTCCAATTCACATGATTTCTTCAAGGCTTGCAGTGGTTTTCAATCAAACTGCCAATGACTGGCCACCAGTCACCAACCTGAATTGATCCTGAGTCTAAACCTTCACTGAGATCACAGTAAGATTTATATCTGGGATTAAAGCTAGTGTCATCACTACTTTGAGTTCTAAAAAATACTTTCCAGCCTGATTCATTTGATTTGTCAGACAGCACATGCATTACTCATACAGCAAATGTAATAATGAAATACCCCTTGTGATAGGCATGACTAATGCATCCGGACAACCTCTCAAGAAAGCTGTACCCTTCAACATGCATCACATATCAGTGTCAGTTCCAAAAAAAAAAAAAAAAAGACAAAACATATCATGTATCCAAGCAGTCAGTGACCAAACTCTCTTCAATGACCTTGACAGCTATTAGTTATTCATTTCACACAGGAATGGCAGAGCCACACAGGCAGAGCCTAATGTTTGAAGAATGTTATCTTACAATAATATTACAGAGGTCAGAATCGCATTGCTATTCCTGCACTGGAGTTCCATGCATTAATCCATACCAAGAGGACTAAAAATATGCATCATTACAGCCTCGCGTGTCAGCTGAAATAAAGAGATGAGACCCAAAATCATCCATTTCTTCCCAATCCGCTCTCCGCTGTGATAAATGTGCTCTGGGAACAGAACTGTGCTGTGTGAAATGTTTCTTTGACAATGAAATGTCATGAGAATGAATCTTAAACGTGTGTAAATCAAACAGAGGCATGAGCCACTGGCTCACACACTTGGTTCTCAGCAAATGTGCGTGTCGCTTCTGAGAAATCGCCTCCGTGGAGAATGATGGGAGGCCATTAGTCAAACATCAGCAAAGAGGGGGGGAAAAAAAGTAACAGGGGAAAAGAAAAAAAAAAGTGTCTGACAGCATCGTGGCGAGGACAAAACGATAACAAGGTGCTCATTTGAAGGGTGAGGAATGGTGTTTGCTCCTTTCTCTCGGTGGGTGTCTTATGAGCGAGAGGGATGGAAGAAGAGAACGTCCGAGAGCGAGAAACGAGAGGAGGCAGCGGAGACGGATCAGAACAAAACAAGACAGACAAAAAGGGAGATACGGAACGGTGAAATAAGACGATGAAGGTGACGGCACCCAAAGGAAAACGGATGAGCAAAAAGAGAGATAAAATGGAGGCTGAGGAGAAACGGGCGATCACTGGTGCGGATAAAAGAAAAATGGCTTGAAAAGATGGAACGCCGCCACTTTGTCCAAGCCCACAATCCGGAGCGGAGAGCCAAACACAACAAGGGGTGATCTGCCACCATTAGCACAACACGTAAATGTTGTTGTCTCTCCCGCCCTCCCCTCTCAATTAACTCCCGAAAAAGTCATGATTAATAAACGAGCTGTGGCCCCTGACAAGAGTTCAATTACGACGGAAGGCGCTGGTGATGAAAAGAAGCAGCTCACAGGAAGATTCGATTAAAGTTACCGCATTAAAACTAGGCTACGGCGGTAACTGGCTGAGATACATCTGCATGTAAACATGTATACCTGCCTCCTGTTTGCTTTTTTTTTGTAAACAAAGAAAACAACAACAACACCGTCCACAATGCACCTGCCGGCGGAGCACCAAAAGGTGAATATGTGTAATTACATCTATTGAGAAATAATTACATCCTCACAGACCCTCCATAATTACTCAGGAAACAGGAAATGTCGACAAGAGCATTTAGGTGCAATAAAGGTGATTATGCGAGGAGGTAAAGAGGCATCGTCAGCAAATTCCACAACTAAAACAAAGGTTTGAAAAACCCTGAGACATTGTTCATTTCCACTGCTCAGGAGCCTTTTTTTCTTGCTCTAACCAAAGAAGAAGGAAAATATAATTTGCTTATCGGGAGAGCTGTTAGGCTCTCTCTTACAAAAACTGCAGTACTTTGCAAAGAAGTCAAATATAAGCTTTCCTGGGAAAGCAGCTGCTTCCTAACGAATTCTCATATAACAGTACACCGAGGAATACTCTCACTGCAAGGCTCTTTCCATTGTAAATCGCTGGCCATGTGGCTCGGAATAGGACGTCACCTCCAGCACTGCCTCAAGCACTGTACAAACAGGAAAACGTCCCCCGCTGTGAGCTTTCACTTATCGTCACTCTACAGCATTCCACACCTACTGTGAAATAATATTAACTCACCTTAATGCTTTGCTCATTTTGTATATTCAGTTTGGCAAACATTCCTCACGCAGTATCTTAATGTCAGGACCGGACAAACATCTGCCACTGGATGCACACTGCTGTCAGCGTGGCCAGTATAATGATATTTAATATTATTATGATAAAGTATATCATACTGAGTCACAATAAGCTTTTCTAAGCACAACCTGAACACTGAACAGCTACATGGTTCTCGGTATAGGGAGCATATACATACATACATACATATGTACATCATGTGATGGACTGCCGGACTGTCCAGGGTGTTTTGCGACTTCTGCCCATTGAACGCTTGGATAGATTCCAGCAGCCCCGTGACCCATAAGGCTTAAACAGTTTTAGTCCTGACTGCGTATGCCTATGTCTGAATGTCTCCCTCCTCTGGGGAGATTTCACTTGGACTCCGCTACACTATTACTCACACCAGCAGCTGATCTAGGACTCATTAGGACTCACATATGTACCGTGCCTTTCCCTGTCTGTTTGCGAAGTGTGTGTGTTTCACGCCCGAGTCTAATGCTGACCATACGCTAGAAAACTTGAAATAACTCTTAACAGATTCAAGTCTGACACCCTCTCACATCTGAAGGCAGCGTGTCATAACAGAGTTTTTAGATTATGCATGTAAATATGGTGAAACCGCTTAAAAAGTCATTTGGTATGAGGTTGGCATTAGCTGTTTAACGTTTGTGTTCATCCCAGGGTTTTGACCCCCCGCTTTAAAATCCATGCTGGACTTCAACTCATTTTTTCAGCAAGGTTGAAATTTGGATTTGTCTCTGATTGCCTGCCTGTGATTTGACCACTGCTTGTCTGGAATCCGAGTACTGGACTGCCTCTAACAGAGCCACTGTGAACATGCAACCTGCTTCAGTCTCAATGTTGCAGTACTGAAATTTGCAGATGTTAGTGCACATTGTAAATGTCATTTTGTTCTTTCTTTGTTTTAGTGAGATGTACAGGGGTTGGACAATGAAACTGAAACACCTGGTTTTAGACCACAATCATTTATTAGTATGGTGTAGGGCCTCCTGTCAGTTCTTCTTGGGAATGACATATACTGCGTCCTGCACAGTGGTCAGAGGGATTTTAAGCCATTCTTCTTGGAGGATAGTGGCCAGGTCATTACTTGATGCTGGTGGAGGTTCGTCCTTCTTGGTGGTATGCTGACATTACCCTGGATACCGTGGCTCTTGATACATCACAAAGACTTGCTGTCTTGGTCACAGATGCGCCAGCAAGACGTGCACCAACAATGTGTCCTCTTTTGAACTCTGGTATGTCACCCATAATGTTGTGTGCATTGCAGTATTTTGAGCAGAACTGTGCTCTTACCTGCTAACTGAACCTTCACACTCTGCTCTTACTGGTGCAATGTGCAATTAATGAAGATTGGCCACCAGGCTGGTCCAATTTAGCCATGAGACCTCCCACACTAAAATGACAGGTGTTTCAGTTTCATTGCCCAACCCCTGTAGTTCTCTGTAAAGTATGTCTTCTTTTCACTTAGAGCCTCAACTTTTAAATACTACTGTACTTCTGTATGGTTTGTTAAACATGGAACAAAAATAATAAAATGAATTGTTTTTTTAATGTGGCCTTTTTAAAAATCTGTCTATTTCAACATGAAACTTCAGAAACAGTAAAGATCATGAGTCATATCATGTGAAAATGTCATCACTGTGTGGGATCACATTAACTCCTGTTGGAGGGGGATATCATTTACTTCTAACTCCAATAAAGTTAAAGAAAGATTTCTATAATATAAACCAACATCTGAAAACACCTTGTGGGACTTCTTTTGGAAGTGATTAGTCATGCAGGAGGTATTTTAGGCTTGTTTACTGAACCTCAACCTTGTGTTACTAATTGGAAATTACAAGGTTGCCTTCAATAGACAAGGCACAGAATTGTTATTTGTTGCATTCCTTCATGGCATTTGCATTTTAATGATCGTGCAAAATCCCCAATACACATAAACAGGTAAGGATGATTGTTGTTATTCCGCAGTGATTTTTTTTCTTTATCTTTTCTTCCTTACTTCCTTAATCTTTTCTTCCTTTTTTTGCAGCTGTAATATCATCGTAAGTAAAAGTGATTCATTAGCCCCAGCTTTCAGAAGACTCCTACTTCCACCAGAGCCACTAGAGCTTGTTTTTTTTACTCGCCGCTACGCTGCATTCCTGAAGAAGTCTTGAAATGCAGTCTTTAGTCCACAGAGCAGAAAAACAAGGTCCACATATCTCCTGGCTAGCTAACATGCTTAACAGCTTGCTTTATCCATGTTCATTCGCGGTGCAGCGACACAAACCAAAACTGACACCATCAGAAACACACTTAAAAGTATTCATCTCTGAGAACAGGAGAAAATCAAGCTCCACTCTTACTTCAGATCTGAACACGTCCACGGGTGTTTCTGTTTATCCTTCCACTGTAAAAGGTCAAATCAAGATGCTGGTACTGAAAAAGGAAACTTAGTAAATCTGCTAAAAAGCTACTGGCATTGTCAGAGCAAGGGACTGACCCCCCCCGAAACCCGGACCTCAGCGTCACTAAATGTTTGTGCTTGTGTGTGCAGTAATTAATTTCTAAGACTAAACTTTGGAGTTGAGGAAAAACAGATTTCTGCAGATTTCTTAGAAAGCAAATCTCCAAAAAGAAAGGAAGCTGTAATAAAGAATAGTCGCAGTAAATGCGGGAAAATGATGTAATATTTAGTTGTTAAATATATGTTCTCTACTTTTTCCCTGATGCTGCAAAAACAAAAAAATATAATGGCTGTTTGGACTAAAAGTGAAATAAATAAAGCCCAATCTCCGACTTTTGCACAGTACTGTATATTTATTGGTGCTGTCACAGTCCTAACCATTTACAGCGTCGGCGTATTGATGATATTTTGCTTTAACGTACACAGTTTTGCTGAGTCTCTAACCATGCCATACTCACAAATCTTTGCAAGCATGCAACAACCATCGAGTGTTGGATGATTTACTTACAGGTTAAAGATCCAATAAAACCGAGGCAGAGTGATTTTCTTATGCACAGTATATATGTCAGAAGGAAATGAGGAAAGAGCTTTAGTGCAGTGATGGCTCCTTAAGGAGCACGCTCAGTTGGGAGTCTTTACTGAATGATGGGAGTATGTACAATCAATTCTGAGCAGTAATAGACGAGCAAATGAAGTAGTTAATGTCCTTTACCATTCAGCGTCAGTTGAAATCCCACAATCCACATTGTATTCGATAACAAACATACATTCAGCTCTTATAAATGTGTCAGAACATCATCAGTGAGGACTAATTGTGCTTTCCCTTCAGTCTAAATGGTTTTTTTTATTTAGAATACAACGGTCCTGGGAGGACATACTGTCCCCATGGAAATATGATGTGCATGAAGATATTTTTAACTTAGTATAGCTGTATGTTGCCCAATTAAGGGCATAAGTAGTTCAGGTTTATGATCGCAGCAAAATAGGACATAAGGAAGATGTATGGACAGTCTAGTTTGTATATGTGCGGTTTGATTAAAGTTATGTAGTCTATAGGCTGGGGCAAAATGAAGGTTTAAGCCCATGTTCGGATTAACAGCATTAGTTTATGTTATTCGACATGATTAGTGTCTGTTTTGCAGGACGATACATCATTTTTACTGAAAGCTGCACATTTACTCCGGCATACATGAACCCTGCCTTCAGGTTTTCCATCTGCAAACACTTTCACAGTCCCAGTGCTTTAGTCTATTTCTGGTAAGACTGCAGAGTGCATGTTAATTGCTATTGTAATGCCGACCTCTATAACATGGTGCTGCAAACAAGGACAATGTAATGCAGTGCATTTAGAAGCATGTCTGGTGCATTAAAACCAAACACTTCCAGTTATCAAAGCAGTACTCAACAAAGGAGCACTCTGACAAATCACTGAAATTTCCCATGGATATTCACTCAGTGTGTGATCTGTGAGCTTTCCGGTGAATCACAGCCATTTATGCAAAGGGAAAAAAATGAAATTCATTTATTTTGTTTTGTCAATCAGCAATACATTTTCTTTTTTAGAATTATTACATCTAACCTGTGCACATGTCACATGCCCATGTGTCCACATGTGTTTTAATTTTGAGGGTTTTTATGAACACACATAATTTTAGCAGTACGAGAAATCATCTACATAATGGAGTGATCCATATGGTAAAAATGTCATATCAAAAAACAAAATACAATATTGACTTTTCCTCAGCTTTGATAAATTGAACAAGACTAAACACAACCTGTAGTGATAAACAAACCATTGAACCAAACATTCAAACAAGGCACTGCATTTACCTATGTACTAAAAACCCAAACCAAGGGATACAAAGAAGTGATTGAAATACATTTCATAACCAATCATGGTCTTTCTGACATGCAGTGTGTGTCAATATGCCCTCTCGAGCAATGAGTTGGGCATGAGAGCATGAAATTGAGTAGTGTGAGAGAGAAACAGGGAAAGTTGCCAAAGTCCAGCCATTGTAATGGTTAGTACTGTGAGGTTCAGGGACATACTGTCTACTCTCACATTATGATTCAACAGGCGCCTAGACCTTGACCTTCACTGAACAAAGTCATTTCAACATGGATTGAGCGGACTTCATTTTACCCTGCTTTAAAAATTTATGTATTTCACAAGGTCCAAATGTCGACTAGAACCAAACAATGTTTGGCCTCATCTGAAGGTGTTCGTTTCTAGCAGGTAAATTTTTCTTCCTTTCTTCACGTTACAGACACTTTTTACTGTGTGGTACGCAGCTTAACATCCTTAAATAAGCTATATATTATGGAGAGCTTTGTTAAACTTTAAAAAGGTTCTTCATACCCGCACATCTCATTTACAAAAAGGATGATATTAAAAAAACACTGACGTGTTCTTTAGGCAAATAAAAGAGATTCTTCTCTGGCGTAGATATAAAGAATGCTTTCAGGTTCCAATCAGCATCCTAATTTTAAAGAGTGTGGATGTAATTAACATACACTCCCGGGCAATAAAACAGACTACATCCAGAATACAGTGTTTTTTACTGATTGTTATGGCCTGGCTAAAGTCCAGATTTCAACCCTATGAAGAAAATAAATAGTCTTACATTAAACACAAACAGCTTGTAGCCACCTATGCTGAGTGGAACAATGCTGACTCTACATTTCTGTAAGATTGTTGGCAAGTTTACCTAAAAAACTGCATTATTAAAAGAAATGAATGAGGAAGCTTTCCAAATCAACTCACTTTACCTGTTCGTTAAATGATTTGTTATTAAAACTATTGAATACTTACTGTTGCCATTTTATACCTATTTTGCCCAGAATTATAGTTAATCTAGATTAATGACTTGCAAGCAACAAGTACCCCAAAATGAATGGCTAGGACACTCTGGTTATCTTCTATTTCATATTTTTTCATAGGCTAAATCTTTTTAAGATGATGGTTCAAATTATTCATGTGGATATCTAAACTTATGTAAAAACACACATGAATTCCAATCTGAACATTGTCAGTAACATCACATGGCCACAAATTGGACACAGTTCAGTCTCAGACCACAAAAAAAAAATGTCTCATGTGATCAACTTTAAGGAACATGAAGTGCACATCAAAAGTGTTGCAGGTCTGCGGTGGGAAGTCTTTATGTTGCATCCGGTCTATGTTTAGCTAACCAGCTCTTTATTGTATATTGTCACATTCCTTTCTGTAACCTGAGTACTGATTACTTTGGTTGAAGGTATTAGCAAAAAGCATGACGTCAAAAATGATAAAGACAGCACTGGGCAGACAACCTACAGAAAATCACACACCGAATCACAATGAACACAATTTCTATTTCGGAAAACAGCACAATATCAAGAGCAAGGGAAAATGACCCTTCCAAAAAGGCTTTGTTCACTGAGTGGAGTGGAGTGGGAGTGTTCGGAGCGTGGACAGGCTGCTGTGGGTCGCTGAGCTAATTTAGCTCTGATCACAGCATGATAGCAGTGAAGCCAAGAGAAGCAGGCTAATGCATCAAAGCCCAGAGCCTCTGTCTAGGGTGTTCTCTTATGATTGATCACCACACACCCCACTTTAATTTAAAGTCAATGGCATCTATAGATACCTGTCACCGCAGAAGAACTACAAATGCCTTCCCTCTGTAGCGTAGCCTCCGTTCGCCTCTTCAGACACTAGGGTAGTTAAACGTCAGGTCAGTGGAAGAACAAGGAAGAAAGAAAAGAGCTCTGCAATCTTTCAAAAGGCCTTTTCCTCCTGTCCAGTATGACAGAAGGGGTATAGATTCATGGATCATTTATTTTTAAGATGGATCAGAACTGTAAAAATCCACACTCAGCTCATTCGCCGCCGTGCAGGGGACTCCAGACTGAACCCTCCAGCCTCACTTTTTCTTGTTAGGTGAATGAAATTTCCCTAAACTGAGACAAAAACCACCTCAACAGAGAAACAACCATGTGGTGAAATGAGGTGAGGCATAAAAAGCTAATTCATGGTGCGCGTTATGGTGACAAACTGAAGTACCATTCCTTCTTTTGTGTTTTTATAGCTTATAGGGCATAAAAACATCGGGAGGAGAACGCCGCTATATACTCTCACTGACAGTTGTAGAACTAAAGCCATTAGCATCCTGCAGCCTCTTAGAGAAGACTCAGATAAAAATTAATAAAATTCCATATATCTGTTAGGCATGCCAAAAACGGTCTCTCTGAGTAAATAGAGTGTGAATAGCAAAAATGCCTTAATACAGTACAGCTCTTCTGCGCTAGCTTTTACAGAATACCACCCTCCCACCTTTGGGATGTCTCATTCTTCTTATTACAGGCCCTAATTAGCACTGACAGAAGCAAAATGGCCACTAACAATCCCTGATGGACCTCTCAGGATGCTTAATAATGTGGAGGCTTGCTACAGGAAGGAGCACAAAGAGTTTATATGTAACTAATTTTGTTCATTCAGGAACAATTATGCAAGCGCAATGTTAAACCCGGAGAATGATGCAACTTCTAGATGTCATTATCACATGATCCCACAACCATAAGGTCTGAAATGTAATTAGTTGATTAGCGACTGTATTTAGCAAAACCTGATTTCCCTACGTTTCAGCCCATTCTGTTAGAATGTGCTGCTCTACTATATACTGTCATGATAAAACCTTTAGCTTCTGGTTAAGGTAGACACAGGACATCTCACTCTCTTTAAATTTGCTTTAGCATCTATACAAAGGCTCCAAAAAGCAGTATAGTAGTGGCACCCTGGTGATCCGTTGTGACTCCTAGACCCATCTTAAAACACCAGCTGGCTTTGCAGTTTTGGAAAGGTCGGTTTAAAAGAAATGCTACTGGGTTTGTCATTTTATTTCCTAAGACAAAGAACAAATACATTTGTATGGCAGAAAATACTTACAGGTGGGCCAATGTATCTCTTGGGTGAAAGTGATGTTGCCTCCAAACCTGGCCAAGAACATTTATTTTCATTATGTAAGGTGACAGGATTTCAGAAATGAAAGCCAGGGACACTGCGAGATTTGTCACTCGTCGCTTTTTAGAAAAAAAGTCGCTTAGTAAGAAGAGTCTCATAGGTCTACCGACTTAGGCAGGGATGAGGCAGGGATACGTTTACTGCATGAGAATCAGTGGTTGTATGAGCCCATAATCCTCACCTAACGCTCACACTAGCAGGCGACAGAGCAAAAGCGACCAGACATTTTCTATTGGAGTGCGCAATGTGTAGCCACGATTTAGCAGCAGGTGACGCAACGACAAAGCGATAAGCGACAATCAGGTTGAGATTTTCTCATCTTTATGCAAACGAATTGTGACTCAGCGAAACGACCTTGTAAACGGCTGGCTACAACCAACTTTTCAGAGTAATTGTAGACACTGGGGTCAGAGGTCACTTGCCCCAACTCTTCTTGTTCCTATCAGCATTTTGTTCCTATCCTCACCAGTGTGGTGGTAAACATAGAAGAGAAGCTCATACCACTGTTTCTTCTTTTCCCATACTATATGATGCATTGTTGCAAATCTTTGTTGGGTCACTCTATAACTGGCTAAGTTAGACAGCATGCTAACCAGCCAATAAAGCTAGCCACAGAAGTTCCATACAAATCCATTCATCATTAATTATATGTGCTTTAAAAACTAGCTAGCTTTTCTGTACCTTGTACACACCCACACATGACAATGCTAGCAGCCTTAAACACACCCCAGCAGACAAACTTGGAGCAGTGTAAGACTTGTTACCTGCTAGTGTGAATGTAGGGTAATACAGAAAAGAGACTCCTGGCTATAGCCCAATAGCCAGAGCCTGATTACCCCACTGGCCTAGCTCCAGGGCTGGGTTGCAACTGAAAAAGTGACATCCTACTTTTTCAATTGTTCGAAAAATAGCGCATTTGACTGGAGGGTTGCCTGTTCGATTTCCTGAGCCGAAAGTAACGACAGAAGTTTTAATCTCTGGGTTACCTTGTTTTGAAAAATGGTGATGCTTTCACAAAGCAGTATTCTCTAAAACTAGGCAAGCAAGTTGTAAACGTTAGTAGATAGCAGTAGACCCCTCTGTTGGCCCAAACAAGTGCAATACGAGATGCCTATCTATGGACAATTTCTTCACAGCTAAAAACGAGCACATTTCCAGGGCAGAAAATAGGAACTACATGGTTAATATAACATAAAGGATTACCTTTTCAAATGAAGCACTAAAAAGAGGTTGATGCACCCACTACCAGTGGGCTGTCTGCACTGTCCCCTCCCTGTACTTACTGTTTGCTGTTTCGTGTATTGTAAATTGTCTTGTGTATTTATTGTATTTATTGTTTTATGTAGCACCTTGGTCCTGGAGGAACATTGTTTCGTTTCACTGTGTACTGTACACCACTGTATATGGTTAAAATGACAATAAAAAACTACTTGACTTGACTTGATACTAAAACTTGCTAACATTAGATGCTTCCATGTTCTCTATAGACAGAAGATCAGACATGTTAACATGTTACCTGTGTTAATTCTCTGTTTAACATCTTCCTACTGTACTACCACATCATTCACACACACTGAGAACAAGGAGGCGTACCAGACAATGCTAATAATAGACAGGAGACAGGTAACAAAGAGTTGCCATGAAAGGCCTACACAGTAAAATCAGGTTAGAGACAGCCTACTGCCTGCAGCACTGTGTAGGATATAGGCCGATGAAAATGTACACACATACACTTAGCCTGTGAAAAGCCTATCTGAATCCTTTTCTCAGATGCTTCTGGTCAAAGGCATCAGTCGTAAGAAGTTTGTAATGTAGCATAATGCGAAGCTTGATGGTGACCTGCTGTGGCAAACGTGACCAGTATCTGCTCAGAACCAATTCTCCACATCAGCAGGAGGTCACGGTAACCTGTGCAGCTGCAGCGCTTCAGAGCTGGCTCTCCTGCTGCGCAGGTTTCCACCCCCCTGAGCTTTACTCCATCTCCCTGCACTGTCACACCCTCCCTCCATCCACTATCTTTTGGATCTGGTTCATCTGGGACGGACCAGGCCCCTCTGAACCTCCTGACTCTGAGGATGATGTTCAGCACGAACAGAACTACTGACCAACATCAAAGCTCTGCAGTAAAGGATAGTTTGATCTATTTTGAATGACACAGATGCTCTTTCATGTCATTCCATACATCCTCAGCATAGAAAGTGTACTCATGTAGCTGTGCACAGTATCATTAACGCAAAACATAAAAGTTGTACTAATCTCTAGAAAAGTTGCTCGAGTCTTCTAGATGGTTTAGCACCCTCAAGCCAAATGTTGTAAATATCTGACGTTCTGGACTTCGGCCACATGACTTTGGAATAATGACTCTAACTACAGTCAGATGCAGATTGCCGGTCCTGTAACAGCAAAGTGCTCCAAACTAAATGGGCCTAATTAGCAAATGTTGCCTGGGTATCGAACAGCACATCCAGTTTAGACATATCATTAATATTACATTACACCTGCATTTAGCCTGCTCCAGTGTGGTTACACTGACCACAATAATGTTGGATTGATAGTTTGAATTGTATGTATATGTTGATGTAAACATATTGAGTTGAGAGGATTTCATTCTTGAGACATGTGTGTAGATAAAAGAAAGCAGAAAAGGGCTTATGTGTCTGACACAATAAACAAAAGTTTTAGATTTCTGATTATCGCTATAACACCACTCGTGACGTAAGTAATGTTTGTTTATTTGAGCTGTGCCTGTGATTACTGGGTGCTGATGTAGCTGGTAGTATACCCTAAACAAGGAAAGGAACCACAAGAAATTGAATTGCTTCCATCAAACTCCTACATGATTGTTTATTTAATATTGAACTATATCAGCCATCATTTGGTGCATACTACTTCAAATTATGGAAGAAGTAAGCAAAATCAAACTACGATCAAGACACACAGCCTTAAAGTAAGTAAACTGCTAAAACTATAAGTATGTCCCCGCAACAAAAAAGTCCCTGAAGTGGAAACATCGCAGTCAGGACAATGCAGTGATCAGGAGTTCTGCTGCACACTGTCTGAGCCGTTGTGATAATCACAATTATTTATATGGCAATTAATCTTCCGTGGTGGTGACAGCCTGAATCATACTGGTACTACCCAATACTGAACATATACTGTACATTAAAAGTGCTTTGGTTTGGTACACAAACTATCAAAATATCTATTAATATCTAGAACATATACAACAACTTGTTTTCTCCAAAAACCTTGGAATGGACAATAATTGAAGTGAGTATAAATATGATTATCTTTTTATCAGAATTTAAAGAACCTTCACATCATATAAGGTGAGTTTTTTTTTTTTCTGAGAACCATACATACAAGCCAAGAACCATTTAAGACTCTTTATTTACAAGGTCATATAATCAGCTTACTACCAGCGGGGAGGCCAGCGAACCACCAGTGGGCCATGAAGCATCCTATTCAGGTGAGGGCAGTAGTTTGTAGTGGGCCAGCAGCATCATATATAACCATATTAGCATTATATTAGGTATAATAATATTAACATGCACTATATTAATGTACAATGTTAAATTAATCTTCAGTTTGAGACTACATAGCCACTAGCTAGCTACTGATAGAGAGGTTTCTTGGTGTGCTTGTGGTCCTTGTTTATATTTGGGCATAAATGACTTAAAAAAAGTTGATTGTAGTTTTCTGGTGGGCCGCTGTGCTTTGTAGTTATTATCAGGTGGGCCTTTAGGCAGAAAAATGATAGCACAGAGGCTTTACTTTTGAAAAGAAGACAATACTGCTCGAAACTGTTAACTGGCCAGTCTGGCAATATATCAAACTTAATGATACATGATAAAAGAGAATTCATCACCGTCAAGAAAACTGCAGCCACTGCAGGAGAAACTTCACTCTTTCTCCACCTGCCGCCCTCCTCATTACCACCTGAGCTAAACATACTACGGCTACACAAACAAAGTGGTAATGCATCAGCAGGAGGTAGCTAGCTTGCTTAGCTTTTTCCAGATAAAAAATGGCCAGATACTCTTCTTTTGTCATTGCTACATTTCTGGCAAACACATGTTGTTAAGCTCCAGTTAGAAGTCCAAGATTGCTTGTAACAGAGCTGCTAGATTGCACTGTGGGGTTTCCTGATTGTAATGAATGGGAAAGTTAAATGCATGAACATGTTTTGCTCTTTTAAAAAACACAAAAATGCAAAATGAAATTTTGGTGGTTTTTCTATTTCTTTGTATGTGGAATTGACACTGGAAGACAAAAAAAGGCTCTGCTGGAAACATTTCATGTTTAATTCTTACCCTGAACCTTTAATTATGTGGGGAATACTGCAGCTCTTCTCTCCCTACTGCTGTTAGGCTGTACAACCGGTACCTCCTCAAGCAGAAAATAAGACACCACTATCTATCTTATCATATCAGACCAATATCTATCTCTATATTCAATGTGACTCATTTATTGAGCAATATCTGCTGCTTCACCTCATAACCAGTATACCACCTATATACATCTTGTACTGGCTGCCAACATCATTATACTTCTCGTACTCTGATGGCTTATATCATCAGTATTCATGTAGACGGTATAAGATGTGTTTTTTTGCCAAACATTAAGAGATTTATACATTTTTTGTCATTTTTAAATACTTTTGTCTACCTCTGTCTCTGTATCTGTATACTGTATATTCTTCTGTAACGATGCACATTCCCCATGTGGGATATGAAACTCTATCTTATCCTAATATGGCTAAGCAGGTAAGCTGTATAATGTTCTTAAGTCGGGTATTAACTGGAAATTTCCAGAAATGTAAATTATTTACTACTTTACATGACTGCAAAACCAATTTCAGATACATCCTTCATGTTGAATATAAAATCAGGGATGTTAAGGAGAAATAACTTATATAACCTTTGATCTGAAGAAATTCTATTTAGTCTCGAGTGATTATTGTGCCAAGCAATAAAAAAACAGGCCCCCAAACGAGCTTCAACAGGCCAGCTTTCCTCATGCATCTGTTTTTAAAACCTGAATTACAGAGGCAACAATAAAGTGTTGACATGTCCGGGTCTCCGCCTCACCCACGCATGGCATTTCGAAGCGAAAGGGCAGGGAAGGCAGAGAGAGCAGAGCAAACGCACAGCAGAGAAGCTGACTGATTAAGTGGGCCACTGAGGAGCTCTTTGTTTGCAGATGCCATCAGTGCTGCGGCATGTTTTTCAATGAGTCCTTTTAAGACACACACAGGAGGAGCTAGCCAGTAGCCTGGCCCTCCACAGGTTGCACAACAGTACTGCTGATCCACAGCATAGAGCCGAGCACCGCACCTGCATAGACAGGTAATCAAACGGCATGATCGAATGAGCGGAAAACAAAAATGTGGACCATAGTTATGAGATAAACTTTATTTCACATTTAATAGCACAGGGTGAGGCTTTTTAATGTGTTACTGAATTGCTGCAGGGAAGGTAAAGTTTTGTATGTGCTCTCATGAAAGCATGTAACTCCACCATCAGAAATCCCGAATAATAACATGTTCAAGGTTTGGAGTACTGTGTATAATCAGTGGCCATTCTTTATTTATTTAATCTCCAGTCAAAACCTTCTTACAGTAAAAGAAAATGAACTATGAGCCTTATTTACTAATGTTCAGTCTTAGAAGTTAGTTAGAAATTATCTGCATCTCATAACCCAGGTAATCACAGACATTCAATGATGTTAAGGTGTGGACTCTGTAGTGGTCAATACATTGTTCAGATAGATAGATGGTCATCTCCACCAAGACAAAAGCAGGACTCCTTACTGGAGACGACCCGCTGCCATTCTGTGTCACTCCATGTATGCCTGGCACAAAACCACAAACAGACTAACTCATTAAGAGGGCATCACTGCTGTTGGTTGAGTCAGGTACTGCGATACGGCCCGTCCTTGCTCACGTCACATTTGAGGTTGAAATCATTTTTATTTTTATGCTGTCCCATGTTTTTATGTCAATACCAAAGCTTTAGTCCATATGTAGGGCCTTATTTTAGCAACACCCCTGCATTTTAGAGCAGGAAGTGAGAGTGCATCATTGTGGCTTATCAGCAGATAGATGCACTGTAAAGTGTTTCATTGGTCTAACCGAAAAATATTACGATTTAATGCTTGTATAACCATGTTTGCTAGTCATGTTCTAGCTAATGCTTCTAAGTTGAATTGAAATGATGTAAAGTATTCACTACCAAAACACTGTGTACATTTTCATTCCATTTTTATCATTCATTTCATTTCTGTCCTTTAAAACATTAATGGCAGTTTTGACTGGAAATTAAATAAACGAAGGGTGCTAAGTTCATGTAATGACATTTCCATAGTACTGTACATTAACTTCAGAGAATTTCTTAGTTCTCCAATAAATAGTTTTTTCAACAACAGAGATATATTTTGACCTTGTAAATTGAATGATCATGAGTCATTTATAATAAGCTGTACTAAACGGTAATTTAGAGTAGTTGTTTCTCAACTTGGTCCTGGAGGCACATTACCCAGCACATTTCAGTGCTTCCCATGCACTCAACAGCCCTGATTCAGCTTACCAGCTCATTAACAAGCCCTTTCAGAGTTACCAGGGGTGTGTTAAAGCAGGAAGTCCACTGAAATGGGCAGGGCCGAGTGTCTTCAGGACCAGGGTTGAGAAACACTGATTTAGAGATCAAACTGCTTTCTCATGATGGATTATGAATCCATTATGAAGTCCAACTTTGTGTGTGGGCAGCCTTGAATTGAACTCCAAGGAAGTGTACTCATAAGACCATTATAGTTTGCAGAGCATATAATTCGCTAATCCCTCTGAACATCACTGCAGCTCTAGAAATGATCCTCCATTCATTTTCAGCCTAGCCCTTTAGAGTACCAGACCGACTTTGTGAGGCTTATTATTAGTAACTACAGAGATGACAAAGCAAACTGGTTATTAAAAGTTATTTTTAAGTTTTAGAAGCATGGTAATAACCTGTTTATGCTTACATAAGAGGTTAAAGTGAAACACCAGTTTCCCAAACTGTAGTAAAATGATGTGATAAATAACCTCCTATGGCCTCCAAGTAAGAACTATTAGTGTCTGCATCCTTACTTCAGCAACCCTGTTCCGGTGGCTCCTGGTCTAAAATGCCAGAGAAGCTACTGCACAGATACAGACCATTTCACATATAAATTTGTCAAAATGTCATGCACTGATAAATGAATCAATGTCTGATGCTAAGTCAGCAGGCCCAGAGACGGAAAAGAAGAGAGTTGGGGGTTGGTACTGCTACAGATGAAATTGTGGTGCTATATTTACATCAATTCCAGGAGGCCAAGAGGAACATCGGCTCATCAACCGGTATTGCAGCCTCTTACCCAACTGTATTGCTGATACAGGCCTGTACAAGCTGTGCATGAGAGCACACGGATCCGCTCCACTCTGTATTAAACACAGCACAACCAAGTCAATGGGAGGCTTCTAATGATGCACCGATAAGGCAGGCATCCCTGAAATGTGAAAATGTGAAAATCAATCATGGATGACAGCTCATTTAGATTATCAGAGTGAGGGAAAGCTGAAATTTCAATTACTGAGTAAACATCCATTGCCTTGCTTGGATATGTTTAACCTCTACAGCCGTGCTTGACACCCATTCATATTTTTAATGAGCTCTGATTCTGCTGCACCAAGAAGGACTCCACTAATCACGGCCATGTCGATATAGTTTGAGGGACTTATTCAATCAAACTTACTCCATATGGCTGCTATCACTTCCTCCATCCCCTTCTTTCATTATTCAGTGACATCGGTCAGAAACTGGCATGGGGCTGGACATGAGATATAACAATGGATCTACTACACTGCTTTATTGACTGATTTATTTTCTGAGTGTGTCTGACCACAAATTCTATTCTCAGTGCTCTGAATAATGATGCACCAGCCCTATCAGGGTGTAACCTCCCATCTTCTACACCATGGAACATTTTATCATGAAACCATAAAATTCTAAGTTAGGTCAACCCAAAATTACAAGGCAACAATTCTGCTGCAATTTTAGCTGATCTTGAATATATGACTATTCTATATCATGATGTTCTATTCATATAATAAATAGAAAAACATTCCCATTTGTGCTGAGCAGACAAAAAAACCCCAGCCAGAGTATTTTGAATTCTTCAGTTTGTAAACTTTAATCACCAGTTTTCTGTATAAAAGCTGTCACTGTTTAAGCATAGTGCATAATTATTATTCAAATGTGCATTGTTCTGGGATGTTTGTTAAGAGACTGCATATCCTGACTGAACTGATTGCCTGTTGTTAAGTGAGAAAGGGATAAATAGGCAAAGACGTCAAGTTATTAATATAATATCTTGATAAATGGTAACTAAAAATTTTAAGACGTTACAAACTAAATTCCCTTGTATTCAATTTTTATTATATTCGATTTAGAACCTCCCCCCACCCCCCACTCCTGAAAAAAAAAATCCATGCCTGCAACAGACTTTTTAAAATTCCATAATATTCCCAAAATTTCATGACCCTGGGTAACTCTGAAAAAAAGTTTGGGCTTCTTAGGAGAAACTTAGATGACTCAAGGTTACAGTTCATAGCACAGCTTTATTTCAGTAAGTTGAGAACTATGCCTAACATTGTAAAAAAAAAGAGCCCTTTTAGCGTTTATAGCTAAAAACGCAGCCTACTGCAGAAAACCCAACACTTCACCTCTATTCAGGCTCTGCAACATCACAGTCCTTATACAACTCAACTTGTTTTTAAGAGAACTGATAACACTGTGGCATGGTGACACCGCAATCAATTTTGTTAGCAAATTCTTGTAAGATTTCTAAGCTCAGCCTCAAAATTCAGCAGTCAATGTTATGCTGGCATGATGCATTGTTGTTACATGTATTTCCAGGGTGGCTGCAAACAGTACCCTGCTGTACAGGACCCTTACTAGGGCTGTATGTCCTTTGTACCCCATGTTAGACCACGTCTGTGAAGCGCTAGTTAAACTGTGCATGCACTGTGCTATTACCCCCTAGCCCACCGGGACTAGCAGGTCTGTTAGTCAGGAGTGGTCTGGAGTGCCACTCAGCCAGGAGATTTGGATTCTACAGTGGATGAAGCCACGGACATGCTTTGAACACGAGTGTCAGCTGAATTCCTGAACAAAGCTTCCTGGGCAGAGCTTCAAATATTGGCTGCTGATTACTGATGAAGCTCCAGTACCCAAAAACTGGTATTCGGTACAGTCTCACTGATTTCAGCACTTTTTAAAATGACCATGACCATGAGTGAATGGGAATGAGCTGCCTCTGTATAACAATCTGTCTGTAACTGGTTAAACCTACTTTTTACTCCTCCCATTCATCACAGAGTTGGTGGGTGTGAACATGTCCCAGTCTTAGTGTCCTGTCATCACAATGCAACAGGAATCAGAAATGGAGGAGCTTCTTACGTCTGGAGATTCCTGAAAAAATGGCGGATAGTGATGCGCTGGCTACTGCGGTGATAGCAAGACCAGAAATAGCGTGTAAATGTGAATTCAACCCAATCTATCACAACAGCCTGCAAAAATAAAAATGTTCTAGTAAATAATGCACTTATTAGTAGCATTTAAAAAAACCTACACTGAAGCGCCCTTCAGAGACTGGGTTGGTATGACATAAGCTTCATTACCTCCTGTTAGCAAGAAATGATACAGTATGCTACATCTACACTTTAAGATGAACTCATACTATGAAGATTAGTGCATAGCATACAGTGCAGTATTGGTGTGTACACAGCTGAGATTAAACTAATGTTTAATGAAGGCGAATATTTGCAACTTTTGATGGTTAAATACAACAACGAGGTAGTCCACTTCAAATTTATCTCGATTTGAACCACATTATGTTTTTCCATCTAGGCTCTCATCTCCAACACATTAGCTTTTTGGTTTACATATTTCTAATTTAGCCATTTGCTTCATTTGGTCTACTTGCTCCACTTCTTATTTTATAAATCAAAACTTTGGTCATTTGGTCATTTGATCTTACCTCAATGTGGGTACAATAAGAATAACAATTTCAGTCTTTCCATATTCTTCATTCTGACAAGAATTTACATGGGTGGTAATATAACATTACGCTGAAAAACACATTTGAGCTCAGTTCTATTTCAGAAGGACCATTACTGCTGACTCCCTCTATGGATGACCCCCTCTATGGACAAACACCTGTTGATACAATGTTGTTGCTGTTAGTACAGAAAGGTTTAGATTCTAACGACTCTATCTAATGACTCTTTCTATAGGAACTTATCTTCTTTAAATGCATTATGCATACCCTACTGCATATCCATTATGGACATCAGCACAAACTAAATGTGGGTTATAATGAGTTATAAGCATATTTAATAATAAAAGACTTATCAAAACCCCAGTAACTTTTTAATAACAGTTTACACAGATAGAAAAGGAAAAGTATATGGGTATTCTAGAGATAGACATTTGACCAGAACAGAGCTGGAAAAAAACATTTTACACTCTGGTTCATTTTGTGGTCATTAACACAGGAAGCGGAAATGAAATTCTAAGTAGGTTCATTAGTGGACAGACACATTTTAGTAATAAATGTGGAAAATGTACCTTTATGCTGGTCTGAGAGTCAATCGCCTCTGCTCTTTTCACCATGCCTCAGAAAAATCAAACCTGACATGGACCTATTTACAGGCCACGTGGACCAGAAAATCAGCCCATTTGCTCTTTTAACCTCAAGAGAGCACAATATCACCAACCACACTGTGAAGTTGCACGATACCAGAGCAATTTTGTCTCTGCCAATATAATAAAGACATTTTTTATAATAATGGAAAGACTATGATTTATAACAGAGGTGTTGGAAGTGTTCTCAATATGCAATGAGCAAAAAGGCACCTTGGGGAATTTTATGATCCATGACGAGACATCCAGGATCATTGTGAATGTATGCCTGTGTCAGTGCATATTAATAATGGCCTCAGTCCAATGAAGACACTAGTACGCTTTCCTAGGAAGATAATTTCATCTTCTCCCTGCTGGGGCTCCCTCTGCTGCTGTGACTGCCAATACTAAATACACGGTCGCTCGGAAAGGGCGCTCAGGTTTGTAAAAATACAGATGCAGCAACTGTAGAGCTTTTGGTATACGGCTAATTATCGGTTGAACAGTTAATCAAAAATTATGCTAACTATTTCATCAACATCAGCACACTGGAACACATTATATTTGCTCAAATTTATGTTTTTACTGAAAATAGTGAATTCTAAACGGCAATTAAAAAGCAACAATTAGTAAAATGTAGTGCACAATGTTTGATAAATAAAATGCTAATTGGCATCTGAGTATTTTGACTTTATTTATTACTATATTTTGGTTTACAAACTATAAAAAGTCCTGAACTGCCACTGGGGTGGTACAATCTGATGCTGGGATGATACCCCAATGTTTTTTGTCTTCAGTAGTAGATTTTGGGAATCATAATTACATTGTTGCAGTTCCATTTTTAGGCATTTTCTATGCACACCCAGTTGACACTTCTAAGAAATTCAAAAAATTTAAAACTGTAGATTATGAAAAGAAGAAGTGTGCACCTTTGCCCCATTGAAATGAAAGAGGCAAACCATTTAATGAACCTTAGGTTGTATGTTTGGGAGTACAATTTTTCGCACAACAATGTACAGTACCCTTTTCTACGATAGTCCTGTTGTGACTGGATAGCTGGCTACAGTTATCTAGGCTTGTATATTCTTACTATATAGTTATATGAGAAAATCTAGTCATAACTGAACCCCAAGATGCTCTAAGCAACCTGGGAATAAATACATTTCATCCTGACATTTTACTGTGACGTTCATAGAGCTCTTCTTACAATACACAGAGGTACCTGCTATCCCATTAAATCGGTCAGTGCGAAGGGAATTACATAGTAGACATACCATTGCAAGTGGGTGGGTGGTCCTCAGTTATTTTAGAAGAATTTGAGGAGATTTGTGTTTTCTGATGCAGTCATGTCTTCATTTACTCTCCAAAATAATGTTTTCACCTGAAAATCTGCCACTTGACCATAAGAAATCGTGTATTCGCAGTATTCGTGTTTATTTACTGCACCTTCATTATGCACTATAACCTGTACTTATGGCACGGAACCATTCTGATGTCTACCAAATATTTAAGCGTGGGCTACATCTTCATTTAACAGAAAATGGTTTGAGGAGTGAAAGTGATATTGTAGGGAGCAGAAAGTATTAAAAAAAAGTGAAGTGGAGGAGCTCTGGAGAACAGGGAGAAGCAAGCGAGAGGTGGGGGAGTCCGAAAGCTCTCCCCACAGGCCTGTAGTGTCAAACAGGAAATATCTAACAGCTCGAAGGGAGGAATGGCAGGCATACACTTTCTCTAAAACTTCATGTTTTAAATAAAGGCTTTGTAGGTCTACACATCTCTCCACTGAACAGGAACTGCTTATACATTATTACTGGACTTTCGCCTCACACTGTACTTTTCATGCAGAAAGTACTTAACCTTAGAAGCTGCAGTCATCACTGGTGATAACAAAAACATGGTGCAATGAAAGATTATTTCTCACTCCTAGCTCATTACAGCAAAAGAGGACATTCTGTCAGAGGTGTGGAGTCAGAACCTTCAGTGGACACCACGTTTGCATCTGTAAGGTGAAAGTGGGATTTTTATGATTTCTATTTGATGAAAAGTTATCACTCGTTGTACACTTTTTGCATTTTACCATGTTTTGTCATTTTGTGTCATCAGAACAAAGGCAAAAGAGAAACTTGTGATATGAAATGAAACACCAGTGTAATTAAATATGTGACATGCTATGTAATTAAATTGGACATGAAGCTCCTAAATAGTAGCGACCCACTACTGGCTGATGCTGGCTTCTCGAAGCTGAGTGAATGGGAGGCTCAAGATGTGTTTCATGCTGTATTTATGTTATCCTGTTTCTGGGAGTGGGGTTACTGTGTGGGTGTTTTGTTTGGGGGTTGGTCGCCATGATGGTGAAGTGTATGGTGACCTCCTCCAGGGTGTTCAGTGTTGTGTAAGCAGCTTTCTGCTGCTGTTTAATGAAAGAGAGGCACAACAGAATCCTAGCCTCCCCTCTGTGCTACTCTATGGCAACGCTACAGTATCAAATTCAACTAATTGAATAAAATCCTGCAAACTGAATCATACTCACTTGTATTACAAAGCTATCAGCCAATGGTCTAAGATGCATTTGTTTAGTGTGAGTGTCAGTGTTTTCTATCCAACCCAATTTATTTACCATCCAAACAACATAATGGATGTTGGCTGATATTTCGAGCTTGTGATGTGACGAACCTTATAATAAATCCTACATTAAAATGATAAAGTAAGGTCCATAACAAGGTTCATGCTCAGGTCACCTTATAGTAATGGTGTAGCCAATTCCATACTGCCATTGGAAAATCATGGAGCCTCAGACTAAGGCCCAGATCGTTGGTTGATTCAAACATTCAACCTCAGTCCATTTACTTCTAGTGTTATGAGAGACAGCAGCAGTTTCTGGAATGAGTGTGTAGGCTGACCCATAAATGTTCATTTCCTATAAGAAAGGTACATACAGTTGGTTATATCTGACCACAGCTGAATATATTTGCCTGGAGGCTGTACAGATAAGTCTCTCTAAAAGGATTTTCTTTTTAACCCTAAACCCCTAATGAGCAAATGAAGTTTGTTGTATTTGTTCAGAAAGCAAATAATGTATTCAAATACAGCGCATATTGCTATGGCTAAATGGAAGCAATGCTGTTGTTCTGAAAATACAGCGCAAATAGATGTGGGCAGAGTAGTTTGAACCCAAGGGGAAGGGCAAAGTCAAAGGGAAATAAGAGAAAAGGCATGGGTTTTTTTAAAGATATGGAGAAAATGGAACTCCTATAAAGGACTAGAAGGCCATTACAACTGTCACATTCAGATAAACAGCACTTAAAAGCATGGTTCCAATCAAATCCACCTTTTATCACATTTAGCGAATATCTCCTCACTGTCCTCTAGCTGTATTTTCTGTTCTGTGTGCACACAGTAAACAAATCCAGTGTTGGTAAACAGGTCTAACTAGTGCTAGCACTATTCCAGGGAATAGTACAGGGAGTATTAGTACTGCTCCACAGGACAGGAGGAAGAAGAGGAGCTGTCTGATAAATTCCGTGCATTGTTCGGAAGGAGAGATGATGGAAAAACAGATAAAGATCTAAAAAACAAATACTGAGAAACATGTTCTTAAACCACGCAAGTGTGTTTCTACAGGTAAGAGACCTCCCAGGAGTTGACCAGGTAGAAGTTCTATTCACATTTTCCCATTCCATCTAAAATGGTGCTGCAAGTACATTCTGATGCCTTAATATAACTACTGCGCTATTTAAGATGGAACTGGAATGTTCAAACAAGAAGCTTGGCAGGTAGACTGAGGCACAAGCAATGCTGGACCATTTAGGGTAAA
Organism: Prochilodus magdalenae; assembly: GCA_024036415.1. NCBI lineage: Eukaryota > Metazoa > Chordata > Actinopteri > Characiformes > Prochilodontidae > Prochilodus > Prochilodus magdalenae. Next base: position 876,642 of record JAMWET010004759.1, read on the forward strand.
ATGGAAAAATAAAAAAATAAAAAAAAGCTGAGGCTCTAAAATGTGTCTGCTGCACCATTTAAGCTGGAACTGAAAAATCCAAACAAGAAGCTGACATCAGCTTCACTGAGAGATGAAAGGTGTGACAGAACCAATAGGTTCTTGTCCCTTTGCTAATGATTGTGATAGCATCTGGCACGCATAACAAAAGCAGTTGTAGGGATTGTTGACTAACCCACAACCTATCTAACGCTAGTTCCATTACTTGCTGTGTCAGCGTTAGCTCTAACATTATATCTTAGTTTTTGCCTGTGCAGTGGAGTGTTTTAGCCACAAAAATCGAATTTTTTTTTCCCAAATATCAGCAATTGTCCCCAGAACTGTATACTGCATCTTAAAACTTTCATATTTGAGAGAATAAGGAAACAAAAATATGGGGCAAAGAACTTAAATAATTACTCTTACGTTCAGCTTTGAAACTGGAGGTGGAGTAGTGAAGTTCTACGGACCGGTAAGACTAGAATAGAAAATCGCGACTAGAGACTCGAAGCAGAAAATGCGTGAACGTTAACTTTGGAGGTGTTTACAAGCTCATGGAACTTGATTGATGACACTGGCAAAGTGCAAACCTTTGGCACTATCACCTTGTCCTGAGACTGATGTCGAAAAATTGCTGTTTTTCAGCAGATCATAAAATAAGGACGCCATGGTATATGGAAATCTCTGACATTCTGTAGAAATAATGAGTCCTTGGAGAGCAATGAAGGTTAAAACCCTCTTTTCCCACCCTTTTACACGGTTTACAACAAAGTAATTTTATGACTTTCCGTGCCCTCCACTGAGGAGCAGTCATAGATCTGCTAACACCATAGAGTTATCACCTTCACCATGTGTTCCACCTGAGGGACTTTGTCACGAGAAATAACGAGCAGCTTGGGCTGTAGTAAATCACAGCACAGAGGACTAATAGCTCACCACCACGTTTGTCTGACTTCTGTCCACTATGTTGTCATAGTCTTCTGCGGCCTGGCTGCACTGCCTCTCTGAATGAACGTTAGGCTCGCTGCAGGAGGAACGCTGAATGCTGGGGTTTCGAAGGAGACGAGCAATCTCCATGTGCTAATCGCAGTACTATTTAAATCAAAGAAGCGGAGCAGCAGAGGAGAGGAGTGTCGCCAGGAGCCCCACGGCGTCCTCACACTCACATATGTATGCGTGTTTGTGTGGGAGGTGTGACAGAATCCACCCAAGCTGCCATCCCAGGTTAATTCAGAAAGCTAACACTGCACCTCTACTCCCACTCGGCCCTGACCCCTAAGAGACTTCACGCAAAGTCGCACCACAAAACAAGCAGGGTCAAGATGTGTTTCCTTTACAGTAGGTAAATGTGATGGCCTGATTCAGTCTGAGATTTCTAATTGTTAAAGTTTCAAGTTTACATTAAATGAACAAAGAGAGCTCACAAAGCTCCCCATATATCATTACAAATCTTCAACAGATGTTACGTCTTTGTCATTCTTTTACACCACTACACAACCTTTAGTTAACCCCAAAGAACAATGAGGGAGACCCTCATTTACAATTGGGCTAAGCCAGTACAGAAATAAGGGACTGATTAAAAAAAAATTAAGAATTAAGATACTATTTATTATTATTATAATATTATAATAATTATTATTTAATAATATTTATCTAAAAGTTGATCAAACAGATAGTAGTGGTTGGTATAGTTTAGTGGATAACCCCTCTACCTGCCGAGCTGTAGACTAGGGTTCAAACCTCTACCCTGGCAAGCACCCTACACTGTACCAATAAAGATCCTGGGGCAAACTCCAAACAATGCAATTACCTACCTGTGTCAGTAATGATCGAAACTTTAATGAAATAAATAGAAAGATTAATAAACGTAAGGCAATAATATTAAGAAAAAATAAAATAATATTAAGGTTAACTAAGGTAAAACAGCTGCAGGTTGAGTGGAGGAGCTTACAGACCAAAGGTTTTAAATGTTCATGTGACACCAACAGACTGCTATACCTTTTCCACTGCAGCACCAATATAGGTAGCCAAGCAATTAGCACAATGGTGTTAATAGCATATAAATGTACCTTAGAGTCAATCATGGAGGTGCCAATGCCATTAAAGTAGATATTAAACAATACCAGTCTGATAAAGAGACCCCTTGTTATTGGTAGTGGCTCTGTGTTACTTTGTCCCAAGGCTAAACATTACTGTGTATTTAACAGTTTCTGATCCAGCTAGTAGCACAGATACGTAATTATCTTGTTCTGATTGGGTGCCGGTGTTACACATTATTCAAACAGCAGTCTGGGCTGAAACGCCTCTCCTAACTTCAGTGTGAAGTGACAGGGCTAAACTGTTATATGCTAAATAGGCAGATACAGGCAGAGCTGGCCCTGAACTCCCTGGTTGCCTAAGCAAAAGTCTCCAAAGAAGCCCTTCTAGCTGACCCATGAGCCATGTAAACCCAATTGCAATTGTCACTCACTCACATCAGACACCCCAGTGCTTCCACTGTAATCCTTTCTCCTTTAAAGCGCTTTGCTTTATCGTTCAGTCCAAGAATAAACAGAGCCATTACAGAACAAAATGAAGTACAAAAACGCTGTATTTACTGGTCAGTCAACATTTACTCATGAACTGCCAAAGCTAGGCAAAGCACCTGAACAATTAGAGATACTATTATTACTTTTTCAGCTGCATCAGGCTGGTTTATACCCCTCAAAATGCCATTTATACAATACTGTGCATCAAAATTAGCCAGTATGCTCTGCTAACCAACATTTTAAATTCAATATGTAATCTGTAGTCATTGTTAGTCCATTGCTGGATGATGTGTGACTGTAAGGAGTGTACCATCATACCCATGTATTGCCTGGCCTGGTCTGTACAGAAGCTGCTGCTTTAAAGAGTTTCAGTTCATGCATGCATACAGACACTCTCACTTTGGTTATTTGCTGACTCAAACAGGACTGGTTTTACTAGCTGTAATGCACTCGGAGTGAGAACTGCAGCACTATGCCAACTGAAATGCTAATATTATGTGGATATCCAATATTAATTGACTTGGACTTCCATTCCCTGGGACATCCTTAGTAGGTAATCAAAAGTAGGTAATAAAAAGAAGGGAGGGGTGAACAAAAAGAGGGCAAAAGCAGGACAGAGGAAAAGGGTGGGGAGGGAACTAGGAGCATCCATGTCTTACAAGAAGAGTGTTAGTGAGATGGCCATCCAAGCTGGTGCGCCCATGGCTCGCTCTCTCTCTCTCTCCTCTGCTGGGAGAGTGAGGGAGCCCAGGAGGGGTGAGAGAGGCTCTCCTGAGGAATGAGTGAAGAAGGGGTGGAGGAGAGGAGCCTTTCTGGAGCTCTACTGGAGCACACAGCTATAAAAAGCAAATTGTAATCACACCAAGTTCTGATCAAAGCAATTCCCCACTGAACAACACACAGACACACACACACTCGCACACCGGCACAGATAACACCGTAGGGGGGGTTGGGCAGCAGAAAAAGTGCACTCTCATCCACATCCAATGAGACATCCTCGGAGAAAGCAACCTTTTTCTGATCCATGTTTGCTGTTCATAATTAATGTCATTCATACTAAAGACAGAGCAAGTGCAGTGAAGTGTACAGGCCCCACATAAGCTGCTGCCGAGAATTAAGAATTAAAGCCACTATGGCTGAGCACGATGCAACTTAAAAGCCACCGTTTAAGCTTCGCTCCCCACAACGTCTGAATCAAACTCTCCTTTCCCTTTGTTGTTATTAATGACCAGCTAAAAGTTGTACTGCTCCTTTTAAAGATAAATGCACACGCATACACAGACCTCCACCGCCGCAGACGCTTTAAGGCTCCCTGCGACTCTAAAGTATGAAGTCTGCCTCCATTTTAGACAGAGCTGGCAGCAAACTTGCAGCGTGATTATTCTGGATGGAGGCCCACTGAGTCTGCCTTTCATTTCCAGAGGCGTTTTTATTACTGTTGTTTTTTACTACCCCCCATTTATGCTGTCTTCAAATTTGCTGTGTTCTTTCAGCGGTAATGCTAAGGCACCTTTAGATGCAAACCTTTTCACCAGTCAAAGCATTTGATATTTGTGAGTTAAAAGACGGTGCTTCTCTGTTAGTCTGTGTTCTCCACAGAGACAGACAGGGATGAAAATCAGAATTTGCCTCAGGCTACTGGGGATTTCGGGTGGGCACCACCACATCCAATTATTTCAACAACGGTGCCACTAAAACGAGAGGGAAAAAAGAATGGCAGGGAAAAAAGGCTGTTGGTGCAGATGCATAGTAGAAATCAGGTGCAGGAACATACTGAATATGTCCAAGAAGTTAGTCTCAAGCAGAGGTGTGGGCAGTAGCCTAAACCCATAGGCAAGCAAAAATATGGTTCCTTAATTAAAGTAATGACTCAAAACAGCAAAAACAACTCTAGGACTAGTAAAAAGGGTTTTAGGCCAAACGAGCTACTCAAGGGGTTCCTACTGTATTAAACTGGAGAGGAACTCTAGTACATCTAGCTTCTAATGCAGCAGAAAGTGCAGGTTGCTAGGTGTTATTTAAGCTCACAAGTAAGAGCAACAGTTTAAACAAACCAAGTTTCAAGCTTTGATTGAAAACCCAAATCATTTGCTTGTAACATTTTTTTGTTTGTTTGTTTGTTTGTTTGTTAGGTTGGACCAACAGAACAGTTTACTGACTGGACGCATTGCATTTATTATCTGTTTGTTCCAGTGGTGAGGCCTTCTAGGCCTTCTAAGGTCTAATATTTTCTGTAAAATGTCATTGCCATCCCTACCACGATAAGACTCTACAACGAGTCTCCTTATAGCAGGAACACCACCGATCTCCTGCTGTCTGAACTGTGTTGAGCTCCATTATATTGGTACATGCCCAGTTTTTAAACTCTACTGCACTGCTCTAATCTGGACTGTTATTTCACCTGACCTGCCAATCATCACTTTATATATAATCCTTCTACCTCACATCTCTAAGTGCAATATTACTTATGCTGCTCCGTTAATGTCTGTACATGCTCTTCTATTTATTATGTTATAGGCAATGTCTTATACATGCACATTTATGTATATAGACAAATCTCCTTAGTTCAGCTCTATTTATTTATTCTGATTAATGTATGTACATACTTCATAGAACACTTTTATATGCACATAGACTCTTCTGCTATTTTAATTTATGTCATTTTGTGATTAATAGCTCTTCTGTAACATCTGCCCTTTTTATTGTAACAATGTATGTCTTACTTGTGCAATATGTACAGAACTGTGACACTGCAATTTCCTTCTGGATCCATAAAGTGTTATCTTATCTTATCTTATCTCTCTTATCTTAATTTTGCTTTTATTAAATGTAATCATCTTGCTTGTTTAATACAAACCATCTGATTATTGTAGAAATTCTCATTTTATTGTTAAGTTTTGTTTAGAAACTGGTTTGGTTAGAAGTTTCTGCTTAACAATACCAATTACTGGCTTGATCAAAGATGCTTAATTAACTCTTGTTACTGCTCAATAAAGTAGTAATAAGCAACCAGTATACTGAATTGATTAAGGTCATAACAATGAAAAAGTGATCCTGGGCAAATAATTACAATGTGTAATAATTATACAATCTATAATAATTAGCTACTTTCTATGTTAAAACAATAATCTATTAGATGATGTCAAATTGATACTCCAATCCAATAGGGGGCAACCTATCACCAGAAAGTTGTGCTGCTCAGCCCTATAATAAGAAACAATGAAAAGCACTGTACATCCCCTACCTCTTTATTCATTACTGATCTAGAAGAACATTGTGTAAATAAAACTTCATCTATTTACTTTAAAATGGCATTTTAAACTCTTGTTTCACATTTTTATCCCGCTTTTGTTTGCTTCCAGTGATGATAATGGTCACTTATCAGCCATCTTAGCATTTACTCCTCCTATCATTAGTAACCTCTCTCTAAATGATCTGAACAGGGCATGATTCTCAAGAGGTTAGAACAAGCCGTTGGAGCAGTACTCCTTCTTTATCCCCTGTGTTGGACTGAGGGCAGACTTAATGCTACAGTGACACAGTATCACCTCAGTGTGGTATTATAGACAGGATGGGCTGGAGCTAGCTGGTTAGCATGCTAATTTAAGTCAATATCTCTGCAATACAGTATACAGGTATAAAATATACAATATACAGATATACATCACTGACTTACTGTCAAAACTGTTCTGTCTTCATATTTAGTTGATAATCAAAAAATCAATTTTGGAGTGTTATAAACTACACATCTTACACATAGCTCCTTTTAGGCTTAATAAGGGCATTTAAGAGCATTTTAAGGCCCACTATACTGAAGTGTTACCATAGAGAAGTATACGAGGATAACGTTTCATGACTTGAAAAATGATATTATATGTGTCAGTTGAAATAGCTCTAATAGTTATTAGATCTGAGTGGCACAGCGATGCAGTGATAGCTGCCGCTTCACAGCAAGGAGGACCTGGGCTCGAGTCCAGGCTGAGGTGTCCGGAGTCCTTGCTGTGTGGAGTCTGCATGTTGTCCACATGTCTGCCTGAGTTTCCTCCCACAGTCTAAAGACATGCTGTCAGGTGAACTGGAGATGCTAAATTGTCCCTAGGTGTGAATGTGTATGTGTGTGTGTCTGATCAGCAATGGACGGATTCAGGGTGTTTCCTACCTTCCACCCAATGTGTGCTGGGATAGGCTTCAGCCACCCCGCAACTGAGAAGACGACGAATAAATGAATGAACCAACCTGAAGGGAAAATTGTTGCCTACTTCTAAATACAGTGCATTTTTTTTTGCTGAAAAAGCAGTTTGCATGTGTGCTTCTGTTGATGTCATGAATATCTATCAGTTATATGAATAAACTGTACAAAACAGCAAAAAAAGTAATATCATATCAAATTCAAATGTGCAAATAGCCATAGTGTATGTTTCAGTAGAATGGTGCTAAGATAGCAAAGCAGCTCACAGTAAGAACTGAATCCCTTCATTCAGCATTTCCTAAACATTTCATAGGGCAACATCTCATTTCAGCTTGAGCCCCATTCCTTTGTAGAAACGGCTGATTGTGATGCTCTCTGCTGCTGATGTAAATGTGTTGCAAATGTAAATGCATATTTCACTCCTCAGGGATGTAATGAGAAGGTAAGGCATTAATGTGGACTGTATTGAAAAGTAAAAATCCAAACTCATAAAAGTTTCACATGCAACTAAATTAATAACTAAGTTTCTCTGATCTCGAACGCGTCTACACAAATATTTAGATCTAGACGTGCCTATACCCTAATGGGAAAGCAGTAACGTGGAAAATTTGGAACATTTTTCAGGTGGTGATGCAGATATATCACCTCATTTTAATTACAACCTAAAACTTTTCTAATTTCCCAGCTATTATACGGCATGTCCTGCTCATTAGAGCATGTGTAATAACTCCAATTCATCCAGAGAGTAGCTTCTGCTTATTTCACTCTCATGCAGAAAAAGAATTACTTGCACTCAGCTAGATAGAATAAAAATGAACCAGTGAGATGCAGCAGGGAGGAGGTTTTAAAAGTGGGTGGGGTCAGTAATATGAACAGTGGAATGTTGCTGTATTTTAACCCTGGTCGTGGGTTTCTGCTGTCCTTCATATTTTGCCATTTTCCATGCTCAGATATCAACTCATCAACCCGCTGAAGTGTAGAGATATTGCTGTAATTGGATTGCTACATATTCAATATGCATTGCCTAATTAATTAATTGAATTGAAAAACTGGAATAAAAAATCAAGTTATAATGAACTAATAAAGTAATAATCTTTTTTTTTTTACCTTCAAACCATCAAACATGAAGCTATATTTGGCTGTAGTTGCTAATGTAAAGGGTAGACTCTTGTAAGACAAAAACCGCCTGTTTCTTTGTTCATTTACTTTCAAAACCTATTTGTTGGACTTTTGTCGTTTGTGTATCTGTACTGAAGTATTCCTTTTTACTCTAATTCCACTTTCCATTGTGTGATTCTGTCTTTCTTTTGCCTTATGTGCGCATAAAATTTGCTAAATTTCCTTCGGGATCTATCTATCTATCTATCTATCTTTCTATCTATCTATCTATCTATCTATCTATCTATCTATCTATCTATCTATCTATCTATCTATCTAAAAACGCACCACATCAGAACACAAGAAGCACAAAGTGAGTCCACCAATCAAGGCACATTGTTTTGAGCTTGTTTTGACCTGTTGGAAATAATAGAAACAATTACTTTGTGCTTATTATCATTTTTATTAGACATCAGCGTCAGACTTTTAACTGATTGGACTAAGAGAGACACTAGAGCCTTTTCACCTACAATAGGTTGATTAAGGGTCTTATTTTAGAAATGACAATAGAGCCATAATAAATCAAGATACTTTTACTTTCTATAACCAAGTACATCTGAAGGTACATACTTTTGGTCCAAAAGTCTCTGAATGCAAAATATTTCATCACTGAAATGTCCATGCTCTTCTCTATAAACAGAACTGAGAGCCATTACTGTATGCAAGAGATATGATATCATGACATTCTGCCAGGGCCAGAAAGCAGACTTTCCTGGAGAAGCTGTTATTCCTGGTAGGCTTACAGGACGTGCACTGGGCACAGGGCAAATTCAGAGCCGTTCAGAGCCGCAGGGACCTTTAGCAGTGCACGAGGAGTGCGGGCATTCCTTTGTGGTAAAAAAGGCAATGAGAGGGGAGGGCAAGTCAGACGCTGAGTGTCTCCTGCTGCATCTCACGGCTGCAGGAGAGAATTGGCTGAGGGCGAATGTCGCTAGCGCTCTGATCTCCATGCTGACAGGAAGGCCTTGGCTGCTGCATCCACTCCACACACAGTCAGATACACCGCCACGCAATACGATGGCCAATATCACCTTACTTGAAGACATTTCCACAATACACAATACGTATGATGGTGCGTCAAGCAACAGCAGAAAAAGCAGCACATCTAAAAAAGCTACCGAAAGTTGCGAGTGCAATGATTCTGCTTATTTAAAGTTTTACAGCCCATTACTATATCCAATTACACTGAGCCAATTACGCTCTCACGAACGGCACTTTTGGGATTTGAACTTTGAATGTGTCTACAACAGAAGGAAAGAGAAGTGCTGGAATGTAATTTGGAAGGGATCTTACTGCCTGATTCGTATGAGATAAGGTATCTGTAATTCCCCTAATTCTCATACATCTGAGGAGCTTTTGGACCAATATTCACAGCAACTTTGGTATGACAGGTTAGACACACACACCCACACACCCACACACACATACACACACACACACACGCACACACACACACACACTTTCTAAAACTTTATCCTACAGGGGGTGCTGGAGCTTAGCCCAGCATGCCCAGTAATGGGCAAAAGGCAGGAAACACCCTGGACAGGCTGTCAATCCATTGCAGGGCAGACACACTAACATATACACTCACACACACACTCACACGGGGGCAATTCAGCATCTCTAATTCACCTCATTGCATATCTTTGGATTGTGGGAGAAAACCAGAGCACCCAGACAAAACCAGCACAGACATAGGGACAACACGCAAAGGCCACACACAAAGGACCCCAGATGTCCTGCCTCGAACCCCCCGCCTCGGCCTATAAATCACTTCATGCTAAAATAATACTAGTGCTAATTAGTGCTCCCAAGGCATACAATAAATCAGGGTTTCACACTGGGCATGGACTACAATGGAATGCATTGCTTTGATTCATCTTTAGTCAGCGTGTGATTGGCTATCTTGATTAGCATCAGGTAAGATCAAATTCATCAGTGGTTCCTGTTGTTACTGAGAAGCCTACTGTGTGTGAATTTGAGCATGACTATTATGACTAAGGGAGATTCAAGGAAGTTCAGCCCAATACACAAGGCCATTCACAATTATTACAATCAGAGTGTAAAAAATGCAGAATTGTACTGGAATTAAATCACGGGTCTCATCTGTAATCACTTAAATTGCAGCACCTCCACAGGTAAAAGTAATCTGGCTTTAGACAGCTACTCCACTTGGGAGTCCCTCCTAAATGTCTTTTTAATGAAACATGCAGTTGGTGTTCTTTAACAGACAATATCTGTGAGAGCCTGTTGTTGTGTAATTTATTGTAATGACAATATCAAATGGCCATATCAACATCTCATGCCCACTCACTCTCTGGATCAACTCTCTGGGCTTCTCCTCCCTCACTGAATTACATCTCACTATACTAAATAGACAGCCACCAACAGACTTTAACATCAACGATTATCTACAAATGAATTACCCAAAACACTACATTATGATATTTACAAGGAAGTGCGGTAGCATTATGCTGTGCTATTTTTCCTTCCAAGCCAACCATGCTGCTTTCACCCCCCTAATGCAGCATAACATCTGCTCCATAGCCAATAGTCATGAATGATCACGCTCATGATCAGGGATCCAGTTCTTGCAGCACAGGGAGCTTTTGCTAACAAAAGCTTTGACCTGTTTTATCTGACTCAATCTTCTCAGAGGACATGTGTATTTGACTTATAACAGACAGAAACGAAGCAATAGGGCTATTACAGTAACTCCCAATACATCACTACCTAACCGAATGCCTCACCACCAACGGGAGCTAACTCAAAAATACAAACAGCATCTTTACATGAGAACCAAAAGCTTGCTATGAATATTTGAGTATATTTTGAATATATTTGATGTTTTATCCACATCTAACAATAGTTCATTATGTTTGATTTGGAGTTTTGAAGGACCTCATGTTCTATAAAGTGTCCTTATTGATGCCGGCAGCCCTTGTCGCGCTCCATGGGAAAGGCCTTGGAAAGGTGAAATCTGAGTGTGCAAATGAGAAATGAGAAGGGAACAAACCCTTCTGAAGAGTAAAGTCATTGTATTACATTGTGCTAAGCAATATATAGGACACTGAAGAGCAGGGTTGGGAATACTGCTGCACAATTTATTTTTTCAACACGGAGATGTGCACATGTGCAATACTCACATCGCAGGACGTGCAATGACAAATAAAACAACTTTTGTACAAAACTTTTTTGCTCCTTGATACAAAAGAAAAACCTGCACGCTTCCCTGATGCTGATTTAAGACTTCTCACAGGGAAGAACAGTCACGGCACTCACCTGCTATTGTGTTTGGTGCACTGAAGCCAATTATAGAAGATTAACATTCCAGAAAAGATGGAGTGTTATATAATAAGAGTTTTCAAATAATGCTGTCCAAGTTAATGGGGGGCAGGCCCTGAATATTTTTATCATATCAGGGTATTGTAAGTCTACACTGTAAATGTAACTGTCGGCTTTTACCTATATTGTACAGACCCACTTGGGAGACTTGGGCCGCTGTGAAAACAGCAGATTCTTTTACAGATTTTTACTCTATATTGTGATAAATCAGTAATCAAAAGAACAAATTATGCCATAAATTGCAATATTTGCCATATTATATTTACAGAATATGTTTACAATATTGTATCTCTGCAAGATACATTGTGATACCAGAAAATATTCAGGGATTTTGAACAGCGTTATTTAAAAACATTATTTATTGTAAAATGATTGGGGTAAAAATTCCTGAATATTTTTAAGTTTATATTGTAATTATAATTTATTTAGGAAATATTGTTACTGTCAGGCTTTCCAATACCGTACAGATCTAGTTCAGAGCCTTGGGCTGCTTTAAAAAGAGCACAAATTCAATTGCAGATTCATAATTTAGTGATTAAAATAGTAATCAAAGGAAGAAACTAGGCCATCAATTACAAATCTAAAATCTGAAACCTAAAATGGCTCAGTTTCCATATGACATCAGCGCCTCTGATAGCTTTAACCAAAAATTCCACTCCACATTAATAATAATTGCAGAATGTTTTGAGGATACATTGGTGAACAATGCTGCGAATGTGTGAGTAGAGTGGATGATATATTGAATCATATGTGAATCATATAAGAGTGTGTTTCTATGTGCATGGTTTGTAAGTAATTGAATGTATCTTCTCATTGTCCTCTTTGTAACACTTCAGATCCCAACTCTGTGCTAAAAGACTGAATACTTTAACTCACATGTCTATGTGTTTGTTTGTGTACAGAATGAACCATAGTGTTGAATGGACTTTCTGGATGGGTCTGCTCGATTCAGTGTCAAACTAAATGGAATGTAATTGGTTCTAAGTAGAGGAGCCACAAATTACTATTCTCAACTGCCATGCATTCCACAACCCTTCAGCCACTGTTCTATAACCCAGATTTAGGGGAAAAGCATGATGCACATGAGACAAACAAGACTAAATAGTGGAAAAAACATTTGAAGGTTTTCTTCCATAGGCATGCCTTTCAAATCATTCCACTCCTGGTTCACCTTTGAAAAACGTCCCTGTATTTTCAAAAATCCCTTAATCTCTCTTACAGTCCCAACACACATACACAGAAGTAGAGAAAAGAATGGAATTGAAAATGGGGGGGAAACCGGAATGGTTGTGGTTATTTGTACCCAAGGATATCCAAACATATCTTATCTTTATTAAATATTAAATTCACCTTGTATCTCATAAAAAGCATGTCAGTAGTGCTAGACAAGTTTAGTGCTAGTAGACTGAACACTGGAAAAGGAAAAATAGAAGCAAAGAGAAGTTCACCATTCCCACCAGTGTTTTTGCTAGAGAACGTTTCCGTTAGCTGTGTCTAGATATGTTTCTGTTTGCCAGACTAAATGATTGAATTTTTTACATTTATGCATCATTTAAACACAGCACCTGCCGTTTACACTGTGTGAACATTTCATGATGAATGGACCAAAAGAAATGGCCCAAAACTGCTTAAAAAAAATCTTTCTCAGGGTTCCATTCCCTGCTGAAACAGGGAAAACAAATAGTTGTTTGATGCGCATGAACCAGCTGACTTTCACAGCAGCCCTTCCTCCCAAAGTCATTTTGGAGATACTTTTTTTTTGGACAGCAACAATATAATGGTGTATGTGACATGATAGGCTAGTCTAAACGCTTTCTCCAACTAACCTGAAATAAAACCATTTTGTCTGTATACGACTGATTAAAAAATTAATTTACTCAAATTCAAAAAAAATATTTTAAAAAATTGTCTGGCAGACTCAAAATGAAATGTATGTATATTTAAGCTGAGCTAAGGGATTCAGTAGGGGTGTTCTGTTGACTGCAGCACCCCCAATTTTAGCGATAATGCTGGTATAATTTATTTTTATTATAAAGTAAAACATTTTAGTTTCTAATGGAAATTACATTTGAAGCATTATCGCTTATTCAGTCAATTTTGAAAAAAATCTATTTGGTTTTGATCAAATGAGACTGCTTAATGGTAACTGTAAATCTCAGTGAATATTCCAGGTTTTCTATTTAGAGAGAAAGGATGGAGGACAGACAATGTGGGGATCGATGGAGATGTTTAGAGAAAAAGGAGGAATTTTGTACTGAATTGTCTTTAATGCCTTTTAATAAGCGACAGCAGAAGGTATTTTCCACTTCATAATGCAACAGGCATTAAAAATTCATTATTAACTTTTCTAGCTAATTATTAAGCATTGTCTTTAATGTATCGGCTTAAATAGTTTTCAGAAGTACTAACAGCTACCATTATCATTAGACTATCCATCCACCAATCTTTTGTGAATTACACAAAATAGAACTAAATGGGGATGCAAATAAAGAAGTTCTAATACATCTCAACTGACTTATCTTGGCGTGCGTCGAACTAAGTTTGTTAATCCTGACCCATCTCTTTGCATAACTGTAACAAATGTTGCAAATGCACATACACTTTGTGAAACATCTGGATGGAAATCTACTACTGACATGAGATGACTGGATACGCTGCACTTGCTTATTACCATAAGTCTTCAGTCTTTCTTCCTAGCAGAGTAAAACCCATAAGCTAATTACTATTCCTCCTTCTTTGTAGGAATTGTCTGTTAACCATGTTGGAATCTTATTATGCAGTTGCTTTGTTAATATGAGTAGGATAACGTGTGTATGATTTCTGGAACCCCTACTCTGGTCTACTGGTACAGTCTTCAAAGTAGATTTGCTCTGCAGCAAACTTCTTCCAGCACTCCACACAGACTTCATTTTGGCTTAGTGTTTGCCTGCTGGTTCCAATTACGCTGTGCTTTGTCTATGCACTGCTTCAGACGTGTGATGGCCTTGAAGAACTTGGAAGTGCCCACAAATTTAATAACACACGTAATCACGCTGTCCCATGTTCACTAATGGAGTCTCCTCCATCCCCTTTTACCAATCTGCTTACGATCATTTTGATGTGCCAGTTCTATGGACAGTGAAACACATGCAGGGAACCCATTAATTTGTGTCTCATCATCTTGCCATGGCCTACATACAGCAAGATGAAACGTTAGAGCTCTCTTGCGTGGAAGGAAGCAGTCAGCAGAGCCTGTGCTTGTTGCTGTGTGACTCCCCAAGCAGAGGGAGACAGGGTGGAAGGAGAGGGAAGCACGGAAGACAGAACGGAACGAGAGAGAGAAAAAGCAAAAGATGGCGTTTGCGGCCGTGGCGCCGTCTGAGCTGTTTATCATTGACTTTTGAAGCTTTAAGACTACTGAAGGCATCACTGTCAACACGCTTACCTCAGCCCTGTTCCGTTCTTGTCAGAACCTCTTAAACACTGCTTGCAACAGAGATAAGTATCCCCTTTGAGTTGCCTGGGAGATGTTTTTTTTCTCTCGCTCAAGACTCCTCTAACTCTCTCGTGCCGCGCTCGTGTGGGGCAATGAGGACTCTCGGGTTGCAATCACTTTGCATTCTTTTCAGTGATTCCCTGGCATGCATAGTGCAGGGAAGAGGGAAGTTGGGGATGTGAGAAGTGCACCGTGGATGCTGTCACCATGACAACAGACATCACTTCACACAGGAGCAGCACTTGGAATGGATGTGGGCTAGAGCGGCACAGCGGAAGGTTAGCGCGAGACTGCCAATGAGCCTCATGCCAAGCACTCACTCGCTCACCCATGGCATCGGCGCAGGGCCTTAATTAACGAGAGCCCACCTACACGTCACAGTGCGGTTCAGGCTACTTTTCAGATGCCCTAAGCTCAACCCTTAGGCATGTCGGCGTTGTGCAGCAACGAAAGAGTAACGCGTTAACCGTAATAGTGGGGGAAGAAACACAGAATAGAAAGAGTCATGTGGACAAATTACATCAAATGAACGAAATGGTTATGTTGTAATAATCCCAGTATGGCCGACGGCCAACACTGAACATGGCTCGTTGCAAACAATTGACTTCTAGGCTAAAGGAAGACTGAAATGCCACTGATTCTAGCATATGTTCATTTATATGTGAAGAGATCTAACTGAACATTGAAGACCATGAAACATCATAGGCTTAATTTCAGTAAAACCAGCATGTAGAGCAACAGCAGAGCAGAACGGCCTGATATTTTATATCTGTTCTCTGACAGGGCAATGCCTGTGCAAAGAAATCAATTTTAGTCATGAGTATAATTCTCTAAATGATTCTCTAACCAGCGATACAATTTTTTTCTCCAGTTTCTGCTATTATACATTTCTATGCATCAGTATTGGCAGATTTTATGGTGAAAAGTATGTGGGTAGCCACCCTAACTATTCAGTTCAGATTCAGTCACACTTTTGGCTAGCAAGGGTATACAGTCAAGCATATAGCTACGCACTCTCCAGCGACAAACAGTGCCAGTAGACTTGGACATATTAAGTAGCTGAGTAACACTGAGGGTGCTGTTACAGGATACCACCTTTACAAGTCAGATCTGCACCTAGCAAAATGTAAAAATGACCAAGAACTATGTGTCAGGAGCTTCACAACCCTACCAAGAAACACCTACTAGCTTCTTATTGATCTCAGTAGCTGTCCATTGATCCACTCCAGTGTAGCCTTGGGTTCTAGCCTTCAAGCAAACCAGTCATAGTCCTTCATCTACCGAGAATCCACAGCTACATGTCAAAGCAGGGACTGAAGCTATTTTAAGAGACAGATAAGCATTCATCACAAACCTCTATACTAAACTGAGACAAGGCACCGTCTTTCAGGCTAAAAACCCACCTCACAGGACCAGGTAACAGCCTGCCTGAGCCTCAAATTCATTAACAAGCATCTCTCAAACTTCCTACAAATCCACTCCGAAGCAAAAGACTACTGATCATTCCAGCATGCTGCTCGGTAATGTTCAAACACACCAAACAATTTTACTCTCTCTCTTCTTCTCATTACTGTAGGAAATGTGAAGGTCTTGATCCAAGGGAATTGATGAAGGACTCGGGAGGAGGCTCTGAAAAGCAACAAAGGCCGCTTTAGTTTCACCAGTCGAATGCATTTGCATAGCTTAGAAGTCAAGCGACTGAAGCGACTCATGAAAAGATACCCGAGAAGTTGCTTTGACTTTAACAGTAACCAGCAGAGGGAAAAAAGAGGAGTGGTGAGAACTTACTGTACTTTCTTCTCCCCAACCCGTAAGAACTGGGAGATCCTGTCATCTTCAAATAATGTTATGCCATGCAAAGTACAGTGTGTTTCTCCCTAGATGTAATTATTGCAGATTAATCCCACAGTAAGCTTCTTTCCATGGAGCTGCATGTGATCACGTCCAGAATTAACTTAATGTTTCACGCGACTTTAGCGAAGGTCTCACATAATGCAAATAAAGTTTTGTTCCAACTTCATTAAAACATTCATTATTCTCCTCCATTCCGTATGCAGGAAAAAATAACCCCCATAGGATTAACATTTTAAGCAGTGGAAAAAGTGCCATGTTGCTACAAACAAGCATCCTTCCCATCATATCGCTCTCTCTCACTCGCCCTCTCTTTCTGGGCTTGGTCTTCAAGCAGTGTACTGCATCGCATGTGATATGGCTAGTCCGTGCCTTGGTTTTGTTTTCATATATGTTATATGTTGGGTTTTTATATATTATATTACTAGCAGATTTGAGGACCCAGGTCGTCACGGTGAGCTGAATCCTAACGACTGTTTCTCGGATTAAAACGTGGGTCATTTTTGGAGGTTAAGAGGCTTCTATATTTGTACAGAACATTCATTTGACTCAACCTGGTGACTCACACTAAATTATTCCATACGCAGAACATATTAACCTGGATTATTAACATATAACCTTATCAAAATGTATTTGGGTAAGGTGGTACAATATTGAAACCAAACATATGATATGATATCCTCTAAAGGGCTCTATGCCTATGCAGAATCTTACCTTCCTATCACAAATGTGACTGCTGAATGAAGAGTGCTGTCTACATATCTTCATACGCGCTCTTTGGGTCACTGAACCGCACTAATGATGCAGATGGTCTGATTTTGCCAAATATGTCCAGTAAGTGTAACACATTCTCTGTGATATAATACAACATGACCTTGATTTGTAGGGCAACAATGAATGGTTGGTGGAACAACAGGGGCAAGTAGGCTTTGCCTCAATACTTTTCAATGTACTGTTTTATAATCAGGACACAGTTTATTAAAATAACAAAAAAACCTTTCTCCCTATCTGCATGAACCACTGACCTATTGCCAGTAATTATTGTCCATTTACATGTGTGATTATCTTATTATATAAATATAACCAATTAATATAAAATTGTGCCCCACCACTTTAGGGAGGATAGTGCCATGGTTACAATAAATGTTGTGATATGCTGCAAGATAATTCCTTTTAGCCGCATGCATCCATATGTTCTAGCAAACGAATTGTACATTTAAATCTAAATTAATTACCTGTAAATCAAAATACTCCCAGAAGGCACTGGTTTGTGGTAGTTTAATAGTAATTAAGTTGCTGTTGCTGGCTTGAAGATGCAATGTTTGTATCACTGTGTCCTGGACTGAGGGGTAGTTTCTGTGGGTATACTGTTAACCATGGAGCAGAAACATGGGACTAGATGTGAACTGACCCTTTATTTCTACAGGTGTTTCAATAAAAGAGCACTGCTTGCAGCAGAATCATTGTTTCTCTTGTGTCACCATTTGTGTCTGATGCCACAATACATACACTCCATGGCACCAAATGGCAAACCCAAACAATCATTAAACAAACACATAAAGTGAGTTAATATGGGAAGCTTTTCCCTTTCATTTCTTAAATAGAGAAGTTTTGTAGGTAAAGATGCAGATTGTCTTTTGTTGATTGTCTCACTCAGAACTTACAGCTTCAAACAATTGAAACACACTGGCAGGTTAGTTTGTGTTTAATGCAAGACAATTTTTTTGTTGTTAAACCTTATAATGTGTATACTATGCTGATGTTTCATGATATGGATGTATATGTGCACATTAGACCAACACAATCGCATAGCAGTCTTTAGAATCAATTCTCCCTCTATTCTTCAGCAAGGAGAGATGATCAAACATGACATGCCAGACAGGCCAGGTTAAAACTGTTGCTGTTTCTGACACTCAAGTTTTCTTTTACAGCATTTTCTGGCTTCCTACATGTTGGCCAATTTTTTCTAGCCAATCACAGGCAAAAATGAGTAAAACACAGAATCACTTAAATTTGAAACAAAATGATTTTCCTGTACATAACCAGCTTAGCATACCACAGATGACGAACTGAGGTTTTACTATGCAACAAACTCATCTATCATTAAGAGTGAATGGTGGGTTCATGACTACTAAACATTTGGTTAATGCAAACAACTTCCTTCTGATTACAGACTCATTATATTAAACTTTTAGTTTATTAGTAAATTGTGAAGATTAACTGTTTTTTTCATAAGATATTCTGCTTGAAACATTCCAAAATTATCAGCATGTCCATGTATCGTGTTGCAGAGAACCCTTTCAAAATTAGCATGCTAACCAGCTAGCCTCAGCCAGTCCAGCAGTACCACTTTGTATTTCTAAGTGGTAATCTTTATAACAAAGAGTCATCAGTACAACATGCGAGAATGAAGATGTAGCCATCCCCTAACTGTGTATTCTAACCTCTTGTCAATCATGTTGAAGGTTCTTCTACAGGTTAGATCATTTAAGAATAGCTAGCCAGTGAAAGGAAGAGTAAATACAATGATGATTGAAGCTCCTGGCAAGCAACCATCATCACCATTACCACCCACTCTTGGCAAGAAACCACGCTCAGCATCAAAGAAGCAATATGCCACTAGAGACATTATTGGCAAGTACAAGGATAAAGTCTGATGATAAACTTTCAACATTTCTTTTAGACTGGTGCATAAACAGCTGTTAATGCTAACACTCAGTAGGAGGGACTTTTCCTTGTATCGTATGATAGTGCTGGATGCCACAGCCCTCTAGAGATACATTTCCCCCTATTGTTTGGAGAATATATTCGACAGGTTGTGTCATCTTACAAATTGCTTCAAAAAGCCAAAATAACATTTAAAAAGAGAAACTTGACACTGGATATGATAAACTATGTCAACACATTTTTTTCTTTTCACTTAAACAAGTCTTTTAAAGGCAAAGAACACAGGAGATGCATGATAGTTCTTACATATAGATATACTACATTTTTACTTTATCCAGTAGGTTCAGTGGTGATGCAAGATGAAGCAAAGCAAAAGTGGCTATTTTACTGAAAAGGATTTGGCAGTACCTTGCTTTTCAGGCTTTTCTGTTTTCTTATTTAACTATTTTGTCAATAATTTTAAGGTAGAGCCCAAAAGCATGAACACACTAATATTATCCTGAACTTCTTTTCTCTAATCTCTTTTCAACATTTTCTCATTCTCTGCTGCCATTCCAGAAAGCTGTACAGGGCTTTACCTCACTCAGCAGGGTGCAGAAGGTGCAGCATAATTCACATTTGACTGGATAATTGCTTGTCTTGTACGCACCAATTCTGGCTGGAGGATGTCCTTCGGAAGTTACTCTTTTCATTGTATGCCCCTACCGAATGGCACGCAAATTTCAACAGTTCTGTTGCTTTTGAAAACAGACGCTTGAGCGTGGACCTGTTAGCCTATAACCACACAGGCTGAGCTTAATGAATAGATGACTGTTCCTAGGCATTTTATCAACTGACATGGGATACATAGCTGATAATTTCCCATCCGTCTGAAAATCCATCTTCCTTAAGAGGAGTAGTCAGACACCAGCTGTGAGTCATTTGTGCACTTTAACAGTCTTAGTAAAGTGTCTTACTTTTTTTGCAAAGTGAAGCCAAAAATGCATTAAACCAGTCCCTAAATATTGCCCTCTGGATTTCACATCACTGCTCTAACGATTACTCTGATCAATGGAACCGCTCTTTTATATTTTGTCGGCTAGTACAAAATGTATTTGCCAGTGACTTAATCTCCCTATATTCCCACTGATTTTCTATTACAGTATTTAGCTATTCTCTGGTATGATCAAAGCATGTTTTGGGCCTAGACTGTTTTCTGTCATGCTGTACGATGCTACAAATCCAGCACTAGTTGCATTTACTGATCAACTCCACGCAGATGTTTTCTATGCAAGTGGACTTAAGAAGGACATGTTCAGACTGCACCTAGCCAGTCTTACATGCTGCATGGCTAACTTCGACTGACATACAGACATCAGGATATATCTGGTAAACTAGCATTGCGTTGCTGTTCGAAAAAAAACATTAGTGCCATTTTTGTCCATTTTTACTTTATGCATCATCTGTCATTTAGATAGCATGAAAATTGTATGACAAACTTACCAACAGAACTGGTCCAAAATGGTATAGGTTTGAGGGATTTACAGAAACTGCTGTGGAAATATTCAACATCCAAATGAGCATTCTGTAACATTGGTTGTGCCTCAGGCATCTGACGAGAGGTTGAAATGAGTCGTAAGAGTAAGAACACGTCTTCTAGGAATGTGAACAAATGATCTACTATTGTCATAATATATTAATCAGTATAATGTTGATTCTGCAATTTGGACCTTATTATTGAGCCTGTCAAGAAGCATTAATGCATTAAAACGTAAGATATGGTTTAAATCAGATGTAAAATCAGACCACACACCCCTGACTTTTAACTTGTTGTTTCAGGCCTTACAGGGTTACGCATGAATTCCTTTTTTCTATAGAAACATATGCAAAATGGGCAGTGTCTGAGCTCATGGTGAGTTTTAGGCTCTAAACTTCCTACTAACTGGAATATTATCCAACAGATCACTAAGCACGGTTGTAAGTCGCTCTGGATGAGAGCGTCTGCTAAATGCCTTAAATGTAAATGTAAAATATATCAGGCCGGGATGACCTAAATAAATTCAGCTCTGCAGTAATTCTATGGTAAATAAATGAACTAATTGATTATAAATGAACCCCAAAAAGCACAATAGCACTTCTTGTGTTGTGTTCAAGTGTTTGTAAGTATAGTACAGTACATTAACTACAATACTATTATTATCACCATTAGCAGTAAAGGGTATACCTCCCAGCCTACAAAGAAAATAGAGAGGAAACACTGTTTTGTCAGTCATCTGATAAGCCAAGCTGGGTTCTAGCTCAGGAATCTGCTTTTGCAGGGCACATATACTCTTACTATTTGTGGGGCAGTCATGGAGGTCAGGGAACCAGCCGTGTGACTGGAAGGTTGCCAGTTAGGTCCCCTGAACCAACAGTAATGACTGAAGTGCCCTTGAGCAGGGTACCAAACCCCAACTGCTCCCCAGGTGTCATGGTTAGGGATGCCCACTGCTCCGGGCAAGTTGGCTCACTGCCCCCTAGTGTATGTGTTCACTAGAGTGTGTGTATACAGAAGACAAATTCCACTGTGTGCAAGCACAAATTCCAAAAATGGCTCCAAAACAGCCTCACATAAAACTTAATTGAATTTAAATTGACTTCCCTTAGTTTTCAAAGTCTGCTCTAGAGCGAAACAGTCCAGGGTACAGTAAAAAAAACAGCAATCGCAACATGGCAACAAAATACTTTTAAAGCAAAGCTGAAATTAACTATATACTTGATGAAATGGTGTATGTTCATATTTTCAGCATTAAGATTTAGTGTTACGTCTTTTCCTATGAGTAAAGCACTAATCTGACTAGTGTCTGAATCATATGAGCCTGGAGTCTGATTACTCAAGTGCATGTAAATGCATTACAAGGATTAATGAAAAAATGGCAGTCGGATTATTAAGTGCATTATATAAACACCCTCGCTGCTGCATAATTCAATTTAAAGGTAATAAGCAAATAAAAGTGCAAACTCACATAAGTAGTCGGGCTATGGATGAAAGTTGGGCATAATTGCTAAATCAATGATCGATGCAATTATGTCATATGCACTTTATCTTGTTTATAGACGTTTTTTTTGCATCAGTTCCATAAGCCCAATTACTGCATTTCTCAAAATACAGTAATGCAGGCACCATCAGTGCTACATATGGGTCTAACCGGTCCAACTCACCAGTGAGCCATTCTGTATTGTTGTATTTGTTATGCTCTCTGCTGCACTGTCTTGTCCAATTATACTCTGCAGTTTCTCATTTTGCACAATCTTGTTTACTTGGTAGGGTCTGACGCTGTGAACACAGCCCCTATATGTTGCACCTAGAGGAGTGCTATTTCATGTCATTATATGCTGGTGTATGGATGGAATGACAGTAAGCTTCTCCGTGCTTCTCGACTGGATACACTAGACTTTTCTTGACTAGAATTTTTATGAGCAGAGCCCATTCCCCATTCACATGCACTAGTGGTACAAAATAAATAGCACTTGGCTAAAATGATCATACTGTCTGATGTGATGTCTCATTTGAAGTTATCATAGACATACTGTTCATGGCCAGACTGATACACTCTATAATGACCGATATGGAACCTAGTATCAAGACTGAAGTCCATCATTATAGACGCAATAATCACAAGCACTAAAATAGCCATCTGATACATATTGGCATGAGCACAGTTATTAGGCCTTGTTAACGTCCCTCTTGGACATTTCATATTTAACCAAAGTACAGTCCGTGCTGTCTCTATTCACCCTTCCAAATGCTCAAGACTAAAGCAGTCTCTCCCTCTCTCTCTCTCTCTCTCTCTGAACCTCTGCCACTCAAATGAAGCACGCTCCATGCCTGCCGCACTACGTGTGAACTGGGACCTTGTGCGGAGACATCAAGTCGTTCCTACCCCTACCAGTTCTGAGCGTGACCCCGGCACTGACCAAACCTCCCCATGCTTTTCTCTCGCCGCCCCGAGCAACAACAGCCCAGAGCAAACAATGCTCAGATGCTTTCCCCTGTGACATTTGCACATTATGATTCATAGCCATGCAAGGCTCAGCCTCACACTGAAGGTAGACTCACACACTACCAGAATGCCACTAGTTGCATGTGATGTGCACTGGGGGCCAATAGCTAGACTTGGCTTGCACTGTCCCCTCATGAATATCACTATTAATAGGCTCCTCGTCGACCTGTCAAAGAACCTTATCACTACAAACATCGAAAACAAAACGCTCGCGGTGAGAAACTGCTCAAGTGTCAGTGATGGGTCAATCCCTCCCGTACGATTCGTATTGACAAACCGATTTAACCTCTGGTCAATGAACGCTGGCCATACGTTGGCGTTCATTAAGCAATTGTTTGCGTTTAGCATTACGGTATCGATCAGTCAGTGACAACGCGTGGAACCTTCTCCGTCGTGACCTGCTTGCTCTTATAAATGAAGAAGAGGAGAACAAAAACAGCAACCACCGGCAGATCGAGAGCACGAATGCCATCTACCACTGACTGGACCCGTGTAGGAAAACAGCAGCTAATACATGTAGTTTACTCCCCACAAGGTCATCATGATGCCGCTGGCCGCTCTGACTCACCGTACACTCCCTGGCAGTAAACGCCTTCCAGCATGAGCGCGATGAGCCCCAGCAGACTGATAATCCCATCCATCCTTACGTGGATCTCGACATATCTAGTTCAGCAGTCCGGAGAGGCGTGAACGGCGGTCAGCGCGCGCACGGATCACGCCGTAGTCCCGCGCGCAGTCATTCAGCGAGGCTGGAACGGTGGGAGTGGATAGAAAACACATATGCCAAGATGCCTTTTTGGGTTTCTCTCTCTCTCTTCTCTCTGCTCTCTCTCTCTCTCTCTCCCCGAGGCTCGTGAGCACAAAGTCAAAAGAATCGATCAGTCAGACGTTGCAAATGTGCGCTGGCGTCACGTTGACGACGAAGTAGCGGCGACCCAATGATACGTCTCCTCAACGCCGAGAGCGGTTCGCGCGGACAGCGGCGAGCCTCGCGCACGCCTCGCCGCCTCTGCTGCTTCCCTCTCAGAAGCCCTCAGACCAGGCGCCCACGCTCGCTCCCCCTCTCGCGTTTAAGGCCGTAAAGTTTGTGGCGCCGCTCGCGCCCGCTGTCCTCGCGCTCGTTTCACGGCTGCATCCCTGGAGCCACACGATCCCAGCTCGGGCGCGAGAAATGCGCGTGCACTCGGCGGCGCCGCGACTCCCATACAAGCTGACCGCAATGAAGAGAAGGAAAAACTGAGCAGCAATAAAAACGACGATATAAAAAGAAACAGCGAAGCAGTGCACGCGGACTAAGAAGAGTCCGGTCACCTCTCCTCCTTTCTTTTTTTTTTTTGTAGGCTAACGGCACGGACAGGCTACTCGGACTGCCGATCCGTCCGGTTGCGCAATACGCGCTATGGAAACGCAGCCGGTGCTTCGCTACGTCAGGCAGTGCGTGACTTGCAGCTCTCATCTGTATGGAAGCCTGCACTCGCATAGACACACATATACGCGCACGCACGCACACACGCACACGCGCGCGCACTCGCTCGCTCGAATACGCGCATAGGCTATACACGCGCGGCGCAGCTGCTTCACCGGGGCAACACTGCACCACTATATAGCTATACGGGCCAATCGCATCACCAACGGGCTTCGTCTCTTCTTTTATGACTGCTGGTGACTTCTTAAGGCCTCAGTCTCCAGCTCACCTCCTAAAGGGAGTTGGGGGCCACATTCGGAGCAGCGCGCGCGGGCATAATAGTAAAGCATGAGAACGGAGCACAGACTATGACTAATAGGATGGATGTAAAACCAACATACACACGTGCTCAGGGGAACAGCAGGTCCGTGTCCTTTAAATCATCTAACTAATGGAGCTAAATGCACAGATAGCGTAACGCATCCTGAAAGCCGCATCCTGCAGCAGCTGAGTATTCTCCTCCAGGCTACGTTTCAGAACAAGGCGATACAATAAAGCTTCTCGATCTGGGTTTTATCTGATTAATGTTTCTGCTCTCATTATTAGTATGGGCACGTTCTGAAAGGCAGTAGGCAGTAAAACAACGCCCCCTGTTGACGCGCGAGCAGTTTAATAGGTGAGACCGAAAAGAAGTTTTGAGAGCAGGTGAGGACTTGTGGTGGTTATTATGGACTGTAATGTTTTGTTTTTACATGAGCGACTTATTAACGAGACAACTAACAGGTCTGACCCATGCATGCTGCATGTTCTTGCTCCATCACTGCATCATCACTGTTGTCACGTTTGCATTGTTCACAAGCTTCCAGAGCCCATTTATATTTTGTTAATTCAGCATTCAGCTTCTTTGAATCAGAATCAGAGTCATGCTTTATTTGCCAAGGTTACACGTACAAGGAATTTGTCTTTGGTTACAGTAGCTCACAGTGCACAGAGAGTAACAACGTTACACACACACACACACACACACACACTACCTTACATACCTGTAAACCTCACCATGTGCCACAGAACATATAACTGTATGTACAAAAGCGTAGTTGAATAAGGAGAGTTCAAACATAGAACCAACAAGATAAGCTTCAAACAATGTTGTCCCTCCTTTAAATACAAATCCTACATTTACATAGCATATTACTCAAATGGGCTGATTCCAAACTTCTAGTATTAAATAACACTCTTCACCCATTCATATTTAAACCCCAAATTTAAACACAGGCAACAGTAACAAATATGGCGGGTTATGTTGAGAAATCTACTGGTCTGTGAAGAGGATGTCACCATCTCTTTCCAAGGAGCCAAAATGTCGTTGGACATGGTTAATGTTGTTCTGTTCCACCATAAGCAAGCTACAGCTTGTACAGGCATGAGAATGTAGCTGTTGAGGTGGAACAAAAAAATCACCAAACCTTAACTGTTAGTTTGCTGTACACAATTAATTCCAGACAGTTTCTCAAACCTCGGACAACATCGAGCTGCTTTACTCATCGTTTAACATTAAGGAGACTGAAGAGAGGAGCAGTTCCACCTTTATTAGCATCACCACCCCAACAGCAACCAGTAAATTGTAGCCATGCTGTGTGATTGCAATAAGTGTTTGCTGGTTAAGGCAGACCATCTCAAAGATTTCCTAGTGAGTAACAACTTTTCATTGAGTTGATGCTGAGATCAAAAGCAAGTAGCTAGTATATGTAGCATTAGTTACTAGCGAGACTCACGTGATGAATAATTAGCATGGCGTAGCTTATTTAGCATTTCAACATGGTGCCTTTGTGTGATCATGGTGGTGCCTTACTGTAAACCAGCAAATCATATCTAATCATTGATGAGCTCACCAACAAGCGAAAACAGCCTGTTTTACTCTAGGGACAAATTATGGGGTTGTATGTGAACATGTAAAGTCACATGCCCTATATGTAGACGTCAGAGAACAGTTTAAAATGTGAATAAAAGCTTTCTATGGCGGCTTTAATAATCTCCATTCAATGCACAAGGTCACCATGCACAGTGCCAGCAAGAAGGGTATAAAGCTGTGGAGCAGTGAAACTGCATTCCCAGACGTGAGAGAGCTCCTTCCAATACCTGTTTGTGATCCAGAGCTAATCATCCAGCATCAGTACCTGACCTTACTAATGTTCTTATGGCTGAATGCAATCAAATCCTCACAGCAATTTTCCATTATTTGGTATAAAACCTTAAGCCAGAAGAGTGGCGGCTGTTACTGCAGCAAATGTGTAGAAAACCCTTAAACTCTTATTTCCAGAGGAAATGTTGGGTGAGCAGAATCTACAGAACTCTTGGAGAAGCACTTCTTCTGAGGCCTATAGGGCATTTTAAAGAATATCTACTGTACTTAGGTATTTACATCTTTCCAGTTCTGTTAAATAAAGGAGATGATAATATTATAGAAAAATTATATTTCTACCAAATTATATTCATGTGTTTATGTTCATGTATTTTTCTTTCACTTTTTTCTCTCTTTCTCATCACATTCGTTTAGTGGGTAAATGTGAATGTGCATGCACATGTGTGAGTGTGTGCCACTGCACTTGTGTGAGAGTTAAACTCCCATCTGTCTGATGCTGATCATTCGGTCTTTGTTTGTCCTTTACAGTAATCCATCCCATATAGACAGAAGCAGCCCTGCGTGAGGGAGGATCACAGTTAAAGCTCCATCTGTCTAACACAGATTATCTTCTCCTTTCATTCCCTCTCACTGCTTTCACACCATCAGCCAAAAACATTAAGTACCTGGCATGCCAGTGTCTGTTCAGCCCTCTCAGATTACACCCTGCTTCCATTAAACTAAACAAACACCTGGAGCTGGAGGAACCATGATCATGTCACAGGAAAAAAATTCTTAATGAATTCCATCTTAATCCCTCAAATTACTCTACAGAAAAGAACGGTTTCGAAACGGTTCCTTCTTTATGCCATAATAGGAAAGCTGTTAATGGGTACGGGACGTTTTTATTGTGAGGAGGCTCTTTAAACTTTAAAGCAGCTCTTCACATGCGCTCAAAAATAGTTCTTCAAAGAGAACTCAAAGTGGATCTACTATAGCATGGCTCACACACATAAAAATATTATTATTATTTAATAGTTGACCCTTAAAAAGAGATTTCCACTCATTTATCATTGTTTCTGAGTGGTTGGATCCATTCTAGAGAAACATAATGAGTCCCAATTCACATTGGGAAAGGAAACCAGATGTCCAAAGCATTCAATCCCTCCAATAGACACATATGAGAAAGTAGTTACGTAAAAATGTTTGTAGATGAAGTATCTGATGCCTGAGACATTGTTTTACAAAAGTTCTGAGATGAGGTTTTTATGTAAAACACACCATTTTGAAACATTCCACAATAACCAGGTGAGTTATTAACAGGTGAGCCTATCATGACTGGGTATAAAAGAAGCATCCACAATGGGTTGTGGCTTAACACCTTCTACAATACGTAGTGTTCAGGGAATCCAGAGAAATCTCAGTCTTTGTAGGGCAAGGCCAATAGCAATGTTAAATAACTATGATTTTCGAATCCCGAGAAAGCATCGCCTGAGAGTCATGCTACGGTGTTAAATATAGCTATATGGGCTCAAAAGTACTTGACATTTGACACAGTCCACCGCCACCATCAAGAAATGGAACTTGAATCTGTATTATGCAATCAGACAGCCATAGTTATTAAATATATATTAAATATATTTTTGCATATTTGTCACACTTGAATGCTTCATGTAGCATATGATGCTTTGTTTAAAGAAATGGAGTTGCTAAAATTCAAATACAGATGTGAAACATGGGAGTCACCTTTATTTACCAGTCATTGCTAGGGTTCTTGGACTCTGGCAAGCCACAGTAAGAGCAGTATCCAGAAATGGAAAAAACAGTGGAATGAAACAGTGGTGAATCTTCCCAAGAGCAGCTGACACCAAACTTTCACCAAGAGTGCAATGATGACTCATCCATGAAGGTTTTTAGGTTGTTAGGGGTCCCATTTTCTCTGTATGGTCTAATTAGTTTTACACTGGATTATATCTGATCCTTCTCAGAAATATCTCCTGAAAAATGAATAACTTGTAGTGGATAACAGTTGTGACCGGGAAACAGCTGAATAAAAGGGTAGTTTCTGCTTTTTCAAGTTCAAGCTCAAGTTTCAAGTTTATTTGTCATTTTCACAACATGTCAGGACATTTATACACTGAAATGCTTGTGGTGAAGCTCAGGCTGATACTCTACAGCAGAACAAAATGATATACATACTAACTAAACATATTAAATAAGAGAAATAAAAGATATATTAAATTAATACAAAATAGACACAAAAAACTGAATATACAAACACAGGAGAGGTGTGTAGAAATTCTCTGATATGTACATTTATTAGACAAGCATAGTCTATAAGAGAACGGATATATATAATATAAATACGTATATATGTGTGTTGTTTAAAGTGACTCATTGATATAGTCCATAGCGGTGACACGTTAATAACAGTGTCAATAAAAAATAACAGTGTTAATAAAAGTGTCAGAGTGCAGTGGTATTGGTGAATACCACTTTTTTACACAGTCCTGTTTAAAAAGATATGTGAGGGTTCACTGGTTGAGATATTGGTGAGATATCAGTGAAAATATGAATAGAAGAAGAGGGTCAGCATAACGGCATTTCCAAAGTGGTGTGGTTATCAGACGGCATTTGAACGCATGACTGTAAAATGAATATTTTTAATTGTATGGCATGTGCACCCATGGGACTTCTCCAATTCCATGGAGAGGTCTCTCTGCGTTCAAGTGTTTTCCAACCCACCAGAGCTACAGTAATGAACATTAGCCTGCCTGGCTTTCGGTGGTAGGCTTCCTGTTGCTCCATTTCTATTGTCAAAATCACTGCTCAAATGTGGCATTTGAGGGGAATGATTACTTTGAACTTCAATCTGTTCAACAAGAGAGTCTTTGTTCACTTTCGCTGGGGAGTTGTTCAGATTGGAATGACAGTCTCGACGTACACACTCAAAGCACTTTGATAGTTCCAACCCTCTGCAATTACCTTTTCTCCTGCGGTGAGTTTTGGGGGGTTCTGGGTATTCTTTATTATGGACACTTCTGAGGCCACAACAATGGAAATGACTGGAAAAGGCTACGTCGAGGTAAATGTTTTACATTTTCAAATGATTACAAACAATTACACACAATTACAGACTATTTGTAACGAGTCCATTGGCCAAACATAAATTATTCCAGAGAATAGGAGGGCAGCCACTAATATCCTGCAGGCTGTTAGCAAGTGCCAGTCAATTGGACTTAAGCTGACATCTGAATGTTGACATGTGGGGAAAAGAGGTGTCAAATGAACTTAATCGTGGTATACGGATGTCATACTGTGAGCCACTCTGGTCATTTGTCTTTTCCTTTTGTCCTTAGAGATACAGAATAAATGTGTGTGGTGCTTTACAGCTTTCTGTTTTGCAGGCGGCGCTTCCACATGCATTTCTCAAGAGGAACTGTCATTTGTCGCTGTCTTTATAAAAATCAGACAAGGTCAAGAAGGTTGGAAATGTCTGTCGTTTTCTCTGAAACGTTCACTCAGACATTTTCCATTTCCCAGATAGAGGCCTTTTAACAAAATCCTAAATTCATGCCTAAGGCATCACAAGAAATATTCTAATGTTACCGAGGTGAAAATAGGCACGGCACTATATCACAATGAAGGGATATGGCCCATGGCTGCAAATACGACAGCTAAAGAAAAGTTGTCGGTTGGGGAAATATGTCTGGTCCGAGGTATAATCGGTTCCATGAAGAAACTGTAAATGAACCAGTGAACCGTGGAATGAGGCGATAGATTTTAATCAAGTTAAAGGTTCCTAGGAGCTTCTCAGAAGGCTTTTTGGAAAGCTTGTGGTGAAGCTAAAAAAACACACAATTAATAGCCACAATGCGGTCCGGTGATTCTTACAAGAAATGGATGTATAGACCTTCATGAAGGTGACAAAATAGCCTTATCATGAGCTGAGACTCTGCTTCCTCTGCCTGGATGGCTGGCTGCTTTAACTATATCACTGGAGGCCAGAGCAGAAGAGCACAGGTAAAAACTCACATGGAGGTGCTGGGTTTAGGTTTGAAGTGCAGCTGTGGTGTGTGTGTGGAAAGGTTGGGTTTGTGTAGTGTAAGCACCTGGAAACTTTCTTACATATTGTCGCTGTCCAAAGAAAAACAAGTATCTCCAAAACGACAACTTTACAGGAGAGGCCAAAACCCTCATTTAACTTTAATGCAAGTCAATGGAACCAGACGTCTTTCCGAACAGTTTTGGGCCACTTCGGTTGGTCCATTCATCATGAGATTCTCACTCCGTCTAAACAGCAGCTGATGTGTTCAAATGATGCATAAAAGTAAAAATGGACAAAAGTGGAGATACATGTTTTTCATTGGACAGCGACGATATGGTTAAGTTTTTTCCACTGGTAGCTCACTGAAATAACATCTGCTGAAAGAGCTAAACTTTTCAAAACCTAATTTGTCTTTTTAATTAGAATATATTTTATGATTTCAGTTTGATGAAAAGGTATTGTTTATACAGTTTCAGTTTTGATATAAAAGGTATTGTTTATACAGTGTATATTTATACACTGGAATTTGATAAAAACACTGTGAATAAAACTATGTACACTTTTTCATTGTATGTCCTTTTTATTGTATAATGCTTAAGGTTAATTTAGTTAAGACCAGTGAGTGCGGAGAAGTTGGTCTTTGTCCTTGTCTTTAATTCAGTTTTTCATGATTTCTAAAATGTATATTTTTTATGACTACTTCAAACGCTAATCTGTTCAACAAGAGAGTCTTTGTTCATTTCCTCTGGGGATTTGCTCTGATTGGAATGACAGTCTTGACACTCAAAGCCTTTTGATGGTTCCAAACCTCTGCAATTACCTTTTCTCCTGCAGTGAGTTTTAGGGATTTTGGGAATTCTTTATCATGGACATTTCTGAGGCTACAGCAAAGGAAATGACTGGAAAAGGCTATGTTGAGGTAAATGTTTAATATTTTCAAATGATTACAAATGACACAATTACAGACGATTCGTAATGAGTACATAGAGCAAACCTTAATTATTCTAGAGAATAGGAGGAAAGCCATTAATATCCTATAGGCCGTTAGCACGTGCCACTCAGTTGGAGTTAGGCAGACATCTGAATGGTGGCATGGTGGGAGAAAAGGTGCCAAATTAACTTAATCCTGGTATATGGATGCTGGTTTATTGGTTAAGCTACCTATTGGTTAAGGGGTGAAACTGAAACACCTGGTTTTAGACCACAATCATTTATTAGTATGGTGTAGGGCCTCCTTTTGCGGCCAATACAGCGTCAGTTGGTCTTGGGAATGACATATACAAGTCCTGCACAGTGGTCAGAGGGATTTTAAGCCATTCTTCTTGCAGGATAGTGGCCAGGTCACTACGTGATGCTGGTGGAGGTTCGTCCTTCTTGGTGGTATGCTGACATTACCCTGGATACCGTGGCTCTTGATACATCACAAAGACTTGCTGTCTTGGTCACAGATGCGCCAGCAAGACGTGCACCAACAATCTGTCCTCTTTTGAACTCTGGTATGTCACCCATAATGTTGTGTGCATTGCAGTATTTTGAGCAGAACTGTGCTCTTACCTGCTAACTGAACCTTCACACTCTGCTCTTACTGGTGCAATGTGCAATTAATGAAGATTGGCCACCAGGCTGGTCCAATTTAGCCATGAGACCTCCCACACTAAAATGACAGTGTTTCAGTTTTATTGTCCAACCCCTGTAGTTAACACCAATTGGTGTGGAAACGTCCTATTGACTAAAAAGTGCTTCTTCCTCTAATGTATACTGTATAATAGTGATAGCATATTCACATGCTAAAATTTGGAATTTTACTGGATTTCTAATGCTTTTATTGTATGTGTATGTGTATCAAAGCGTACCAGTCCCGTCCTATAGCCAGTCATACTATCATTTGGTGAGTGTCAATCACCAAGCAGTTTCTGAGCAGTATGGCAGGATTTGAGTCCTCAGAACTACATGATCAGAAACACTTGGACAGAAACAACTGCAGATGTTCTTTTCCAGACTTCTAGCAAGAATATGCTTGGAGCTTGATTTTCTCCTGTCTATCAAAGAGGTCTGTTTAAGTAGCTCTTTCTGATGATTACAGTTTACCACACCTATAGTTTATAGTGGATCATATTATATCTAATCGAAACAAAAGCAGACCTTGTGCCTGTGGAAAATTAAATAAATGAAGGGTGACCTCTGACTTTTGCACAGCTCTAAATAAGTATGTTATTGCATATTTACAAACTGATCATTAGGCACTATAAATCAAATGCATAGCAGAATAGGCAATTATATCTGATATCTAAGTTTTAACAAGTTAAGTATCTGCATAGCTGGATCTCGGCCATGTTGAGCCACATAAACATGTTATGACTGTTGGTATAACCATTGGTCCAAAAGCCTATATGCACACAGCATCACTGGAGTAAGCAAATAAAAAGGAATCTAACTGATCGTTCTGAAAATGAATCCAAATAAATATTTATGTCGCTGTAATAGAATTTCCAGACTCGGCTGCAGAGGCGTGCTTTACCCAATGGGGAGCACAAGAGGAATGCAAAGCACTATTTCGTGTCTGTTATCAGCAGGAACTCAATAGCTGCATTACAATGTATTTGGTTTGAGCCCAGCCAGACCCATTAGTGATATTTACTTTTTTGTACATCCATGAATGTCAAGATTGATGCAGATAATTATATCTTTTAAACCTGCTTCAATCAGGCAAATTCATTTGCAGTCATCCTGTCTCGTGTTGCAGATGCTGGGTCTGATTCCGTATGAATGGCTGCATGTATAACGGAGTTCTTTCAAAGGAAGCAATAACAGAATGCACTGAAGTATGCTGAAGGTAGGCGATGTACCTGAAATATGAATCAAGCAAAAGAAAAAGTTGTGTTTATATAGCTGCATTGAAAGTGTTACTTTTTTAACCAATTTTTTTTCACATAAAAGTGTTTATTATTCATGAGTGGTAAATATTGCAATTGAACTGCAGATGATTGTTTTGTTTGCACCAGTGTCTTGAGAATTAGATTTATAGTAGGATATGTCTTACCTACAGGAGCACACATCATAATTGGCTGGGATGTTGGCAGCGCAGTCTAAATACGGTAAGTTCCTAAGGGGGATAAGCATGAAGTTATTTATTGTGGACTAGTTTTCTAGAAGTATAAAGGAAGTTTGTAGTTTGTTTTGTTGATTGACAGTTAAATTGTCTCAGAATTTGACTAGAGGTTCTTTGGAGAGGTGCCACAGAACAATGGTTCTCGGTCCTGCTCCTGGAGTACTACTGCGCTGCATGCTGTAGTGTTCATCCTGCTTATAATACACCCAGTTCACCTCAGGTCAGCTTGATAATTAGCTCAATAATTGTGTTGGGTGCATTGGGAGAAGGGCAAGCTCTAAGAGCCTGTTCACACCTTGCAACAGCCAGTTTCATGTCTGGACCATGTCTGGATAAACCTGGCTAAAACATTGGTAAAGGTAGTTTGTCTATGGCATCTCTGCAGACAATCATTTTTGTCAAAAACTAATATTCCATATGGGGGATTTGCTTTACATATCTGATTAGATCAGGAGTAATATTTGTTTGGTCTTTTACATCTTATCTTGGTTTTAACAGGTCTTCTTAACTTAGATTTCATAATGACACCAGATAAGGTCTTTTCTTTGTTTCTCTAAGTCAGTTATCGTCAGTTTTCTGCTGTGAAGGTAGGATTTGAGTAATAAATTAAAATTTGACTTTGACTTAGGCTCTGTTAGTTACAAGTGTAACAACCTTGCTGGACCTAGAGTTAATTGCAATTACTAGTTTCATACTTTAGTGCAATTGAAGGCAAATACTTCAGTACTTTTACTCAAGTGGTCTAAAGGGAGGACTTTTACGTGTGCAGTAAGTAATACCTCACCTTAGGCATCTTTAACTCAAGTACATGGTTTGTGTACTTCGTCCAACATTGGTTTCAGGTCAGCCCAAGGTGTGGTCAGTTGCCAGTCCAGTCATTTCAAGGCTTGACTGCTGCAACTCAGTCTTTCCTCTATGGGCCATCCGGCCCTCACAACTGATCCAAAATGCAGCAGCTTGGCTTGTCTTGAATCTTATCTTGGTTCACTCATGTCACGCCACTGCTGCCCTCCCTTCACTGGCTTCCAGTACCTCAGAAGGCTCCCTGCATTAGATTTTTAAAAGTCTCATTGACACCAGTGTGCTTGCCTACAAAGACCAAAGAATGGACCAGCCCCTCCCTACCTTGTGGCAATGGTCAAGAGTCAGTCTGTACCTTGAGCCCCTCAGGCTTCAAGTACAGCTCTGTGTGACTGAGCACTTTTCTAAGTTGGTCTGCATAAGAGCATCTGCTAAATACTGCATATGTAAATGTAAATGCTTAGATTATCCCATTGCTGTAGAATGTAATAGGGACGTCTGACTGGTCAGATAATGTATTAAACCCTTGAAATGTCTTCTGCTGTCTTAAATGAAAGCAGGGTGAATCAAATAAGCTCTGAGACAGTACAAAAACACCAGGGGATTAATGAAAGGGTGCACAAACTTTTGCACTTGACGTATTTCCTTTTTTTTTTACATTATTTTTGTTCCAGGGTGCTCAAGTTCTTCTGGTAATAATCAGAATTTGTTATATATTGTGTGATGAATAATCCTTATTCAGCTCATGACCCAATGCGAATGGCACCAGAAGTTTCTGTGCTGTCTGGATGCCCTAGATTCTGTTATGTCAACTCGAGAACACCCCTCAAGTCTCTGTTGAATACAAAACTATTACAACCATTTCTGAAGCACAATAAAGTAGCCCTGTGACTTTCCTTCAAATCACTGGAACCCAGACATCTCAAAGTTGTTTTCAGGCCTGCTGAAGTTTTTAGAGACTCACTATGATTTCCCAGATTTGGAAAAACATCAAATCAAAGCACAATAGCAATCATACACTTGAAAAATACACAATTAAATACAAATCAACAGAATAATTTTGTCTCAGTTTCATGAACCCCACAACAAAGTTTCTTCAGGTCTATGAATACATATACGACACATTCAAACAGATATCAAAACTGTCTGTGTCGCACCCATCTTCTGTCTGTGCAAGAATCTAAGCAGTACTTGTGAGCGTGAGTGTTGTGTAGGGATGTGTTCGGTGCCGGTATTTGAAACCTGTTCCAGTTGTCTTGCACATAATGTGAAATGGAGTAGTTATGACTCTCAACATCTTCAGGCTAAGCTCAGCAGAATGTTCAGAGAAACAAGTCTGGCTCATCAGGAAATGGGCTTTGATGTTAGGCCTTCAAGCATTGTAGCAAGCTGCACCCAAATACTGCTGAATAATCCCCTCAATTTAAATAGCATATCTTTGAAAGCACTTGTGCCCACATATATGAAGTAGTGCTGACTACGGGCCAAAAAAAGGTTTATAATAATAATAATAATAATAATAATAATAATAATAATAATAATAATAATATGCATAGCTATTATGCATAACTAAAACTTATCAGAAAAACATCATATTTAGACACTTAGTAGTAATTTGATTGGTACAATGAGAGTTTTGATACCCAGTCCTAACAGGAATATGATTCTGTCACACGTTCAAAAGTTGTTGCAGTTGTTGTGATGTCATCTTCTGTTAGGTTGTACAGAAACTGTGGCACAACTATGCACAAATTGCCTGAACCTGGAAAACTGTAACAGTGCTTGCTCCATTGTACCCGGACCTAATGTTACCTCAGGGTGTCCCCCTCTGTCTTTGGCAACACCAGCAACTAAAGTCAATGTAGCAAATTCTCTCCAGGTAAAGATAAAGATCAGCACTATGTGACTAATCTGTGCACTACAGTGTAAACTAGAACGTTATGTTGATGTGTTGATAATGTATTGGTCTACTACTGGCTGCTTTAACCATGAAGACACAGGAGGTGTGAGCACACGTGGGACCCCTGGGAGAACACAAGACTCTAAGAGAGACTTTAACCCTTGTAAAGGGCCGTGGCTGTTAGCTTAATGATGTGTAAATGCGGTATGTGGGTTATTCTGTGCAGGGCTGTAGAGTTGTTTAGTGGGATAGTAGTTCAGTGGTCCCTGCTGTCAGGGAGAGCTATCGATGGCTTGCCTGCTATCCTGCAGCCCTGGGCCATGGTCCCCACTGCTACTGTGGCCAATTGTTTCAAACACTATGCCTCCTGCATCTTCTTCTTTGCCAAGTCATCACAATAGCTATTATCTGATTATTACATTGTTAGGAATTTGCTAACATGACATAAGCTAGTTGGAAACTAATGCTATTAGCATGATTTCAATAAAAAAGGTATTAGAGATTAACGTTAGAGTTAAGCTTAGCAAACAAGTCAGCAAAAAGTGTGCATATTAGAGCTGCCCTTTAAAAGTCGACGATTTGAATCGTCAGTCGGCGACCCTTTAAGTCGACTGAGACCCTTCAAGTCGACTGACAACAGTGACCTTTTTTCCTCGTAAAACAGACTAAAGCTTACAAAAATGCACAAGAACTTTAAGAATGTAAAAAGACATTTTAATAATGATTAAAAGGGGAATAATAAATACATATTAAAGGTCTAGCTGGGCTGTGACGTATGCCTTTTAAAAAATTAAATCCACACGTGACCAACACTGCTTCAAACAAGTGAGCTGACTTTCGTTTAGACATAACGGCTGTTTGCGGTGAAGGATAAACGGACCGAAGACGTTTGTTTTATTATCCTTCTATTATTTTAGAACCTAAACTACAGATATTTTTATTTATTCGTCTCCAGCTGAGATTATCTTTATTTAAGGATAAGTCCAGTCACTTAATATGCCTGCCGATAAACGAGAGATAATGATTTCAGCGCGGGGAACATAATTAAACAGTTTCAGGTCTACCATTCTTCTGTTTATCTAAAAATAATTTAAGTATTGACTGATCTGTTTTTATTAAGCAGTTCATTATTTATGAGAGATGAAAGACGAAGGGTCCTCATACTGAAGAAGCTGTTAGGAGTGAAATTAAAAGACTATAAGCGCTAATCTTTTGCATAAACACACGCTGCTGCCCAACGCTGTATCCTGTAACTAAATCAGGCTCCAGTTCAGATCGATCATCATATACCCCGCCTCTTTTAGTTCAGAAATATGTTCCTGTGATTCTGCTGACTTTCTAACGGGCAGGCAAATCCGATTCGACTAACAAAAAATTCGGGTACAGCCCTAGTGCATATAATAATAAAACAGACGATGCATTTGTGAATCATAGTTACTATGAATGCTCAAGCACAGATAATTAAGTTGACATGAACCGTAAATTTAGCTTTTTGCTATTTGGGTCAGTTCATGGTCTTGGAATGGTTGAAGACTGTTAGAGAAAATGCCTCATGTTTTATTTTGTGAATTGAGTCCATGTATGTATTTTTCTTGTTGCTTCTTTCTCCTGTTACAGAAAGCATTGTAAAATACAGCTAGTTTCTGTCTGACTCCGTTGGTAATTTTTAAGAAACTCTTTTTTTATGAATCAACAGATTTTTGAAGGTGGATTTAGAAACTAAAGTGCTAATTTAAATAAGAATCTTAAAGTTTCAATCAAATATGACACATTTTTGGTAAGCATTAAGATAGGTGTTTCAAAAACATTGTATTATTTTGATCAGTCATTCATGGAAATGCAACACAAACCTACCAGTACATGCACGGCATAAACAACCAAGCCAGGTATTGTCTGATTTAGGTACATATCTGCGCTTCCTAGACTAGGCGGAACTGTATGCTGGATTAATTTACATGTCATTTGGTTCTCAAAACATCCCGATTATACCAGATCATCTGCCATTTGGTTAGCATTCAACCACACAATCTTTACTAGACAGTGATATTGTTTGTGTCTTGGGATTTCCGAGACATTACGGATAGCACTAAAGCAACAGCATTTAGGTTGGCCTAAGCACAGCCTTTATAGCCCTTTTTACCACCATGAAATGTCAAGATTTCTAAGCTATGGCAATAGGTGCAGAGAGATTTCTGTTACCGAAGCTAACTGTACATTACACAGTCAGACAATCCCCATTCAGTGTACCTCTGCACCTGATTCTGGGTAAATGCAATCTAACAGCTGCCATAAAAGTGCTTTTTTTCCTTTACTGAGTACAGTCAGCCTGCTTTTTGCATTTATGTGGCAAACCCTCTCTGATTTCATAAGCTTGCAGGCAGTAAACATGCCTAGAAACTCATTAAGGGCTGAGATTAACGCTCTGTTGTAACAATAGTGCTAATGCCTTTGGAGATGTAATCACTGCTGCTTTAAAACATTTGTTTGCTCCTGAGTGCACAAAGAAAAGCATGCCTGATATAATGAGTTTTTATGCATGTGGTATTTTAAATTTTGGCATGGAAAGAGTTTAGCGCAATAAAAACCCAAGTGTGTTTCTAGAACAGTATGAGTCATTTTAAACCCTGGTAAAGAGGAACGTACACCTGGACCTCATCACACATGGATAGAAGTACTGAATAAGGTTTAAGAATGATACTTTATTACAGCATGATGTTGTGATCTTATCAAAGCATTGATGTAACAGAAAATGGACTGCAACAAACCAGGCAATCTACACGTATTACTACACTTATTACAAGTTCATATTCTCAAATCAGATACGTCACATTTACACAGGTGTGAATGTGAGCAAAAATTATAAATGAGTAGTCTCTACTTAATTGAAAAAAAAAAAATACACATTACATAGACACATACACATTCATTCATTCATTCATTTATAATTTTTGCTCACATTCACACCTGTGTAAATGTGACATGTCTGATTTGAGAATATGAACTTGTAATAAGTGTAGTAATACGTGTAGATTGCCTGGTTTGTTGCAGTCCATTTTCATTCATTGTAAATGCTGCTCTATACATTCATATATATATGTATATAGATATGCTTATATATGTATATATTTATTATTTCGGCTCTTTATGTAAATAATACTGTACTTGCACTTCTAGTTAGATGCTAACTGCATTTCATTGGCTCTGTACCTGTACTCTGCACAATGACAATAAAGTTGAATCTAATCTAATCTAATTAGTAAACCGCAGATTAGATTTATCCTGCTGTATTATAGTTGTATATTTACCTCATCAAAATATACAGTTCTAGATAACAATAAGTTGTTTTTTATATAGTAGAATTTTCTAGAACTCAAGTGCTCAAGTGCTTTGCTTTACAAAGCCACCCAATAAAATACAATAAAATCCCCCCCCAAAAAAACAACAACAGTTGCAAACTACTAAAAGCAAGAGAAGAAAAATAAGTCTCATTTTGATTTTAGTTTGGTTCAGGTGACAGCTAATAGCCCCTGATTTGAAGACTCCAAAGTTCTCCTGCTGTTAAGAGGACAATAAAGCAAAGTATGGAGGGGCATCGTTCTGTAAAGCCTGATAGGTCTGCACCAGTATGTTAAAATCTATCCTGTGGCTCACAGGCAGCCAATTAAGAGAGAGGCCAGCACTAAAGTAATATGCTCCCTGCATCTTGTCCTGGTTAGAAGACGGGCTGCTGCATTTTGAACAAGCTGCAGTCGAGCAACATCTCTCCGACTCAAGCAGGTGAATGGGGCACTGCAGCAGTCCAATCAGGAGAAGGGGAAAAAGGACAGGATCAAGAAACATAAAAAGGACAGGAAATTTCTGATCTTGCTGATGTTCTGGAATTGGAGGTAGCAGGATTGAAGAAGTGGGCAGGTGTGGATCAAAAGGTATACCAGATTTCCCAGCACAATCAAGAGCTAACTGCACCCCTTCTGACATATTTTCCGAACCCACAATTAGGACTTTTGTCTTGTCCTTGCTCAACCAGTATTGTTGTGGTTTACAATGTCATCCGCATAAAAATGGAAGGAAACATGGATTGCCTAGGGGGAGCATGTACACAGACCTTGAATAGAACCTTTGTGGCTACCCACTGGTAAGAGATGCCAGGGCAGACCAATAGACACTACAAACAACGTATTCAGCAGGTAGGAATGAAATCGCTTAAGAGCCGTCCCAGAGATCCCAGCCCACTATTCTAACCTTTCTAATAAGATACCATGATCAATGGTATCAAAGGCAGAGCTAATATCCAAGAGAACTAAAACAGAAACATCCCCAGCATCAGCGTTCATTAAAAGGCTGTTTAAAGCTCTGAGGAGTGCCATCTCAGTACTGTGCTTTGGGCAAAAGTCAGATTGAAATTTTTTAAGAATGTTTTTTCTTCAAAATGCTGCACAAGTTGATCAAAGACATCCATCTCCACGATCTTTGAAATGAAAGGAAGTTTAGAAATAGGCCTAAATATAAAGTAATATAAAGTTAGGAATAAAAGCTATGATATATAGGGATGTATACATTTCCATATATGCAATTTGGGGAGTCTGAGGAAGATTAAATAGATTATTATAATGAAGGCATATTCAGGAGATAGAATATGTCGTCGCTGCCCAAAGAAAAACAAGTATCTCCAAAATGTGAACTTTACAGAAGAGGCCAAAAACCCCCATTCAATTTTAATGTAAGTCAATGGAACCAGACGTTATTCCAAGCACTTTTGGGCCATTTCCGTTGGCCCATTCATCATGCAAATCTCACAACGTGTAAACGGCATCTGCTGTTAACAAATGATTCATAAAAGTCAAAATGGACAAAAAAGGAGATATGTTTTTCATTGGACAGCGGTGATATGCAGACTATATGTGCAGGTGTAGATATGCTAAATGTAAAGTACAGAGTCATGGTGTGAATAAGGGTGTGGACTGCCCATGGAGATCATCGTGATGATGATTTAGGTGAGAGGTGTAGTGGCAATCCCATGTCCCTGGCAGTCCCTATACAGCAGCCGGATAGGCCAGAGGAAGTAACTACCCTGGAACCGGCTGGTTCTGGAATACATGCTTCTGTACCTCCTCCCACTTGACAGCTATGCGAAAAGACAGTGGTTTGGGTGGGTGGAGTCCCTAAGAACCCTCCTGGTCTTCCTCAGGTGGCTGGTGATTGGTCCTCAGCTAGGCAGCTCAATACACAGTAGTGTGCGATGCTCTGTGTGTTATGATACATGCCTATCATAACCATGATTCAAAATTTCAATCAGTGAGTCTTGGGAGCCTAATACCCTGTCATGGTTTGTCCCTCCTTGGGCCATATACTCACTGCTGCTGACCACAAGCCTTGCCATCTCAGAGATGCTCTGACCCAGTCGCCTGTCCAATATCAATTTGGCCCTTGTCTAAGTCTCTCAGGTCTTTATAGCTGCACAGTGGATGTAGCTCCATCACTCCAGAGAATGCAATTCTACTGCTCCACAGCCCAGTGCTGTGGGGCTTGGCACTGAGCATAATGACCTTAGGCTAATATGCAGCTGATCGAGAGTGCCCCGTTCTATTGACAAAGGGCTTATGCAGATTATAGTAGATGCATGTGCACTTAAAGTAGCTGAATTCCCGCTATTACACGTAATGTCTGGGTATTGAGCATTTAGGCTGTTTGAGCTTTCTTCATTGTCCTCTTTTATCATATACCTTTGATAATGTTATTAGTATGTACATAATTGAAAGCAGTCTTGCAAATACTGATATAACCATACATAAATATGTCTTTGATGCTTGTGAAAGTGTTATAATGGACGTAGCCTTCCGAAGGGCCTAAAAAGCCTTAAAGCAGTACCATTTGGTAAAAGGGCGGGTCAGCACACAGAGAAGCATCTGGCCCTCCACACTCAGCAGGCCTCTGCAACATATCGAACTGCAGTAGGAGTGCACAGTAAAAAGCTCACCCGCTCAGACTGCTTTTCAAAATAAGCCGCATTACAGCATTTTAACTGAATAGCATGGATTTGTTTTGAAACCCTGAGGTGCATGGCAAAAGCAGAATGTAGAAATGTCTTGCAAAATCATGCACACACATACTCGCTCAGAAGCTTTCTTTCAAAATGGTGCTGCTTGCCTTCCCTCCATTGTTGTGCCTTAAGTGTTGTACAGATGGGTGACGGTTTAGAAAGAAGTTTAAAGTCTCTAAAAGTGCGGAATAATTTCAGGCTCTTATAATTCTGTCCTCACCCAGCCAACCCTGCAGAAGCCTTGGGCTTTAGACTAAGAGTGGAGGGCCTACGTGATCTAACCATGGAGGATAAGCCTGACAAGTGCATCCCCAGCGGAGCCCAGCCAAGCATAAGCACTGAGCCAAGGGACTCCTAATTACAGCCCACTCTGCTGCCCTCAGCAATGCTGACCAGCACTGATGGGGGATTGTGTTCAAGGTGTGTGCGTGTGTGTGTGTATGCTAAGCAGATTTCTCCACGACAAGGTGGCCATTGCAGTCAGAGGAATACTCCTTTATATTGTGTATGTGAACGTTTCCTTGCTCATTTGTAACTTTGTTATTATTAATCATTATTAGATATTAATAACATAACTAATGCTTGTATATCCCAAGAATTAGCATTGACATCACGATATTGGTATAAATATGTCAAATTAGAAGCCATCAGTAGTCATGACAAACAGTAGTTCAGTAATACTCTCTACTACTCTAGTTAGTGGTCATGACATCTTGTATTATGAACTGTCATGATATTTAAAATGTTAACATTTAATAGTAATATGACTCAGTTATGATAACTCAGAACAGCTTCTACAATGATGTGTTTATGACATGGTTATGTCTAAGTTATAAAGCAGAGTTCAATAGTGTTATTATGGTCCTAATCCTGTAGAACATGAACCCACCGGTGTAACCATGTTACCGCTAGGTATTGTACACATTGTTGGAGCAGCATAGTAAGTAAACACGGCAAATGGCAATGGGAAAAGTGAATATCATCTAAATACTGAAACCATTCGAATATCAAATGAATATCATATAATGTCATCTTTATAACACACCTGCTGCAACTCCATGACTGAAACAGCCAGTCGTTTACATTTTGTAGCACATATTAATCATAACTCTTTCAGAATTATGAGCTGGAACAAGCCGAAGGGTTTATTTCTTTATTCTGCCTGACGTCAGTGCATCACTGTACTGAAACACAGCCTGTATTTGTGGTCAGACATACTTTTCTGTACAAAGTCACCTTTTCTGGGCACAGGATAAGAGTGACCTAAAGCACGATGAGCACAGCTTGCCTTAACTGCTGCATCACTTTCCCTTTATGCTCTGTGAAAATAGTTCTGCTACAGGACAGATCATTGCAAAGTTGGGCCTCTCCCTTTCCGCTCCCTCATAGCCAGCATATGGTATGCAGTATTAGCCTAAAATGAAATCAGCGATACAAAACTCGTTTTTTACTAGTAACAATATATTTCTGACTATTCAAAATATCAAAAAAATATTATCTGTAATTTGTAATAATAGCTAGTGAATTTAAAATTCTCACTAGTAACATCTTTACTACCATTCAAATTAGAAGCATTTAAAAATTGCTAGAAAATAATTTACAAGCAGAGAACAAAAGAACTGTCAACGTGGCCAGGTCAGGCCAATCTACCATGTTCAACAATCCTAGCATGTTGTCACGGTAACTACAAATAGCTCTTAACACAGTTGCTGTCCAAGTACATGAATCTCCCCTCAGAAACACACTGTACAAGTGTCTTTTTCATGGGAGGTGTGCAAGGAGGAAACCCTTGCTAAATGATTTGGACACAGTAACAGAGGACATATTT
Source organism: Prochilodus magdalenae (assembly GCA_024036415.1). Taxonomy (NCBI): domain Eukaryota; kingdom Metazoa; phylum Chordata; class Actinopteri; order Characiformes; family Prochilodontidae; genus Prochilodus; species Prochilodus magdalenae. The sequence goes on from JAMWET010004759.1 coordinate 921,148, forward strand.
GATGCAAAGCAAATGCAGCGTTTGAGCACAATGACATCATACCAGCTGTGAAGCATGGAGACGGAAATGTCATGGTCTGGGGCTGCTTTCCATCACAGAACCCAATATGAATTTATTGGTGTATCAGAGGCTGTTTGAGGTAAATCTGAGACCATCTGTTTAAAAACTGAAGTGGACGTTAGCCATGCAACACGACAATGATCCAAGAAATTCCTGTAAATCTACTGGACTGACTCAAAAGAAAGAAATTGATGGTTTGGAATCTTATTGGAATGCTGAGGAGTGATTTTAAATGGGCTGTCCTTGCATGAAACCCCACTTGAACATCACAGCACTAAAAGATTCTGCATGGAGGAATGGGAAAGCTTTTCTTCTAGTTGAGGTCAGAGACTGGTAGGTGGTTATTGGAAATTCCTAAGTAAGGTTGTTTCAGCCAAACAAGGAAGTACCAGCTGTCACGGCATAGGGTGTCCCAACTCTTTGTCCTAAGGCTGTCTACACAACACATTCATAACATTCATACATTATAGGGTATAGGTATTCATAAATGTTTAAATAAAAATGTATAAGGTGATGTGTGATATTTTACATAATATCGTTTTGGAGTATTATGTTTACTAACATACATTTTTCAAATGTGACAGTGAAATGTGTCGTTTCTGGAAATTAACATTCCTTACCCCTTTGGACAAAAAGTTCTTTGACATTTAGGCAAGTTTTTGTCTTCTTAAACTTTTTTTGCTGTGCCAAATGGTTCATGCAACAGCTCATACACTGTATGATATATGATATAATGATATATATAAGTTTTATAAAATAATAATTAAATAATAAATGAAGAGATTTTGAGAAATGTCTCCTACAAAAATGGCACAGCACTCCATATTAACATCATTTAAAATCATATGTATACTTTATGAATGTTGATTTAAACATTTGTGAATGCATTATACAGTGTTTATGCTATGACATCCTACAAGTGTTACCCCTTGTATGTGTGTGTGTGTATATATATATATATATATATATATATATATATATATATATATATATATATATATAGATATATATATATATATATATACATACACACACATACATACATACACACACACACACACAAACACACACACAATCATTAGAACTTAATTCCAATATATATATTGGAATATAAATAATAAATAATATAAATACATATATATAATTGGAAGTAAATTCTTTTTTTTATTATAATGATATGTCTATATTTCCTAACATGGAACTACTTATTTAATGGGACATCCAAGGTTTTTCTAAAGACTGAGTGATGATTTACCACATGGGCATGATCTCAAAAAACTTCTGTATGTTTAACTGGATACTCCTCTCAATTTTGGATAATTCTTTGTGAATTACTTAGATTTCTTCAAAGAATAATGATGTTATAGTCTCATAACTCTGGTGAACAAATGGTTATACAGCGATAGGCAGTGTTGAAATGTAAAACCTGTGTAAATTCTCCTTTAGCTCCTTTATTGGCAATGAAAACCATAGGCTTCAGTACCTGATTATTCCAGGACTGCAGCTGAGAAGTCATTAAGGGAAGTCTTCTGTTCACAACTGTTTCTAATTTACGCCACTGTTATTGTTGCATTGTTGCATGCCCCAATGAATTTCAGGTCTCAGAAAGACACCTTCACACATTCTTAACACAGGTTGGATTTCATTGAATCCAGGATGTAAAGCAGGTCCACATCGTTACATTCCCACCACCGTGCTTCACACTTGGGGATATTTTGGTGTAGCGATACACCACTTTTGTTTCTAAAACTCAACACTACACTACATTTGTCTCATCTGTCCACACAGTATTGTTCCATTACTGCTTTGGAATATCCTGGTTGGCTTTAACAAACATATGCGAGATGGGCAGCATCTTTCTCTTTTGTTCTGTGTTTCTATGTTTTACCTACCTATGCTTTACCTACAGACCCTGGGGCCCACTGTGCCTTGTTTAAGGATTCTACAGCATGTCCTTGCACTGATCTTTGTAGAGCACCCACTCTTAGGAGAAGCAGCAGTGGTGCTGATTTTCTTCCATTTAGAAGGCACTGTGGACTGGAAGAGGCCTTAGCTCTTTAGAAATCCTATCCTGGAGTTTACTTCTAAAATCCTCTAAAACCTCAATTGGTCAGGCACTCGAACAGAAACCGGCTGAGAATAGCAGAGAACCAAAATTGCAGGGATTTTATAAGATATGGCAGGTCAAACTCCAACCTGAGTTTTCTGAAAGATCTGAAAGTTCTTTTTCAAGGGAGCATCATCACACTAGCCTTTGTTTAGAAGTATGGCTTTGATGAAGACCAAAAAAATCATAAAAAGTAAAAGTTAGGATCCGGTCACGCAGAAACCCAGATACTTCCAAAGTGTTCCTGAATTCTATATATCGCACAGGTCAATCAAAATAATGGATTCACACAGAATAATGTACAATATCTTAACACATGTGACTATTAACAATAAATAATAATAATCTGATGAAAATCATTGTCCTGAAGAGCATACATCTTCATGAATGGACAGTATACAAAAGTCATAGCAGCATTAGGGCACTGACGTAAAACACATCAAACTAACGCAATAGTTGTTTTTGTGGAGAAAGAGGAGGGGCTTTTCAGAGAGGAAGATTTTTTATCTCTGGGTTTTAATCTTTTATATCAAGTTTCTAATAACTACGTGTGTTTAAGCAGCTAAATTTTTAACATTCATTTTTAATTTCTGATCGAATGTAGCCCCCGTCTTTCTGTTTGTTTCTTTTGCCCTCTCTCTCTCGCTCTCTCTCTCTCTCTCTCTCTCTCTCTGGAAGCCACAAGGCTGGGTAGACATTTCATGCACCATGTACTTTCCAGATGTTATTCCTTCCAAGCTAGTGATTTTGTAATATGCTGTGACAACGTCTTTAACTTCAAGAAAATCTGAGTGACTTCCACCAGCATATGGAAAGAACGAGAAAGATGCTCACTTGCTAGTGTTTGTTCAGGAGATATAGACTGTGTATTGAATGCAATAATCAATGTTGGCGGCAGGCCAATTACGCATTATGCTCAAATGTTATTGATGTTTGATATATATCTGTTTGGGGTAGTTACCAAGGGCTTCCTTGCACTAGGCTTCTTAGTGTTAGCTCCCTGAATGGGCAGGGCATGCTGGCTATAACTAAGGAATGAGCATGATATCGTATGTGATTTAATACTTATAAAAATAACTACAGTTTAACCGAAGCTTATCTTACTAAACTAAAGATTCAAATATGTTTGTTAGACGTGATTTAATAAATTACAAGTGATTTTATTCTGCTGTAGGTTTATGTGTTGTGGTTCAGTAAAGTTATGGCAGGTTTTGGTTAAGCGATACAGTGTATGTCTCTCAGATTATCTGTGTATATCTGTGTGTCAAATCTTTATAAATAACATCAATAGGATCCTCATCTAAATCTTTCAAACAGAACCTGCACTTTAGAGACAACCCCTTACTGTATTCAATGCCTGCTGCAGTGATTCTGGCTATAGGGTAGGCGCATTCTTTGCATATTGAAAAATAAGTCCATAAAAGTAGAGGTAGGACGTGTTGATAACTGGTGCAGTAGTCCCATTGTGGTAACCCAAGCTCTGCCTCTCTTTAGTTCTATTTTTTTTTTTTTTGACCATGGGTGTCACCACCATGTTTACCATTCTGATGTCTCCGTACCCTGTCCATTCTTTCCCTAACAGCGGTCCCACTAACAAACAAGTCTTACTCACCGCAGCTTTAACTATTATTTTGATATTCATTGGTGAAAACTGTTACCCCTTCCTTACATAAGTGGATTATTTTTATATAACCTTCTCCATAATATCTCCTGCAGAAGTAATAACTTGTATGTCAAGACAATTTTGAATTAAAATCAATTAAAAGTCATTTCATAAAATGTCCCAAAAGCGTTTTTGCAACATGGGTTGTGCTGTGGTCCGCTTCCAGTGGAGGATTAATCTGATAATTGCACATTTGGCTTTTAGGGTCTGAATGGCTCTTAGGGTAAAAGTATAAATATGTTACCTTCAGCCCAGATAACACATAACTAACAAACTTACTATTGATTTTGGTAAGCCTCCACTCATATCTATCTAGGCAATGTTAGCCAAGAATGGCTTACCTGGTTCATCAAAAAAGGTATAACAAACATTAATGCAAAAAGACACTGTTAGCGAATTAGCTTGCTAACACTGGCTAAGCTAAAACACAGTCCAAACATTACAATCAAAGAACAAACTCTAAAGCAAAAGTCGGGTAATATTAGCAAACTAGAAAGCTAACATTAGATATCCAGCCAAATTACAAGCTTCCCAAACTCTGAAGCAAAGAAACTTCTTATTTGCCAGCTTTTTTCCCCATTGGCACAGCAGCTACATTCTGACACCTCAGGCTACTGAAAAATTTAAGACGGAACAGGATCATTCCAACTAGAAACTGACAACTGAATAAGTGTCAGAAATTTCTACCAGCATAAAAGAACAGGTAAGATGTGTTGATAGCCATTTTGTTACCGTGTTCCCATTCCACCTTAAATGGCGCAGCATTAATATCTGAGCAGAAAAGAACAGAACAGCGCCTCACAATGATCCATCTCACGGGTCTTAAAGTACGAATATGGGACTACTTGGCTGCTACATCCTGCAGTACATGCGACTCTGGAATCCTCTCTAGCATTGTCCTAATTCATATCTCCCTTTTACATAATGTCTAAAAATAGCAAGAGGTATACACGTATCCAAGCGCTGAAATATACAGCAACATATCCATCACTGAGGTAGCAGTATCCGGATAGTCCTTGGATTCACAGTTTCATTTTATTTACAATAACCATCAATATGAGCTTCAGAAGAACCTCCTGCACTCCTGTCACCAACATTGGCACCACACTTTAATAGCATTTTACAGTGTACCTGCGAAAGGTCCTTTAGGCAAGATACTTTTCATTGCCACAGTGTATTATAGAGCTATAATCCTTCACACTCAGGCCAATAAAATCAAATATAGTCCAGTCATTTAAAAAAAATAATAATGTAATATGATAACAGCTCTGCAAAAAGCTAATAGAGAAAATGACAAATGTGCTTGTTAAGTCTGAGGTGTCAGTGGGTTCCGACTGGTGCATAGATGCGGATGATGATGACCCACTCTCAGTGGGCTTTTAAAGGGCCTGGGCGCCAACACTGCCACCGAGTAGGAGCTATTCTGTTGGTGGAAGAGGATAAAAGGTGATAGCACTCCCTGCCCACATTATCCCCCATATCGATCGCTCTACTCCTGCTGCCTTCTAAAGGTGAGCACACAGCCACATAATCCAGTTTACAACTTATCAGATGCTACGAGGATCACACCAGCCATTGCGCTGCTTGCTTTGTTGATGGTCCTCAGCTTTGTCCAAAAAGGCTTTGATCTAGTTGCTTAAACTCCAAGGCTACCGGACAGAGGCATTCCTCCCGAGTCATTTTAACTTCTGCTTTTTGTCGTATTGTGTGCACAGAGCATGTCCATTCACTCCAGTTCGTTCAGATTTTAGCTATGAGCTAGAGGGCTTTGTCCAGACGAAGAAAACATGCACCTCAAACAGGCTTCTAAATTCTCTATTGATCCATCTTGATAAGCCTCTATCAGCTTACCCTTTTCTTTTTTTAATGATAGCTTGTGTTTTTTTTTTTTTTTGGATCATCTTTGTTCACTTGGAAGGCTATAATTTCCATTTAATATTCAGAGCCATATTAGCATTCATCTTTCATTGCTTATCTGCCACATTCTGACTGGTGTTCTCATCAGATGGGATTATGAGGGAGAGTTTGCAGAGCAGAGAAGAACAGAAGGAGGGAGCGCGAGTCGTTGTGTGTATTGGATCATCGGAGAGTGAGAGAGCTATTGGGCAAGAAAAAGAGAGAGAGAGAAATAAATAAAGTGAGAGAGATCAGAATCTCAGTCCTATGCTATTGCCTCATCACACCATTCCACAAACACACACACACATTTTGATCTTTCATACTTGATAACACACAGAAAGTATTTGTTTTGTGATGGATGAACTGTTACCAAGAGCATGTGTAGTACCAGACATTCGCCTTTGTGTACTCTGCAGATGGAAGGCCTTTTTTCCAATTAGCCAGTTATCAGCAGAATTTGAAGAGCGATATGAGAATAACAATACAAAACATTATGTGAAATATTCCATATTGCAGGAACATCATAACCCCAAAACAAAAGAACTGTCAAATGCTGAACTCAGTAACTATTACTGAAGAGTATGCAGGGACATTACAAGGGAGGAACAGACACTTATGTGGTTGAAAAACTAACAGTAAAGCTTGCAATGCTCAACATAGCATCTGCTTACCGTAAGAGTCTATTCATAAAAAGGCAATCAGTCTGCTGCTGGTAAAGCCACAAGCAGGAAAAGCGGTCCATTGTTGCAGGAAATGAGTGCAGTGGATGCAAGGCATCAAGGCTTTCCTAGCTGTAGCTGGAACAACCATGTTTTTGTGCACCGAACCAAACGCTACAACATGTTGATACAATTTTTGCCTGATTTTGATGCTGATGATGTGTTTCTAAAAATGACTTTGGGGTTCAGTTTGTGTTTATAGGGCTCTCTCCACTCAAAGAGGTAGGCACCTGATCTTGTATGACCAGAGGCATTGCCAACAGGCTGCAGAGCGGACAGACTTTCTCATATGGACTTAAGAACTTTGTTAACCTGTACTTCTAGCTTCCATTTCTACGATTAGACATTTATTTGAAAAATGTGATTAATAGGCATTTAAGATGAGTAGCAAACTGGGTCACTAGTATTTACTAACAGGAAAGAACATTTACTCGTTAACCCGTTAATTTACCCGGCCCAGGTCTGAATTTTTATTGCCTTCTTCTATAACCTGAGAATATCTCAGCACTGTAGTCAATGCCCTGATTAATAAGCCTTAGGATACAACAAGGCTGGGATTGTAATATGTTAATCATTTGTTGCTGTATCTGAACTTGCAGATACTCTAACACCTCACCAGGAAATGCTTCTGTCATGTCACTGTCATCAATGTAAAGCACCTCTTCTCCATGGAAGCATGCTTCATTTTCTGTTAGCTCCAAAACCTGCACCAACTTTGTTTACCTTGTTTGTTATTCCTGGTCATATTAAACATAATTTACAGCATCATATTATTTAAAAGATGAAGTTCTTGTTTTCCTGTCATTTTTTATTTATGCGTATTGACTTTTTCTTCACTTCACATCTTATGATTTCTGACTATGACAGTGTGCACCAAAGAATAATGCCGTGCTTCGCCTCCTTTTCCCACCTCCTGCAACCTATGATTAGGTGCAATCTCGCAGCTAGCCCTGGACTCTCCCTGATGTCGCGTTTCACTCAGAAATACACAACCATACTAAAAGAATGTGTTATTTTCAATTCTCACTGACCTTAAAGAAAAGCATAGGATATGAACTTGCTATTTTGTCATACTCATGAAAATGATCCAACAATCCAATTTATTATATAGCAGCATTTAATACTGAGGCTTGTAGTGATGACCTTTTACCAGCTATGGGATTCGCATTATGTTTGCGATCAAGCTAGCAAGCTAATGGTATATTTACTTTTCCTGATGATAATAACAATTATGGATTTACTATTAATTATAGAAGCTGAAGTTTTAACTTTGAGATTTAAAGGAGCCATTTGTAATATGATGTCCAATCCACCTGTCAAATCCACACTCCAAAGAGCATGTGGTGGAAAGCAACATCAGTGTTACTCTTCTTTTGGTTCTATTTATATTACTTGTTTTTTTGCTGCCAAATGTGGATTCTTGCCAGGATTGATGGCGGGGATTGCTTGACAAGAGCTTTGTTTACTCTTCTTTTCACTGGCTTCCTGCTTCCTTCAACATGACTGTTTAGGTTAAAAGCGGTGTCAGAGCAGTGTGACTTCATCCTCTCATGTAGTACTGATTCAGCTTGACAGTATAGTGACTCACTATCGCCTCTTGATGTACAAAATGCTAATACAAGACAGGAAGCATAAGGCTAGCTGGTTAGCATACTAATGTACCTCTAAGTACATACCTCTGCAACACAACACAGACATATTGTCAAAACTGCTATTTTTTCTCAATCTATTGATAATTATATTTAATTAAGATTGTTAAAGCATCTTTAAACCAGAAACTATACTATAAACTTCATAACTACACATTGCTCCTTTAAAGCTTAAAATAATGTACGAATGTTATGTAAGATTTACTTTCTGTGCTGCCATTTTCCATTATATCTCTAGCAAGAATTTTAATTTAAAGCCTAACTCTGACTATTAAGTGTGGTTGGTGACATATATAAGAATTAACCTCATCTATTGATTTAGTCATTTCATATTCCTAAATAAGATGTTAGAAGATAACTTAGGCTTCCTAAATTAAGTTTGGATTTGCTTCTGAAATTAGAGACATCTGACACTGATCTTGTCAAATCATAACTTACGACTTAAGGTCTTAACTCCTCTATCCTTCTCATCATTCCAGACTGTACTCTATATATCTGTTCCGCCAGTTCATATAACCTTACTGCTCCAATGTTAACTATAACCATGGCAACAAGTACATCTTATAATTAAATGAACTATGCCGAGCTGAGGATCTAAACGTGTGCTGTCCAGTCCTAGGTCACTGTCATTAAGTTAATAAGCATGTATGACAGTATCTGAAAAATTCCCTTAAAAGAATATTATTCATCTATTCAGAATAGATAAAGTTGGTCTTTTCCATTGTGCTCCAGTCTTTTCCGGCAATACGAGGACAAAGAAAAGGGCAGACCTGTTTTAAACATGTACTGCATATCAGCGTATAACAGTACATGACCTTGTCATTTGCCCGGCAAATGAATGTATCTGAATGTGCTTAACAACAGCATGCACTGAAGTCTATTTATCAGACCAAGATGGTTTTTCCAGTGCATGCATTATTGATCATAGTTTTACCTTGCAAGGATGTGCAGACTGTGGTCATGACAACAGAGGCATGTGAGGCATGGGAAGTCTGCTCATGCTTTATCTGAATCCCACATCTGCGACTCATACTCCGTACTGTCTTTAGTTCCGTTGCTACAAGACAAGATAGCGGCACAAACATTTCCTCCTTTGGGTAATGAACAACTGCGGGGGACATCATGAAAGGACTAAGGGCCCTAGATCCAGACTTTAGCTCTGAAAGTATACAGCAAAAAGTGCAGTGCAGCCTCATTTCAGTCAGTAAAGTAACACAAGACTGAAACACATCGCTCCTGAATAGCTTATTATATAAAGAAACCCTATAAACAGCCAAAGAAAATTATGGCAGTGCTTATGGTTGGCTGGTTGGCCAATATCATTATTGTAAAATAAATTAAATATGTATGTATAATATATATACCATCATACAAACATCAGATACATATATACAGTGTGTGTTTGCACTTCCAGAAGGTGTCAGATTGGGGAAATATTTATATACGCATATAGAAATAGCATCTGTCAGTATGGCATCAGGCCAGAGTTGTAGAGGTTCCTGGTCTCCTAATGGAAACCAGGCCCCTGCAATAATCCATCTCATACAGCTTGAATATTCTCACACACATCCTGCAAAGTGTGCAGAAAGGGTGAAGGTGGAGTGACACCAGGCCTTCTGGACGTGTGACAAATCCCTCCACTAGTGATGTTTGGAATGAAAGATGAAACTTTATACCCCTTTTTGCACCAGTTAATACAGTTCCCGTTTTGGTTAAAATACAACAAGGATGAAGCACCGCAGTCCTCTCCTCACCCTGTCTAAACAGCTATGTTCACAATGGCCTGTACGAGCGTCTGTTTCATTAAATAATAATGAGCTTAAGTTAAGTAACACAAAAAACTTTCCAGAAAATTCCATCTTCATTATTGTTACCCAGAGGGCGAAAGGCAGAGCAGAATTACTCTTTAAATACGTACATCTCGTTTGCAGTTTTGCCACAGTCACAGTTGAAAGTGATCCCTCTTTTAGGAAGAGTTCATTCGCTAGTCCTGCATTATACTGACCCAGGTAAGGTTTTTCCAGATAATAGCTGTGACATTGCCATAATAAAGCGACTAATAATAAAATAAACTTTGCCCACTTTATCCACGGTTCCTGTAATAAGATCTAACTTCCACATAATGCTCGGGACTCTGGTGCTCTTAAGAAAAGGAAATGGTGAGCCTTGGTAGAGGTAGCTCTGAAGCTGTGGGTGAAGCTACTCAGATAGGAGCAGTGCTATTCTAATAAGCCCCTGTTTAACTTCAGAAGGATGGAATCAAATCTGAGCAGCTTGTTGAATCCCATGTTTGTTGATCCAGACAGCCCAAAAAACTGACTAACTTGTATTACTTCGCAGTTAGTGGATTGGTAGACACTCCGGATCCCCAAATGTATAAGGAACGCAGGAACTAAAAAGTATATATATATATATATAAATATATATTTATAAATATATATATATATATATATATATATATATATATATACACACAGTATATATAAGTATATTTATAAATATATATAAATATTTTTTCATAATATGTTCCCAATAAGTTTCTATTTATTTGCTTGATAGCTAATACTCTCAACATGACATGATGTCATTATAAGATTATGGTAATTCCCATATGGCTGTAAATTCCATCAAATTACACTTTATATTAGTACTTTGAGTTCATATTCATTATTAAAGACTCCAGTATTGTACTGTATTAACTGTATTTCTGCATACTGTTGCTTTTATATAGTTTGGGTTTGGGAACTAGCAATATTAATTATTGGTTTCATATTTATCTTGACCATTTTTTTAGTCTGAGGAACTTAAGTGAATCAAAGTCTTAACTGTAATTAACTACATGAGCCTGATTAGCTGATGACCTGTGTTGTGACTAAGTTATGAAGTTTAGTTATATACACACATTAAATTCACACATTACTATACTACAACCAGTTATGCTGGTCCTGTCCTTTTAACTCTGCTCTTATGATTTAAGTATCTTTAAACATTTTTGGTAAATTTTTGGTAAATTTGTTTATTATGTTCCTTTAAATGTTCATGCACCATCCATATATGACAGTGTGCTATCTCTAACTGCAGGTCTACTTCATTTTACATTTCAGTTGCTATATTTAGGCTTCAGCCTTTGGACATTGCTCCCTCTACTCATCAGACCAAAACACTGCTTTTCATTATTCATTGTTTCCATTAACACAGGCACCAGGGACAGTAATTAAGCATTTGTAGAAACGAAGCTCTACTTTACAACAAGTAAAACAAACAAGTAGCCTGTTCATTCTCATCCTTATTAGCATCAGTTAATGTGTCATAACAGTGTATTTTTGGCCACTTATTTTGGATCTCACCATTCATAAGAGGAATTATTAATGTGTTAATTATTCATTTAATGTTTAAACAAATATTAATTACAACAAGTGTTAATTGCTGTGTTTACACTCTACACGTCTCATTAATAGCAAAACTCAAAGGCTGTTAATGTTATCTAATGTAGAAAATAAAGTCAGTTAAAGGAAGAAAGAGAATGATTGCAAACTTGAATATAATGTTGTGAGTTCTTCATAGCCCAGATAAGCTCTGTCACTAATCTATCAGGTACAGCTCAGAAAGATAAAGAGCTTCAATTACAGACTCATTAGGCAGAATACTTCCTTGTTTTTGTGGTAATTGCTGTGCAGCTGTGTTCTGTATATTTGCATGCTGTCCTCAGACAATCATCCTCCCTTGTTTTGCAGTGACAACTCAGTTTGCTGATGCAGTCTTCAAACAAAAGAAAGGATCTTGGGTTACGGAAGATGGACGCATGTTGGACATCTAGAAGAAAAGCTAGAATTACATTGTTAATGAAGGACCCGCTAACAACCCTGCGTCCAGGTTTTGTTAAAAACATGAAATAACTATGACATAGGTGTTACATTTAAAGTTTTGAAAAATTTTGATATGCATTTTCAGTGTAATAGTCTTGCCCAAACACTTTTACCAGTTTGTTGTGGTGTTCTTGCTTGGGCAGAAAATGGTCTATTGCGTAGACCTGTGATCTTCTACAGTATGCTGGTAAAGGCACTGACACCCAAAAAGTCAGGGGATAGCAGTATGTAAAGCAATTATGAATTGGTGTTACCTCAGCCTCTGATGGCACAGTGCATAACCCTGCAGGAATATCCCATCATTGTAGTGGGGGGGTACATGAAGGCCGTGAAGGACTGCTAATGGTCACCAAGCAGTGAATTATAGTGGGCACCAGTCAATGATGTGTTTAGAAGGACTCACTCCATGCACTGAAAACACACCCCACACCAGTATAGAGCCACCAGCCTGTATACTGTCTTGTTGACAACCAGCTTCCATGGTTTCATGGGGTCTGTGCCACACACAAACTTTACTATCAGTGCAAAACAATAGGTACCTTGACTTATCAGACCACACCACATGTTGCTAGTCCTCTAGAGTCCAGGTAGCAACCTTGTGAACCCAGGTGAGGCACTGTGGTGTTAACAGGCACTCTGGCTGGTCTATTGCTCCTAAAGAATGCTGACCTGTAGGATATGCATGTAGGGCCTCCTGCATTGAATGTGGTCATGATGTCTGCCAGAGTCGCTTGTCTGATCGCACAGATTGTAGATCATTTTTATAATAGATTTTATAATATTATAGTTATTTTATTTAAAATTCAACTGCATTGTTAAATCAGAGCAATCCTTCCTTTAACCCATCCTTCAGTGGTCCCCATTCATCACAACCCCCAGAGAACCTCCACAAAACAAGGGTTATTCAGGTGGTGGATCAGCACTGTTGGTCCTGTTGGGGTTCTAGCTGCTGAAGAACAGGATAAAAAGGGGCTAGCAGATAAACAGATAGACTACAATCTGCCGGGTCGATATGAGAGACCTAATAAGGAGCTCAGCGAATGTAAACACAGATTTGGACAACAGCTTCTAATCTATTCAGTATCCAATTTCTATAATTCAGTTTGATGAGCAGGCAGGTTAATAATGTACACAACAGTAAATTACATCTTACAGCATCTACACCTGTAGTACCTAATTACAGACAACATAACACCAGTGCCAGTGTTTACAAGTTATCGGTGTGGCTGCTTGGCTTCAGCTTTAAGGTTGATCTTGGACATTACTATAATCTCCTGCCTGCTCAGGATATATGAAATCATTCCTGCGCCCTTTCCATCTTTACACACAGTATATGTAGCCCTGAGGAGTAGTCATTGGGTGGTCACAGTCCAAGACAGCCAATTTAGGAAGCTCCCAGCATAGTTTCCTAAACCCCTCCAGTAATGTCAGCTCCCGTTATAGTCCTGTAAATAAGTTTATTTAGAAAGTGCTGGTGGCTGTATTTGAGTCGATCCTTGGCCTGGTGCTCAGATGAGCATCCACTATAACGACTGAGCAATGGCCAGCATAACTGAAAGGGTATATTTCAGTCTCCTCCTTGTGAACCTGTGCACAACATGGACATTCCTTCTACATAAATGATTCTGCCTGTATGGTAGATCATAGAAGAAAGGTATGATACCAGATTAGCTTTTTAACTGCAGGAGCTTGTGTAGGCCCATGTGTAAATTCCTCACTTTCACAAATGTATAATATAATGGTTTAATAGTTATATAATGATATACAATTAATAAATATCATGCAGGTTAAAGGGTTAAACATAAACAGAACACATAAAATACCAAATTGCACCGAATTTATGTGGATTCAAATAATTTAATTCCTAAACTAACTAAAGGGTTCAGTGCCTTTGTGCTTTAATATCACAACTTACATGCTTATTATTCAGCTATTAATCTTAAGACTTATTGATCAATAAGTACAATAATACCCAATATTCAGAATGAGTTTGCAAGATGGTTTCATCTCTTAGAATTTACAGAACATTGACCAAGTACATGTTTCAAAATAAAAAAGGAAAAAATGTGTTTTTGAAAGTACGTATTTAAATGTTTTATGGTTTAATTTTATCCCAACTGATCAGATATATGAAAAATGAAATATTATGACCCATCATTTATCACAAACTGTGCTGCAATATTATATTTTTGACATACCGCTTACCTCTAAAAATAAGAGAAGTAATTCTAAAGGATTCCAATAGCACTTTTAAATCGTTATGCTTTCATCGCTGCACTCATTAACACAATTTTTGTAATTTGCACATTTGTTGAAGTTAGACATCACGTCTATGACTGATTACTTAGTGGTATCCATGGCCAATTTATTAAAGGGTAAATCAATCATTTTGCATAATGCAATTACCCATTGCACAGAAACTTACAGGCTAGATTTCTCACAGTGGTTTGTGAAAGGAGCCAGGGATCACCATATCTACAACACAAATATCAATACGCTATTACGTGCTGTCCATAACAGCCAGTGAACCTGCAGGTCTTATATATGTAATGCTGACAAACTGCGTTTGTGATAAATCTGAAATCAATAATGAATTTTTGTTTGCGCAGTAAAATAAAACTAAGTTCTTTTAACTTAAAAAGTAAGTGCTGGCCTTTTTAAGTTAACTGAATTTCAAATAGAAACTTCTTTTAGGCTTCACAGAACAAACCTGTGTTTTATGATGCAAAACTGTATTATCATTATTATTATTAATATTATTATTATTATTATTGTTATTATTTTATAATTATTATTATTGTTATTATTATTATAAGTTCAAGCAACTCAAAATATTAAGATCACTTTAAGTTAAAACTTTTTTTATGAGTAGGATGTTTTTGCCACTGTGTGTACCTCTCCACCTTATATCAGAATTTATTTTACCCAGTATATAATAAACAGAATAAAGAATACAGAATAATAAAGAGTTAGAGAGATGAGAATATCGTTACTTTGATATATTAGACATATATAGATATCAATGCATATGCAGGTCTGAGTAGACAAATAATAAGTATGATAAATATTACAGTATTATATGAAAATGGAAACAGGAATATCTTTACAGCTGTGCAAATAAGCATTGTGGTACAGTAGGGTTACTGTAATGCAGTTAGAGAGATTTGTTGGTTCAGATTCATTTTAAGTTTGAGTGTCCATTTTGGTAATAAGTGCTACTAATACTAATACCCTACTAGGTCATTTTATATTTGATTGAAATGAAGCAACTTTCTATATGACATGTTTATAATGGAAATCTATGAATGTTTAGTTAACATTTTCATCTTTCAGTTGGGTTCATTTGGTGGGCTATCAAGTGAAATGATAATTAAATTGGTCGAGGTCTAAAAACCTTGACCATTGACCATCTTCTAAAAACACCATCAAATGTTCTCAATCTCCTCTACTTTTCTGACAGGACTGTTGTCTCCAGGCATATCAACATAGAACTGATGGGTGCATGAGCTATTTTCTAACCAGGAATGAAGGCAGAACATTCCCATGGTCTCTTAAGGCATCTGTAAAAAATGTTATGGATTTATATGATGTGACATAGATTCAAGCTTCATTATTAGAAGAAGCATAATTCATAGTCTTTGAGTGTGAATAATTCCCATCTTCAGGAATGACATGAGAAAAGTTGTTTATATGGCCGGGTTACTCAGGGTATTGGGGAAAGGTCTAGTCAGGTTTTACGTACTAGGATTAAGAGCTTAAAGAGTCTGATAAAAGTGTTTACATGACTTTTTAGCCTGCGATCAAGCAGTATTCACCCCATTCTGTGGAAAATTCATCTAGCGTATTATGTTGAAACTCTTCTACAGCACAGCATTCCTGTGGTGATATTGTTTTGGAGTTCTCAATAAAGATTCAATCTGCAAGGGCCAAGGACACATGGAAACGGATCATGAATTCATTTCTCTTCCTTCTCTGAGCTTTTAGACTCACTTTCAGCTAAAACGAATAAAAGCCTAAAACTGAACCAAAACCTTTATTATCCGTTTTTATTCTTTCATTTTCTTGTGAAAAAAGGTTTGACTGGAAGCCTTTATGTTTTATGTAATATCAGTTGCCTTTGGTATGTCAGCGCTTATGCTCTTTGTTCATGTGATGCAAGTGTTGCACAGTGGTTATCTATCACTAGAGGTAAAATGTGTCTGAAAAGTGTGAGGGACCTACAACATCTCAGCAGGCTAGCGCCTACATAGTGCAATTCAAATGTGAAATTAGCTGAAAAATACACCTCCAATTAAATGAGTTCTAAAGCACCTATGTAACTTCAGTACAAGAACTATGCCTGGAGCTTCATTAAAATGGGCTTTCATGGCTGAGCAGCTGCACACAAACCTAAAGCTCGAGAAGATATAGTATAGGCTCTGTAAAACACAGTGGAAACATATGTATCCTATACTGATGAATCTTGCTTCACTATCTAACAGGGAGACCCTGTTTCAGCATTGCTGTGTGCAACGTGAGGCAGACAAAAAAATTTGATGAGTGTGAAGGAACCCCAGTATTCTGCTCCTCATTGCTGTCGAATACCTTTGGAATTTGGATTGTAAGCCAAGTTTTCTTCATCCAACATCAGTATGTGACATCATCAATGACATTTTGGCCAAACGGGCACAAATAAATTTAGGTCATTTTAAATTTAAATTTAGGTATGAGTGACAGATGTCCACATACTTTTGACCAAACACTGTAGGCATGTAATATGAATGATGCAATGTATTTTGATAAAAATTCAGTGCATCAGCTTCATGCTCTTCACAGTGGGCAAGTCCTTTATACCATTAACCTTGGTAATGATCAATAGAAAAAAGCTTATAAATTACATGAACCAACCGATCATTATAGACTACTGAACAAGTTACAAGCAATTTAATGAGGGCAGGGAATGTCAGTTGTTGGACTCTGTTGTGTTAAATGCACATTTAGTGCAATTTTCCTGAACTGTGGGTTACAGTGCAGGTGTATCAGTAGCCAATCAAACTCTTGATATTTATGACACATAGGACAAACTCTCCCATTCACCCAAACTCCACAGAGTAAACTAGTAAACTAGTTTTAATAGTAGCTAGTAGTACCACACTATCCTCAGACATTCAGAGCTGCAACCCTCCAAAAATGTACTTTGAGGATTTGGATTAAAAAAAATATTACACACAACAGCTTTTATGCTTTTGGCTTTAATTCAAGTTTTATAGGGGATATTTAAAAAACTGACTGTTATCCCCTATTCTGAATGACTGGATGTCTATGGTCAAAGTTGAATAAAGGCAAATACAGGCAGAAATATCCGTATATAACTGGATGGCCTTTTTGGTATATGTTATGGGTACATCTGTCTTGCAGTATACAAAGACATCCATTTCATCATGTTCATGGAAAGGTAGTGGGGCTGACTCTTCTTCCTAGACCCCAGTGTGCATATGCTGCATCCTTATTTATGCAGCCATCCATTTTATTGCAGGCTATGTACTTATGATAATCTTCAAAAGACGTTCCAAATTTTCTTACATAGTTTTAGAAACAAAAGGGGACAGATAGCCTCCAGACCCCCTGTAGTTTTGCACCATTGTCAACAACAAGTAAGAAGGCAAGACCAGGCTATAATAAAGCAACCAGCCTGAATGCCAACATTTCTTTACAGTACAGCAGAGACACTCTGTGCCCACGCCTTTTTAAACTCTCGACTCATCCTTCCTTCCTCCTGCTTAAAAATCCACTTTATGTCTATACTGTAAACTTCCCTGCCGTTCCCCAGCGAGAGCTCCATCAACTTCATGAGCATGCCTGAACAAACAGCCGATGCTGACCAATTAAAGCATGCAGCGGCTGATAGGAGAGTGGTGTGGTGCTCCATGGGATGGATGGGGCATAATGACCTCACAATGTAATGACGCTGGTGGCCGATTGGCTGTCATTCTCTCTGTACTCAAGGGAATGGCTAATTGCACCTCTCGCACTCCTGTGTTTCCCCGTAGTGTGATGGGATGCCGATGCAGGCTAGAACTCACTTGGCTGATCGATGAAAGGGGCCGCTAAACGTTGCGTGCCGCCCTCATGCTGCTGTAACCTCAGGGCCTCTCCGTTCTTCTCCTGCCTTACACTGAACCACTACAGAGGCATTCACTCTTAGGAGAATATATAACACTGACAACCATAAATAATGCTAGGATGTCATATTTCAAAATTCATGTGTACAGGATTTTACCCCAAAATGGACTCAGTAAGGCAGGGCATGCTCCGTAGCCGAAGTGTATCTGACTCATTTTGAACTGAGGTTATGAGTCTGATGGAGCTAGCAACTAATGACAGCTTGTACCCCAATAATTAGCATCATGTACACTGCATGTCTAAATCATGACACTTATTTCAAACTCTGTTGAGAAATCTCAAATAGATTTGCTTATGTGCTTTCTAACTCTACCAGATTATCAATAAGGAAAGTACAGATAAACGTTATACTAACTATGCCACTTTGTTTATCCACTTACATGTACAGCATTTAGCAGATGCACTTATCCATAAAGACTCACAAAAGTACCCTGTTGTCCATTTAGAGATTGTGTACTCACACAGTAGAAACAGGTTAGAGTCCTAAGTACCCTTGAGCTACCTACTGTTTATAGTAATCATGTAATAGGAAAGCTCCGGATGCACACGAGGCAATCAATAATTGGATTTCTCTCTTATTATGTATGCATCTCTATAGTTGCTATGCAACCCATCAATAATCCCACAAAGAAGGATGTTATGTAAACTCCTAAAATGTAAAATTTCCTGCAAATGTTGATTCTATAGCCATTCCTTTCAAAGTACCTTGGGTTTAAGGTGCTAGGCAAACACGTGTGGGGTACAAACTCCAAAGTATCAAGTTTTACATGGTGATAAGGTCTAAAACAGTTGAACTTATTTACAATGAAATCTCTATCTCACCTAGATATTAAGGTAATTGTGGATATGGTGAGTATACAAGCACTACAGTACTGCCTAAAGATACAATGAGCAATGATATGTGACTATTGTAGTAATGTAATATATTATAGCAGCAAAATTATAGTAAATAACTGGACAGTATAACTACATTTCACTGTAATGGACTTTGTTTAAGCAGGAAACAAATCAGGAAGAAATCTAGGTATCGGCTGGTTGTTGGGGTAAAAAGCTTTACAAAGACATCTAAAGAGAAAGAATAAAATCTTGTAAATTAAAGTATCATAGTATGCACCCATCTCACCAGCAGTGGCAGACCTCCCAGTCTACAGGAAATTCTCCCTAGAATTGTGCCAGCGTAGGCATCCACCAAATCTGGCCCAACTGCGCAATTCCATGCCTTAATCACAGGTGTTATTTGTGCTTGCAAAGGTATACTACCAGGTACGTTTCAGTCATGGGTGACTAGTTTTATATCTGTTGAGCTTACTTTACATTTACTTTCATATGTGGGCATTTCAGTGTATTGTAGTTATACTGTGCGGATATTTACAATAATTTCAGTTTATGTAATGGTGATGGTATAATGTTTACTCCAGGAAACATCTAGCCTGAGTTTCAGCACAAGTTAATTAAATGTAACCACACATAACCCAAAATACCACACCTGGTTAACGCACAAACGTACGGAGTGTAAGCAGTACCTAAACAAAATTCTCTCACTTGTATCCATTTTGCAAGTATAGTACTGAATTAAGCCTATACATCAGAGGCAGCTACTCACTATCTGGTGTGCAACCAGAACCAGAAATCAGATTAACCTGCTTTATGCATTGAGCTAAAATCCAGGTGTCCTCATCAGATATCTTGAAATCAGTTTTATGAAAACTTATTTAATCCAGTATGAGATACAGTATACTGTTCTGATAACCACTTGAATAATCTGGTAAAGGTCAAAATCTGATAATAATCACATTATTAGTGGCCATGGAAACACACTCAATGTTATCTTTCGTCCACATGTTTGGACATTCCCTGAGAGATGATGACCAGATGAGCCAGACTGGGTGACATAAAAGACGTCAGATGGTAAGTTAATTATGAGTGTGACAAGACGAAAAAAGATACAGGATTACACAAATTGAGTCATTATTTCTAATATATCAAGCAATGCTCTGTGCAACACATGACAAAATCCAAAATCAATGCGGCACATATTCCTTCCAGTTCTACAGACAGTTCATTGCCAGGGCATGGTTTAGTTTTTCATTTTGATTAACTTCCTGTTTAAGAAGCCCTCCTGGCGTGGCACTGGAGCAGAAACAGCCTTTTTGAATTTAAGACATCACACATAGTGAAAGAGCTGTCACATATGATCTCATAATGTGATTACAGACCACTGGCCCCGAGCTAGAAAAGGGACATGGATGTGGGTAACAAAAAAAGAAGGAGACATTTACAATAGAGATGTATCTTGACAACAGGCTTATGTGTGGCTGTACTTTCCACAAAACCGACTAATAATGCAACTGGGAGGAAAACTTAGAATGTGCAGGCTGAAGAGAAAGGATCTCTCCCTCCCCAGTGAGTCTTTTTTAAAAAAAAAGAAACCAATAAGCTGTCATTATCAATGGCTAATTAAGCTTTTACCTCCTTGTCAGCCTCGAACCCAATCATGGGGAAAATTAATATTTCACTACCATCTTTAGCAAAAGACAGCCATCATGTTCCAACCTCTGGTCTGGATTTTCCTTTTCTTTTCACTTGCCTTGCCGTTTTCACTATTTTCTCCCTTCAGCTGATAAGCATAAATCTCATACTCTTCCATATTATTATTAGATTGACTGACATGCCTGCTGTGAAGGATCTAGTATCATGTACTGTGCTTCATACACGATGATGAAAGAAGAAGCAAGACTTTATTTATGAAAGCATTCACTGTAGGTGTTTTCTTTTTATGCATACGGGCAGCGATGCCTCCACTAGGGAAATGAATAGCACTGTCGTTTTAACGTATTGTGATATTACTTTTTAGTTCCATCAGTGCATCATTTCTTACACAAGGGTAATAGGATCCCAACAGACAATGCTTATGTGAGTATAAGTGAAAAAACAAAAAAAACACATCATCTGTGCTGGAGTACAACCCGCAAGAAGACAGCTGAGATGTTTACCTAAGCATATGGTTATTCACACAGCCTTATTGAGAGGGATTGTCTTGGTGCAGCTAATGGAAATCTGTGCATGGAAATACTTGATAAAGTGCCAATATTACCTTTATGGTCAGCGTAGAAATATAAGGATTACTTTTTCTCCTTGCTTTGGATATGGGTTGAGGGGTGATAACATTCATATGCAACTCCCAGCTCCACTCCTCTCATGCTAATTAGATAATGCTTCACTTCTGCTGGCATCACGCACTTGATGAACGCAGTCCTCGGAGATTGCTTCTCCAATGCAGCTGACAGCCTGGATTACCTAGACAAATTAATGGCTCTATAATTTGATTTTCCAAGGATTGTGATGTCTAAGTGACTCCTACGAGGGTGGGATGAGGGGGGTATTTGAATGAGTCCATTTCACACCGACAGTGGATAATCAAGTCTGCATGCTAAAGATGGCTGGGGCCCAGTGACACACACATACACACTTTTGCACTCGGACCCTATAGATGATGGCTATAGGCATTAAAGGCTGCTAAGGCATGCAAAGATTCAAACTAAGCAGCTAGCACTGTATGCGGTTCCTAGGCATCCTATGTATGGGAACGATTACAATGCTAGCTTCCAGGGGGCCAAATCTTGTGACTATGTGTTGGGTTGCTAGTGAGCAATGGGGGATGGAAGAGGAGACATGGAGGAAAATAAATCATTAAAAAATGAAATGCATATATTCCACAATTACAAATAGTATTTAATAACAAAATCATCATGCCAATAAAAACAATGCATGCAAATATTAATAGCTTTGTGCACTCGGCAAGCACTTTATTACACTAATACTGGGAAGATTTCCTTTCCTCTCAAAGCCTCAGTTAATTAATTGCGGGTGGAAACATTTACCTGAAATTCTAATCTATGTTGACATGATTGCATCCTGCAATTCCTGCAGATAGTTCGGGTGCACTTTCATGCTGGCTGTCTCCCATTCTACCACTTCCCAAAGGTTGTCTACTAAATCCAGATCAGTTAAACTCTCTTAGGAAGGCTACTGAAGAGCATTGAAGGTTTCTTGTTAATGAAAAACTGTTTGAGAAGACTTTTGCTTTGTGACATGGCACATTATCATGCTGGAAGTTCCCATTACAAGATGGTAAATTGTGGGCATAAATGTATATGGTCAGCAACAATACCTAAACAGACTGTGCCATTTAAACAATGATGGAGTTGTATTAACGGGTCATCTGTGGGCCTAAATGCCACCAGGGAAAAGATGCACACAAAATACTTTTTCGGCTATTTTATTGTGATAGATCCCACTCTAGGGATTTTGTGTAATATCGTATAGGAAATGGATATTTATTAGAAATCAAATGAAAATAAAGGAGCAGCAATAAATCACTGGCCCCCTACAATTAGCCCCAAAAAATAAATAACTAAAATAATTAACATACATCAGCACTTACACTGCTCAGCTACACAGTCTATAGGTCCTGTACTTATCAAATACCTGTGGTACTGCTGACACAAAAATACACAAGTCCCAGCACACAACAGTATGCTGGGTGTAGGCTTACTGCCACTGCAGTGTAACTTTTGGCAGACTCTACACAGTGCTGAATGTAATTCTTTTTAAAATAGGTATAAAAATAAAAGAGGTACACAATGTAAGAACACAGCACAGTAACTGGTAGTGGCACTATTAACCGAGAATGGAGGAATAACATTAATAATATTTCACCATTGTTACCAGTCCATTGTTCCTCTTTTCTCCAAAGCTCACCTCAATTTACAGATCCTTACTCAACAAAATCCTAGCATCATGTGAAACTGGACAAAACAGCTCCTGTAAACCAAAAACACAGGGTTTGAACATAGGGAGCACACCACTCCACTGAAACATGGCAATTTGCTCCACCCTGCTGTAGTTCTTCTAAGTTATGTTTTTTTAAAGGCACAATAGGCATCCACCACAGCTAGCCTTACAGATAAAGCTATGCTGGTCAGTGATTTTGTATATTTACCTTATATTTCACATGGATGGCTTTGGATACACAAATATTTACTGCCAATGGAGCACCCCATCATCTCCAGCTTGAGCTTTGCTTCTCTGCTCCTGATCCAAGCCCCACCCTTTCCTCTTTCAGCGCAAAAGTTCAGACAGAGATTCTTAAAGGTACACCCACACCTTAGTTATTGATATTTGTAAATAGTTCTCCACCTGGCTGCATAAGCAAAAATAGAGATTCATCAGACCAGGCTGTTTGTCCAGTCTTCTCCTGTCCAGTTTTGGGGAGTCCACTGCAGAAGTGAAATACAATACGCCTTAAGTTTCTACATGTTGTGCATTCTGAAATGCTCACCGCAATTGTACAAAGTGCTTATCTGGCTTACTGTAGCCATTCTGTCAGATACAACTAGTCTGGCTATTCTCGGTTGACCTCTTTCATCAACAAAGTGCCGGTTTTCTTTTGTTGCACCATTTTGCATAAACACAAAAAAATAAAAAGCAGATATAGAAAAATTCAAACCAGCCCGTTTGGCAACCATGCCATGGTCAAAATAACTAAGACCAAATTTATTCTCCATTCTGGTGGTTGATGTGAGCATTACCTGAAGGCACTGGCCCATATCTGCATGATATTATGCACTGCACAGTGAGCGTACATTGGGTGCACGCAGCAAGGTGCAACAGCATGCACAAACTTTAGTTTCACTTTGTTTTGCTGCCTGCCATTAAGCCTTTATCAAGAGTAGTGGGGCATAAAGATTGAACAGTGGGGCATTACTCCACTAAATTACCCCCTGATGCTAGGCCTGCTGAAATATATTCCATCAGCATCATTGAAGAAAGAAAGCCATGCTTTAACTGAGGGACCACCAAACCGGGGGGGAAATTGCTTTTCATGGTAACTGGGAAAGGCAGATGCATAAAGTAGACATTTTACTGAGTGCTGGTTCCCCCATTAGTCAAGTGGTTTGTTTTTTTTTGGATGTGTGCATGCAGGTCTTGGGTAGAGGTCTTTTGGTCTGTTCACATTAAAAATAAACATTGGTCGCAAACGTGGGAGTTGCCAAAGAAAGATCAGATCTGAAATGGAACTGAGGAATGCATGTCTGCAGTGTGAATGTATAATAATTTTACAGTTTGTTTTATTGAGTATTTAGTGAAACGAAAACAGATTAACAAAATGTAGCATGTGCAAAAGCTATGCCATCTTATGGGTTATGTATTTCACATAGAAAATCAACAAACCAGTATTCCACCAGGGCTGCCCAAACTTTTACATATGACTGTAATCAAGCAAAAGTTTGCTTAGCATTTTTCTACATACCATTAAATGGTTATATTTTTGAGTTTTGTATATTTGTGAATCCTCTTTTTCCTCAGGTAACAGTCTTTCACTTCCGGTTTCATTTTCATTCAGTACCAAGTTCAGTACCATTGGTTCAGTACCAATACCCAATAGGAAACCATTACCCAATTAACAAAAAACTACATTGGTTCTACAGGCATATTCTCTCTCTCTCTCTCTCTCTCTCTCTCTCTCTCTCTCTCTCTCTCTCTAAAACGTTTTGGCTGGACTACTTTAATATCATTGTTTGATTTGAAGGAACTGCTGAGTAAAAGTTTAGTCTTCTCTGCTCATATCTGCCTTTTACTAAGTCTGCAGGCTGACAAACTTTATTCCCACAAGTGCAAGAAAAAAATGCATACAATATTGCTTTTCTTTTGATTTGTCTCCTAAGACACTGAAGTCTCACTACATATTAAAGCCAGATGTTTTGATGCTTCCCCTAGTCATCGAGCACCTAATCCCAGGGCATCTTAAAATTTTGTAGTTAGAAAAAAATAGTTTATTACCCACCCAAAGATTTATGTAAGCTGGAGTGAGACTATCCTGAGCAGACTACTACACAAATTGCTTGTGTACTTTATGCTGAAACCAATGAGTAAATGTGGAATGCCTGGCATGGTAATTTAGAGCTAAAGCTTAGTGCACTGATGAGTTAGTCCTTGGGCTTGTCGATGGCATACTGCAGCATGGAGCAGCTTCTTGCAGGGTGCATCGCTGCTGTCAGCTGTTTCTGTCAATAGCCATTGACTCCATTAGCAGAACAGACATTCCCTGCTGAGATGAAGTCAGCTCTTTGGCCCAGTTAGCATTGAATTAAAGCCTCATCACTCTTAGCCACACATTGGAGGGATCCATCCACCACTCCCACCAGCCTATATGTAGATATCTTACGTGTGAGGTCTTCTCTCTCTCTATCTTTCTCTCTCTCTCTCTCTCTCTCTCTCTCTCTCTCTCTCTCTCTCTCTCTCTCTCTCTCTCTCTCTCTCTCTTCCCCTTTCTATCTATCTATCTATCTATCTATCTATCTATCTATCTATCTATCTATCTATCTATCTATCTATCCTGTCATAATGCTGTTCACAGACTTCAGCTCAGCATTCAACACCATCATCCCTCAGCACCTGATTGGAAAACTAAGCGTGCTGGGCCTGAACACCTCCCTCTGTAACTGGGTCCTGGATTTCCTGACTGATAGATCACGTTCAGTCAGGATAGGCAGCAGCATCATCAGGTACCACCACACTGAGTACCAGTGCCCCCCATGGCTGTGTGTTAGGCCCACTGCCGTTCATTCTGCTGACTCACGACTGTGCTGCCAAGCACAATACCAACCACATCGTGAAATTTGCAGATGAAAAGTCAGTTGTAGGCCTTATCACCAAGAACAACGAGACAGCATACAGAGAGAAGGTGCAGCGGCTAACGAACTGGTGCAGAACCAACAACCTCTCTGAATGTTGACAAAACTAAAGAGATGGTTGTTGACGTCAGAAGAGTGCGAAGGCGACCACACCCGCCTGAACATCAATGGCTCTACTGTGGAAATCGTCCAAAGCACAAAGTTCCTCGGCTTCCACATCATGGAGAACCTCACATGGTCCCTCAACACCAGATTTAATATAACCCTTTACTGGAACTAAGGGACCTCTCCAGCCTACATTGGCATTGCGCATAGTAATCTTGTTTGCAGACACTCAGCCATGGTAACCTATTGCATGAAGCTTCCCATGCACAGTTCTTGTGCTGATGTTGCTCCCAGAGGCAGTTTGAATCTCAGTAACGAGTGATGCAACAGATGACAGGTGATTTCTATGTGCTATGCTTTCAGCACACTATGCTTGCGGCTCCGTTCTGCTTAGGGTTTCATTCACCTCTTTGTAGCTGAGCATTTGCTTCCCTTAGATGTCTTTGTTTGTCTGTCTGTCTGTGTGTCTATCTATCTATCTATCTATCTATCTATCTATCTATCTATCTATCTATCTATCTATCTGTCATTGATATATCTGTCTCTATCTGCAGAATGTACAAAAACTGTTAGAGAAATGCAGTTTTGAAGATTAGGAGTCTGCAAATAACATTTAGAAAATCTCTTTCAGAAAAACAGTGTGCTTGCACAATGCTGGGAGTATTGGCAGAGGGGATTTCTGTGGGATAATATGAATGATTTTCAGGGATTAACAGTACATCCTGCATGATGAGGTGTAATCTTCACTAATTGAAAAATTCAATTTGGACAAATGATACCATAAAATAAATGAACCTCTGGAAATCTATTTTAAGAATGGCCCTGTTTTGAATGTTCACTCAGCATGCACTGCAGCTTGTCTCCATCTCCTCTTTGCTCAGGTCACGGCTTTGTGTGGCTCTCCTTTGATTGACAGAAAGACTTTGTGTGAGTGACAGCCAATCAGAGGGCTCCCAATGGTGCTGACTGCTGGAACGTAGATTCTGTTCTCCTTTATTCTTGTGAATTTTTACTGTCACCTCAATCAAAATGTCAAACCATTTCACTTCCTTCACTCCACTCTTTGATGCAGGGTTTTTCCTTAAATAATTTATTTTACTTTAATTGTAATGAACAGTGACATGAAAAAACCAAATGCAAGTCAAAATAATATGGCCATTATTACCAAACAGTTAATATGACTTAGACAAGCCATAGAAGTTTAATTGTGTGTGTTTGTATGTGCCCACTGGAACAGACCCCCATCAAAAGACTTTAATTGCATCCCTTTATCATTCTAACAAAAAACTAATTCACATATTTATTTTTTTAATAAATGTTGAAGATGAAAATATGTCAATTCAAGGGTGCAGAATAATACACTAGAAGTATATGTAGTAAATCAATATTATTGATGAATGATTTATTGAAGCTATGTAAGTAAATAACTAATCTTATTTATTAAAGCTTTTGACTGTCTCATTGGGATGCCTTTGTGTTGTCTGATCATGTTCTAATAGCAAAACAATGAATGTTCCCACTAGCTTCCATACAGTGTAAGATTATAAATTCATTGCCTGTAGTACTGTGAGTGTCGTTTACCTCTTCTTGTCCTTGTGGCAAACAATATGTTGGTAAAACAAGTAGACAACTTACGGGATACGGGATCAATGAGCACAAGAGTGCCATCCGTAAATCCTATTTGAAGCCACTTGTCTCCAAACACTAAGGAGTGGCACAATTCACTGTCTGGCTGAAGTTTCTGTGGCATTGATTTCAACATTGTAGAGTATATAAGAAAGGACAAAAGCTCCTGCAGAATGATATACTTGATGTATCTTTCTAAAAACTGCAGTTCAGCTGTGAGACAGGCTCAGAATTAATTGCACCATTTAAAATTTTCATTTTTCTGATGAATGATGAATGCGGATAACAGGGCCATGATTTGTATTATTCAATTTAAAGACTCCTTTGTTCCATTTCTCTTGTATTCACAGTGGTCTGCATATGACATCTGTTTGTTTTCAACAGTGGCAGTCCTTTAAAAGTTTGACCTAGGTTGGCAAAGGGTGACAGGAAGTTTTGGCAGTATGACATAACATACAATCATGGGGGATGGGAGGATGTTGTTCCATGAGACTCAATTCAACTTGCAATGGGCATGTGCAAAGTGTGAGAGAGGAGACATGCTCACCACATTAAAGCTGCAGTGGAAAGGAAAATAAGTATGTACATTAGTATGGTATGTTTAACTGATATACCAGGAACCTCTAATAATGTTGTCTCCTACATCAAATACAATTTCTGCATTTGAGAAAGAGGGAATTCCAAAAAACACAGCAGCTTCGACGCATTAAAAGTTATGCCACCATAATATACATATACCAGCTCACAAACAGAGCAACAGGGATAAAACTGGCAGGCTATGCAGAGAAATCTACTATTTCAACCTGTGAAGGTAATGGTGGCATTTTTCATACCCTCCCAAAGAACTGTCAGTGGCATGGTAAAGTTCACCTTTAAACAAGGCTTAGGTTGACTTCCTATTCTCCAGTTTCTTAACTGAATGTTCCGTTCCACCTTAAATGCTACAGCTTGTACAGGAAGCAGAAAGTAACTGCAGCACCAATTAAAGTGGAAACAAACATTTTTCAAAACAGCTGGTGAATAGGAAGCCAACTTCTGGACTGTTTTAATTCAAAGTTGTTAGTCTACTCTGCACATTTCACTCCAGACAGTTTCTCAAAAGTTGGACAATATTGGATGACTTAGCATTTGATACTGAAGAGACTAAGGGGAAGAGCAGTTCTACCGTTACTAGCATCAGAATCACAATCTGTAAGTAGTAGCCATGCTGGTTGCAACAGATCACCTGAAGATCATCTAAAAGTTTCATAGTGAGGAACAACTTCAATTTACTTTGTGTTGATGTCCAGATCAAAATGAGTAACTGGTATAGGTAACATTAGCTGAGAGGAAACCTCAAGTAAGTAGCTAGCATAGCTGAGTTAAAAGTATGAAGACCTAGCTTATTTATACCATTTATTTTCCTTACTGGGTCTGTTTCAACATGTCTAATGCTGGCTGACTGTAACCTGCAAATCAAAGCAGAGCTCATTAAATTATTCATGAGCTCACTAAAAAAGGTAGAACAGCTTGTTTTATTCTAAAATAAATGGGCATGTAAAACCACAACTTGACCTTTATCCTGACCAGAGTCATATACCTTCTACAACAGAAGACAATTTAAATTGCTGAATTAGTGTATTTTATGGCACATCAACCGGCTTGTTAACAGGCTGATTCTTTTGTTACTGTGCTTTTAAGGGTGATTGGCTGCCCTATATTATGCCTCATTAAAAAGTGATGCATATCAGGGCAGTAACTCCAAAATGGCTATTTTGGTTCACTGATCATAAAATTTACACATAATGTAAACGGCAAGTCAAGTGATCAAATAAAAATAAAAACAAGCAAAAGGAGATGTTTTTCTTTGGACAGTGGAGATATACAATGCCACTCAAATGTTTGGTATCTCTGGTACCATTAACAAATGTTAGTTCTATAGTTCTAATAACTTATACTATGTAGATTTAAACTTGAATTATTTGCATGTATCATGATGTGAAACCTACCCATTCAATTTTATTCCTGTTGGTTAATCCCTTCTGGGTGCAATTATTATTTTGATGAAGAGTGTATTATAAACTCAACAGGAATGGTCTTTGTGGATCCTCCCTTTTCTGATCAACATCAGGTACTGTTAGACATTTTTGTGCATAATTCGTCGCTTGTTTCACTTTAAATAGTGTCTACACATTGTTTCGACATACAGCTCTGGAAATAAATAAGACATCACTCCAGTTTCTTTTTAAATCGGTGAGGCCAATCATTCTCTGAGTAGAGAGATTTTGAGCCATTTTATACCATTTGTGATTTTCACACAGAGGAATTTCTATTCTGCATTTAACCCATCCGTGAAGTGAAACCCCATACTTGCCCGGAGCAGTGGGCAGCCCTATCCACAGCACCCGGGGAGCAGTTGGGTGTTAGGTGCCTTCCTCAAGGGCACCTCAGTCATTACTGTCAGTTCAGGGAACCAAACCAGCAACCCTCCAGGTACAAGGCTTGTTCCCTAACCTCCAGCCCACGACTGCCCCCTAAATCAACATCTCCACATGTACAGCAGGTTCTTAGTGAGGAACAGAAGGTTCAGTTCTAGTTTTATTGGCAGATACAGTGAGCGTCTGATTCATAAGAACGAGGTCAAGCAGCAAACACGCAGGACAACACAGCTACAGACTGGCAGAGGGCCAAAAGCTCTCTCTACTGACCGTGATGACCGCCACCTCATCCAAATGTCACTTAACCACCGTAAGATGTCCTCAAGTGACCTACAGAAAGACTGATGAGCGGTGGCTGGGGTATATACAGTGAGCATGGTTCAAAAATAACATGCTTCTGGAGGCGTCATTAGTGATTTTGTAAATAAACAGCTCTAAAGTATTATATTTGATCTGGAATTTGGGAGACATGTTTACAGCGGTGTATAGAAAAAACAGAACCGCTCATTATGGTCAAACACAAACCTAGAAACTGCAAAACTAGATAAACTGATCATTTTGAAATGGTGTCTTGAATTTTTTCAGAGCTGTACATCGCTGACTCTTCAGTTCGTTTGCATTGTATATAGTGCAAAAAATCTTATTTTAAATTCAGAAACGGTTTGTGGAAACAGTCTGCTTAATACTTTTGTATTAAGTTGTTAGGCTTGGATAATGGCAGTGAAATAAGTGAATGTGCCATTTTGGTGCACTGAACCACAAAACTCCCATATACACGTATCATATCATCGCTGTCCAATGAAAAACATGTATCTCCATTTTTGTCCATTTTGACTTTTATACATCATTTGAAAACAGCTGCTGCCGTTTACACTTTGTGAGATTTGCATGATGAATGGACCAACTGAAATGGCCCAAAAGTGCTCGGAAGGACGTCTGGTTCCATTGACTTGCATTAAAATCGAATGCGGTTTTTGGCCTCTACTGTAAAGTTGCTATTTTGGAGATACTTGTTTTCTTTGGACAGCGACGATATGTAGCATGCAAGCTAAATCTAGGATATGGGTCCATTAAGCCAATTTAAAACGCAAGCACTTTGCATTGCCACTTTTTTGCACTCTTCTGCACTATCTGGCTGGTTTGACTCTCCACTGAACACATATCTCAGTATACCCTGTTTGTTTTATCCATGTGCCTAGATCTATGGTCACTTTTGGAAAGCTGTAGCTCAAGTGTTCCCATTTTATAGTACAATTTATTTCCAAATGGCTTTTTGTCAAAAACCTATTTTCATATCATAATGACACTTTTCAGCAGGGCTTCTTTCCTAATGGCATTCCCCCCTCTCTCTGTTTCATTTCAAAATGACACTTTTTCATAATGACTGTGGCTCATGTCAGTCATCAAAATCAGAGCTGAACCTCCTCTCTGATTGGCTAAGACTTTACAAATAATGACTTCTTGTTGGAGAGAATTGGTGAGGTTGCTCTTCTCTGTTCATCTGGACCCTATATAATGGTTAAGTGTGTAACTGTGATTTGGTTATAGAAAGTTGATTGCTCTGCGGGAGGAATGTATAGATGATGCCTATGTCAGGAATACTTCAGCAACACTTTTGCTTTTGTTGTGTATATCCATCTATGACATTTCAGAGACACAGTCTCTACCTGAGTTCCACTGAGCATGCATTGCACTTACTGAGGACAAGACTCAAGGCAAAAAGCCTCTGACACAAGCTGGAAGTGAAAATGGCTGCATTACAGACCTGGCAGAGTGTCACTAGGGAATGTACCCAGTGTCTGGTGATGTCTGTGGGATGTGGACTTCAGACAGGCTTGGACTGCAAGCGATGTGTAAACACAGTTTTATTCAGCTAAAGTTATGCTGATTTGTACAATACCAGTGTTCACCAGAAATGGGAATAGAGCGATGAATAAGGAAGAATAATATCAGTATTTCTTCTGATTTCTGGTACAAAACGAGACTGATATGTCAGATTAAACTAAAAGCATTATCCACCCACCTTCAGACCTGAGCAGGGCTTAGACTGAATTGAACCACTTAAGATAAAACCCTCATTCTTCTAATTAATGATAAAAGCCAATAATAGCAGCATGATTTGTCTATTTGATTAAAGAGCATATAATACTTTCCATTTCTGCTCAATTATCTGCCATGACATAGGCAATAAATATTTTTATAATAGCGCAAGATCCTCTTAAACTGCCAGTTCGCTGGTTTGTATTACAAATATAAATATATTGTATCATAAACAAAATCATTTTCCGGCAAACTGTTGGAGTAAAATGTGTGCAGCTTATTGTATCACAATTTTTATCTTCATTGGCATTTACTCTACCAGTCAAAAGTGTATAAAACACTCATCATCAAAACAATAGTTGCACCCAGAAGGAAGTGTCGGATTACAGTGCTATTGGGAAGAAGATAAAAGTTACCAGGAACAGTAAAAGTACGGGGTGGTGTCACCATGTTTGCTAATGCAACATGCCAGATGTGTTGGCATGGAGTTGTAGAGATTCCTAATGGTGTCCTGTGATAATTCATCCCAAACAGCTTGTATATTTTCACACAGTTCCTGCAGAGTTTGTGGTAGGGGTGGAGGTGGAGTGACACTAGGCCTTCTGGAAGTGTGAAGCATGACAACCAACCGCTCACCTTGACCACCGTGTCTCCACACATGAATTGGTTGGCAAGACAAAAGTGGGACTTGTCACTGAAGATGACCTACTGCCACTGTGACTCCAATCTGGCATGACACCATAGCAGTCTTTGGCTATGTTGAGGTGATCTTAAGGGCTGTCGTTGTAACATAGTACGTCAACGTAGT
The DNA here is from genome assembly GCA_024036415.1 of Prochilodus magdalenae. Classification (NCBI taxonomy): domain Eukaryota; kingdom Metazoa; phylum Chordata; class Actinopteri; order Characiformes; family Prochilodontidae; genus Prochilodus; species Prochilodus magdalenae. Next base: position 953,966 of record JAMWET010004759.1, read on the forward strand.
CCTGTGTCATGCAGCCGTCTGCCAATAGTGCTCACATAACAGGATGATTCATCAATGCTGACTGAATGTCAGCTGTTGAGTCAGTGAGGTGCATCGATAAGGCCTCACGTCACAACATCACAAACTTAAATAATTAGTATGTCTCACAATGTCAGACTTCCCCACCAAGTTTTATTCCTGTCAGCTGATTCTTTCTGGTAAAACTTTTTCTTGTTCCTGCTTTCATTCTTTATATGCATTAACATACAGTGAGAAGACTTAAATGGTATAACCTAAACTGCATAGCATTGTTAGATGCATTTACATATTAAACGATGAAATAATGTACTCTATTCTAATGGAGAGAATTTACTGAACATATAATAGTACAGTAGAACAATAATTAAAATATATATTCTGTTTACTTTTTATTTTACTGAAATCAAAGTTTAAAGAAGTCAAAATAATGAAGCAGCCAGGTCACTTGCTTTCAAAGTTAACCAAATCATTTTGTAGTGATTTATCTTTTTACAAATTTTGATAATAACTTTGGAAACATGAAGCATTTGGATAATAACTGCATTATACAAACACAATTCTAAAAAGGTTGGGACAGTATGTGAAGTGTTTATAAACGTGTTTAACCTGTAGTCAATTATAAATGGTACAATAACACAATATGGGATCTTTTATCTCATCAACTTCATTTGTATTTATTTATTGATTGTAAATATACACATGTTCCAAATTTTAAACTAAATAGATGAGCAGATTTAGCACTGATTTATATTATCTTTTAATAATACATAATAAAGGTTTGCTGATTGAAAAAAAACTGATCTTGTTTAGAAAAATAATTTTTTAGGCCTTCTTCTATTACACAGGTCCTCAGCTGCGCAGTCATATGTGGCCATCATGAGCATAATTTTAAGCTAAATAAGACACACATTTTTAATGGGAGACAGTTCTGGACTGCAGACAGGCCAGTCTAGCACACTCACTCTGATCCCACAGCCATGCTGTTGTAACACATGCACAGTGTGGCTCATGTTGTCGTACTGTAATAGGCATACATATACTTGAGAGACACAGTGTCTAAAAGGCAGCATATGCTGGTCCAAAATGTGTTTAGTGTAGTGGTGCTTTCAGAGATTAGGTTACCCACTTATATCTCTCCATGCCAGGAGTGTTGGAAGGTGAGTTTCAGAGGGGCTTTATTAGATTTCATAAGTTGTAAACCAATCATTTCAGAAATAATATGTGCCAATCACATCAGATCTGACAGGTAGTTCTTTCCCTGAGTAGTAACTCTGAAAAGCAAACTCTGGAAGTGTAACAGAATTCTGGTTGAAAGTTTTTTAAAGTAAACATCAGGCTTTAAACAGTCAGTAGTTACAGAGTTAAATATCTACATACAGTGCAGATTTACAACAAAGTTTGGTTAATATAGCTATGGAGTAAGATAGCAACCTGCATTTTGGTGGATTTTCTGTTTAACACATCCCCATGCAACTCTGGAACGGTTTGTTAATCAGCTAACAAGTTAAACCAGGTGTGTTGGGAGCAGAGAAGGCACTAAAAGGTGCAGGACACACTAGTGTTCTCTACTAAACACTAATAATTTTGATCCAGCCAATCATGTAATTCCTCAGAAGTTAATGTGCTGGAGCAGGTGTGGCAGATTGTAACCAGGCTATGATCAAACATCTGGTTGGTGTAGCTCAGCGGATAACACTACTACCCGCCAAATAGCAACCACCACATGTGGGAGACTGGGGTTCGAATCCTGGGCTCACTGACTAGTCTGTGCTACACCAATAAGAGTCCTTGGGTAAGACTCTTAACACTACATTGGCCTACCTGTAATATGATTAAACTTGTAATTTGCTCTGGATAAGAGCATCAGCTAAATACCGTAAATGTAAATCTAGGATATAGGACATCAAAGCAGGTGCTTAAACAGATCTGAGTTCTTGTGAAAAGTGAAGATTAAATGACCTAACTAAATAGCAACATACAAATGATGAGAGGGCCAAGAACGGATCCCTGGGGGACCTCTTATGTAATAATATAGACAGCAGATTTGTCTTTGCTTATGGCAAACAAAACAGTCGCTTTTAAAAGACAGCACAAGTAGTAATAATAACAGATATTTAGTCTGGCTGCTGTCAGTGCTTTTCACACTACGTGACATACCAATAAAATCAGCAGTAAAAGGAAGTCAATCTGTTGTCACCAAACACCGTCACTGTCAGAGAATATGCCGTGGAGGGAGTGAGAACAAGCATGGCACCGTGTCTCAGGAGCTCCGCTGACATTTGCCCTCCGCACCTCATGTCACTCTAAATCAAGCCAAGCTGATCAATGCTGAGGCATGTGCATTCACACACTGCCACCCACGCAGGCGCGGACAAACACAAGAGGCAGAGAGACGGAGGCACGTGCCCGCGCACACATAGTAACAGACAAAATATCTCTCCTTCCAGATGGGTGACTGGCCGGGCTGGCATTTAGCACAGCACATGAGGGGAGAGAGATGATGCAAGCCTGCACCAGTCAGCCAAAACAAAGCTCAATGAGTGATGAATGCAGTCTCCTGCTGCCTCCCTCTGCACATCAAGGGCACATCATGGTAATCATCATCCAGCAGATTAGCCTGGCATACACTCAGCTTACACAAGTTACAAGCTGCACACACATGGGGGTCAATGAGGAAAAGGCACTGGAGTTGTGTTTTTATAGGAAGACTTTGATCCTGACTAAGCACAAAAAAGTGAGTGGGTTTATGTGCAACTGAGTTATGATAATGGAGAAATCCGATTGGATTTGCAGCTCAAAATAAGATTGTAAAAGTCAGGGGAGAGGGTTTGTTCATCCCTCACGCCCCCACCTGGATGCTTAGCGAGAGCAGCTTAAGCAGTAGCATGCATCACACTGCTCCATCCCGCAGTCTTAACGCGGGAACGCTTCCTCCTTGTAGTGTGCATGCATTAACATCACTGTCATCTGTCAGTTTTTCCCCCCGTCACTAGATTTGTTACCGCTAGAGTAGTCTGAAAAGCGCTAGCAGGAATTCTACCCCAGCGCTATTTTATAATGACTTAGTCTACATCATCATTATGGAGCTCTCAGTCTATCTGTCCTGTAAGCCTCATTAACGACGAAGTGGGAACTCAATATTCTAGCTCTACAGTTTATAAGGGCCCATTGCATGTACATCTATTAAATATTCGCATGGAAATCAATGCAAAGTCCCTGGTGGGGGATCTAACAGCGAAGGTGTGCACTCAGGTAGCTGGCCATGACGCAAAGACGACAGAGCTAGTGGGCAGCAACCAGGCGTAACATGGACAGCAGGGATTAGTGGCAGCCGAGGTGATCACCGCGAATGCCTAATCAAGACACACTCAGGCCTCCTCTGCGGCACATGCATTCTGCATTCCTCATCATCCACGCTTCTGCATGCATGCATATTTATGCCCATCTATCTTGCAGGGCTAACGCTGACATACTAAAGTTTACTCCACTGTCAATCACACACGCGCACACACACACGCACGCACTTCTGCAGGGAATTAAGCAGACGACCTATATAAAGCGGTGGACAAATGTTTTGGCCACATGGCTTCAATGGGGTTTAGTGAGTTTTCATATTAAAATAATCACTTCCAATCTGTGGCTGCTGACTCATGGACAGCAGCCCTCATACTCCTGCGAGAGTGGATCTACGCAGCCAACTGATTTTACATAGACTCACTAAGTCAAAATCTCACCACAGTAAATCCTAATTTGAACTAGATTCAGAGAAGGACCGAAACCTCTTTCTTCCTACCTGGTAGAAACAGGCTTTTACGCAGAAAGCATGTGCGCCAAAGGGGGGTTATCTTGCACTGTTTGTGTGTTAATGGATGTTTTTAGATAATCTGCTAAACTGGCCATCCCTACAAGCACAAACTTTAGTAGACTGTTGTGACTTTGCATACATCTACCACTTTAAGTAGACTAACATAGAAAGTTGAGTTTCTTACTAAACAAATCAGTAGTAATCTATAAGAGCTTTTGTTTGTTTGTTTATTTATTTATTTTGCTATTGCTGATTATATTTGCTGACTGCTGATTCGTGAAGGATTAGATTGTACCACTATCGTGCAGTAAAGATTATCTGATGTTAGCAAAATGGCTCTTCACCCTCACACTTCTCATTTACAAAAAAAGATGCTTCTTTAAAATACCATCCAGTCCAATGTATATCATATTGCAGTTTGACTTTGGGAAGCTGACCTCCTGTAACTTCAAGACAATCATCTATTCCAAGCCAGATCAGGGATCGACCCTTCATCTTAGGATGCCTCCCACCCAGTTCATGGCTCGTTCTTCCATCTTCTCTCTGGCAAACACTTCGCAATCACAGCATGCAGGCCATTAGAGCTCTAACAGTGAAGATGGACTCCCTGTTTATGTTGTATATATTGCATCTTTCATATTTTTCCACTGTACTGCTGCTATTTGTAGCATAGCCAGTAAATTGGAAATATTGCACCATATTCTAGTTAACTGTATATATTGCAGCATTGCACTGTTTACGGTAGCTTACTGTGCACTAACTGGGCAAAAAAGAACTTACACACACACAAATATTTTTTTGGACCGCCTTTAGCTTTGATTATGAAGTACATAGAGCACTGATTCAACAACCGTACACAACATCACAACATTTATTACTGTACAGGGTTGCGTTAATGTTGAGGTCTTGTATTGATGAAGGGAGAGTGAGACCAAGCCAGTCTTCCACAGCACTTCTGAAAGACTTTCTAAGGTGGGAAGGTCAGGACTATTGTGGTCAGTTTGAAATTCCTGATGCTCTCTGAACCACTGATGAATCCTGGAATATGTCCTGCCATGAGTTCAGATCTACTGGTCATTCACAGTACTCCTATGTGGTCATATTACTTTATGTGTTGCCACATAACTTTGCTGAGCGTCAATCTGACCAACTAAAGTAAACTCAGATCACAGCACTGCCTCCAAAGGCTGTATGCATGATAGGTGCACCAGCTTCAGTAACTTCTCTTCTAACCCTGATGTGTCTTGTGTTCTGACATAGGATGAATCTGGACTCATCAGACCACATGATGTTTTTCCATCGTTTAACCTCCCAGGTTAACCTCACTAACAAGTGCCATTCTTATGCCCACACTGCTGTTTAGTCCCAATCCTGTGAGTATTCATTGCACTGTGTATGTGGAAAACCTCATACTTCCACTATTAAACACAGCCGTGATCACGTTGTGAGCTCCGATCATGGATGTTCAAGATCTATTTCTGATTACAGTTCTTCCACAACGTTGGTGGTTTCCACCATCCTTCCAGGTTTTAATAATGACCCTTCTGTATCTATAACATCCTGTCACAACCACGAAACACATCTTCTGACATGCTTATTTAAGGACAGCTACAATTACAATTAAAAACTACAAAACTCACTGCAATTAGCGCATTTATCAGTTGATGGTTAAAAGAATCCTTGGCAGCTGAAGCATTAATTACTATAGCAACACTACATTTAAAGGCCCTTAAGTATTTGCTTATTTAAATCCAAATTGTGTTTTTTAGCTAGACAGTATTGCCCCACACATGGTCTCTTTTGATGTATTACTGTGCACATAGTACTACTTTGCTATACGGTATATTCACAATGCAATGCTATGACTGTCACTTACCTTATTCAGTCACCTGTACTATATGTAGACACTTTGTTTATTGTTATGTCTTATGCAGCATACTCGCCTAGTATGTTCAGTATCCTTATTGTATGTATGATACGTCCCTCCCAAATATCATGTGTACTTCTATTTAGTTATAGCTTTATATTAATATCTACATTACTTAAACCATGATCCATGAACCATGTGCACACTCACTCACACGCTATTCAACCAGCTTTTACTCAGTCTGCAATCTGCTACACAACTTGTCTTCCAATTGGTTCAGTGCCTTTCTGATTTGTTCTGGCTGAGTGCTGTTAAAGGGGAAATCCACCGTTTGTTTCTAAATTTCTAAACACATTTTTCTAACTTAGAGAGGCATTTAGAGTGATTTAATGAGAAAGATTTCTTTTAAAGGAACCTACCCACTTTTAATCTTTACAATGTTGGACTTAGAAACCAGGGGTCCCAATGTCTACAGTGCAAATATAGCCATTTTACTGACTAGCCAAAACCACCCCTGAACCTACATGTGTCTTGTGAGTTTATATATAAAACGTTGACAATAGTAAAATAGTTATAAATCTGAACAAAAGGGTTCTTTGTGGACTATTTTGCCTTAAAATGCTGCCTGTGTATGCTTCCACCATGAATTGATTTAAGTAAACCAAATAGGTTAAAATACCTTTCAGACCAAAAGCCTTTTCACCAAAGTGCTGTAAAGTAATGTTTTAGAAGTCAGGCAATATTTGTATAACTCTTTTGTTTAATATCATCCTATCAGTGAGCTTCTAGAAGCATTAAACTCTTTAGACATCTGGTTCCTATCACCACCACTGTAAACAATTCAGACTCTGCAAGTTTCTCCAGAACACAGCTTCTGATAGCAAACCCCTCTGAATGACTTTCTTTACATGTTAGCCATTTCATAATACAGAAAGGTAGAAAAATGATGGAGTTCCTCTTTAAAATAAAGTTGTGAGGTGAGGCTCTGAACTGTTTCACATTGCTGCCTTAAGTCCCCCTTCACATCGGTTTTAGTGGCCTTGTAAAAACCTGAGACATCAGAGTGACACTGTGGCCTGACCCATGTTTGTTTCTGCCACTCTATCAGACAGAGGCTTCATCATGGAATTTACACTTACCCCCGAGATAAAAGCGAGATGAGTTGAGCGAGAGGCTGGCAAGCAGTTTCTTTTGTAAAAGGGTTATGCCCAGACAGCTTAATGGCAGAGGGGCCAGGAGACGGAGCGTGTGTAGGAGACAGAGCAGTAGCTCCATTTGTCTTTCCTGCCATTTTCTCTCTGCCATTACAAAGTTCTCCATGGGAAGTTAATGAGAGCTAATCAGGCTATGTGTGTCACGCTGGAGCATCAGAGGGCTCTCTTCCTGTCAGAGACAGGCTTTGAAAGCCATCCAGGTGGCAGATGAGAGATGAGGTCCCTTTAATGTGTGCGATGATTGCTTTATCCCATTGTGATGAGGAGTCTGTTAGGGACATGAATAACACATTAGTGTAGCCTCTGTCTTATCAAAAATGCCAGAGAGAGATTCATTGGGGATGGAGACGGTTTTAATTTAGCATGAGATGACTGATGAGTGGTGAATGAGTTATTGTGACGGATGGCTGTGCGTCGTTATGCGGTTGAACTTTATGACCTTTTGCCAGAGTGCTTGCTGAACCGCAATTAACACTAAGTCTCGTCCTGAAATTCAAAATGCCAGTCTATTTGGTTTTTTACACCAGTGTGGTGCAGTGGTTTAGGACTGGGTACAGTTCAGGGGGACAGATAAATCACCATAGTAGGGCTGATAACTAGCCAACTAGTCTTCCTCATGGTAGTTTTCATCTGGGATGTGCGATGTATAAGCAGAGGTACATATAATCAAAAACATACTTAAGTACAGTCCTCAAGTAAATGTACTGTCTTACTGTCCACCACTGAGTATGGGTGCTATGAGGGCTGCAGCCCTCGAAGCCCCTAGATTTGCATTAGCTAAAAACAGAAGAACAGAGCCTCATCATCATCGGAACAATAGTTGTACCCAGATATAAGTGTTGAGGTGCAGTGCCATTTGGAAGGAAGACAAATGTTAATTGGAATGAAAATTGATTACCTAGACTGATATGGGAATATATTTTTTGAGCTACACATATAAAAGTAATGTCTCTCAATATGGTGTCAGGCCACCATGTTTGCTAAGATAGATAGATAGATAGATAGATAGATAGATAGATAGATAGATAGATAGATAGATAGATACTTTATTGATCCCAGAGGGAAATTCAAGAAATTCAAGAAATTCAAGAAATATTGCTAAAGCAATATGCAGACGTCTCAGCATGGAGTTGTTCAGGTTCCTAATGGTGTCCTGCGATAAACCAGCCTATGCAGTCTTGGTGACGCTGATGTGGTACTCTGGTACTAACACGAGGACTTCACTGCTCGACCCGTAATGGCGGCAGTTGGGTCACTCAGGTACAGCGATAAGGCCTGTCCTTGCTTACTTCACATGCATGGCCAAATGTTAAACTCTGAATCATTTGCATGTCTCACAATGTCAAACCTACCCACCAAATTTCATTCCTGCCGGTTGATTGCTTTTGGGTGCAATGTTTGTGCAACTATTCTTTTGAAGAATAATTTTGGGCACAGGAAAGACCCATACATGCTATTTGTGGGGCGAGGTTTGGATTTTATTTTGTGTTGCATATATATGTTAAATACAGTACCTTCCATAATCATGCACTGTTTAAGCTGACACTGAATTCCATAGCGAAGTGTTAGTTCTCCCACCTAACTGTGTGCTTCAAGGCATGTGAATTGATTTAAAAAACAAACAAAAAAAAGTTTAAAATATCTTTTTTAATAACCTCTTTCACCATGTGGTTTTTCGGGATACCGTTGCTGCTGAAAAAAATCAAGTTTAATGACTTTACAGGAGAGGGCAGAAACATTCTCTGCTTTTCAATGCCATTTTCTATTGGTCCGTTCAATGCAAAGAACAGCTGCTGGGCTCAAATGATGAAGCAAAGTAAGAATTCAAATAAAGAGAGACATGGGATTTTCTTCAGACAGCACTGAATGTTGACTGATAGTATACACCTACCATACACCAAACAATGTGGTGCTTTAGTTACAGTATTTGAGGCTGGTTATTCTATCTACATTTTGTACTGACTTTCTCTCTGTGGTCTTTAAGTCTTGGGATATGAAAACAAAGTACTGAAGCACAGGCCTGGCTCTAGTTAATAGTCCAGCTAATGACTGATCCAAACAGTAAAAATCTACCCATGCTACTACATTGCCAGTAGACTTCTAACTTTATAAATACTCATACATGTGTGTCAAGTCTCTAAAACTGTTTACAGTGTTGTGCTAATGTGAGAATATCAATTTAGCAGCATTTAGCCATAAGGTTAATGCACCTGGCAGCTATGTGTACACATGTTGGTTGCATCTATTTTTATTCACCCTAGTTTCATCAATTTATGCATATATTTTATGTCCAAACGTTTGCAGACACTTACACATCCAATGCTTCTTCTGAGGTCAAGGTATTAAGTGAGAGTTTATCCTTCTTTGCTGCAGTTACAGCCTTGATCCCTCTGGTAAACTTTACACTAGGTGTTGAAGCATTGCTGCAATAACTTGATTACATCACTCTAGCTCATCCCAAAGGCACTGGATGGTAATTCATCACTGTTCCATTGCTCCACAGCCCAAGGCTGGGGGCTTTATAACCCTCTAGTTGACACTTGGCATTGGGCATAGTGACCTTTTGCTCATGCGTAGCTCTTCCAGTGCACCCCATTCCAGTGTAAGTGCTTTTCTATTAAGATTATAGAAGCCTATAGGAGATACTGTGTCAGCAATGGCTGCACCTTTAAGTAGCCAAATTACTTTGAAGTCTGAATACTTTTGGACATGCAGTGTTAATTGTTTTTGTTTCAGTTTGTATCAGTTCTATTGATGTTAAAAGTAAAGAGCACACATCAGAAGTCCCTCAGCATTAAGTGAGGTCTGTTCTCCTCGGCAGCCCGTTCTAAATAGCTGTTTGTTATGCATAAGATGCTGAAGTAGAAGAAGTGAGTGAAATTTAGCAGAAGCAATCTTCTATGACACTGCTTGAGAATGATTAATACTGTATGTCATACTGCATTCAGGATCATATTCTTTTTCGATTTGTTTTCATTGAGCCTCCACTTTAGTCCACAGTAATCATAGGGTGCTGAAAGTGAAAAGAGGGATTTCATGCACTAGACTCTATCCTCATAACTCAAGGAGTTTGGTCTGACCCGTGGTTAAAGTGTAGACAAGACACTAAATTTCTTAGTCTGATGAAGATATCAGGCTAACTCACACATGTGAATTACCAATGAAATGGCTCTTCTTGTAAATGGTCTTACCTACCTTAATTAGCTAGTTAAAGGGGGTCAGTCACATCTGTTCATTCTTTAATGTCTGAAAGTGCTTTGTCGTGCCACAGCTTTGGAACAGTGTAGTCTTTACCAGCAAAGTCATTAAAGAGAGAAGAACATGAGGAAAATCAGACCCGTGATGTCTTTGGTTCTGTTGCAGAGAGAGAGAACTCTTTACTAAGCTAAGAAAAGCAAGCACTAGAATTGAAAGCAGTGGGAATTTAAAGATGGGTGATTACATCCTATAGCACATCTTCTGTTTCTGTTTAATGCCTATAAAAATGTGTTGAACTCTGAAATTGATGCTGGTTCAAATGTCTTCAAATGTCTTAAAGTGTTTTGAAATAAAAATTTCTGGGAACACTTCCTCTGAATTATTCATTCAAAATGCATTACCATTGTATTGATAAGGCATTATATGCCATATATAATACCGTATAATGCCTGCTGTGAGCTTGTATATTTAAATAGCTATAATAGTTAATTACCTGCATATGACTTTATGAAGGGTTTATAAACACTTTATAAAAGAGCTTATAAAGATTTGAAGTTTAAAAAGACGGTTTCTATAATGTATTCTAATATCTGTTCATAAGAAACTGACACCGACCATTTTGCCAGGTCATTATAAATAAATAAGTGAAGTGAGATAATAACAAATGACTTTAAAGAAGACAGTGTTAAGCCTTTGCTGTTATCTATGTTCCCAAACAAGTCAGCTCTTGGACAACATAAAGCAGCTCTTATACTATAGCATCGGATCACTGTCAAAAGTAGGGGGAGCACAGGGTGAAACACATACACCTGCGAGTTTTAACATTTTGTGTGAGTAAAAGCTCTCCTACTCGTGAGTGCCCATGTAAAACCTGCAAGCACAAAGATTTCATAAAAAATTTCATAATATAGCGCTCACGCTGTTTGCTTTTTATTTTTTTGAGCGTGCTTTTCCTTCACGACCTGTTCGTTTTCTTCACACCCAAAATGTGTTACCTTCGGCTGCTCAAGAGAATTTTTTGCGATTGAGTCTTGACAGGGGTCGTTTTAACAGGTTGGGGGCAGGCACATGGGCCAATGCTATTGGCTGATGGCACCTGGTATCATGACTGACCGCCCACTACGAAACGCCTTCTTCAGAATGTATATAGAGGAGCTAGAGTCGGAACACTCAGTCACAATTTACACAGTCTAGCATCTGTAGTCTGCTAGCTTTGTATTTCAGTTAGCAGTTAGCAAAGGGATATCTTTCATATCCATACAACCATATAAAAAGTATGCTTTAAAAAAATTATTATTATTAAAAGAATAGCAGTGCCAGGTCTACCAAAATCAGCTCATTTTCTCACTTCATAAAGAATCTCTTCTCAATTGTCTAGGAAGTCAGTATACTCAACACATGTTGACCTGGATGGATGTCTAGATCTGCTGGGATGTAGAAAACACACAGCACACATTGCTCCTTGTTATAGTGTGCTATAGTGCAAATCAACATTCATGTTTACAATGAACAGATGTCACAAAGCGTTATGAAACCTGACATTACAAATGGTTATGTATGTGACTATGTATGAGCAATTGTACAAGCAATGAGTACAGAATGTGATATCTTATACATGCACAAAGCATTGTAAGTATAGGCTGTGTTTATAGGAACATGTTAGGACATGTTAGCATATTTCTCTGCAACAATATCGTGAACTGATGTGTTCAAGTTATTTATAGCAGCAGCAGCTTTTCAACTATTATCTCCTTCACAGTGTTTTCACAGAATGTGACTGTGGTTTCTTTCTGCGCAGCCTTCAACAGCTAGTAGTCATACAGACTCATACAGAAAGCCTAGATTTTGACCGACGCTGCAATGAAGGGCAGTTTAAAAATGCTGCTCCGCAGCCAGAGATTGCAGGGATTTTAACTATTGCACATACAATGCGTAAAATCGTCAATAAATACCATGCATAAAGGACATGGGCAAAAACCACACCTGAATGCCTGTGACTTTCGACGCTTCCGATGGAACTGCATTGAAAGCTGTCATGCCTCTGTGCTGGATATTACTACATGGGCTCAGGAATGCTTTGACAAAGCACTGTCAATAAACATTGCTGCATTCATAAATGCAAGTGGACGTCATATGAAAATGCATCTCATTGTGGTCTTTTAATGTCTCTGAATGCAAAAACTTCAATATTGAAGGATAGGCCTAGGTCACTGGTAAATGAAAAATCCATATGGCGAACATGAGCTGAATGCTACAAGTAAGCCTGCCAGTGTTTTCATGTCTGTAATAGCTGATTAAAGTTTCAAGCCTAAAGGGTTCTAAAACAAGGCTGAAGCTAAGTTTAACAGATTCTAGTGTTAATGGCTGAACCTAAAACTATAAACCCCCTGCTTACTTCATCGCCAGCAAAGATCACACTCTATAAATACCTCTGCAAAGGCATTTATCCTCTCATCAGCAAAGTCTCTCAAACAATAAGAGTTCAAAACCTCACCATTTCTTAAAGTCTGCTGTCAAACACAGTTCACTGTATAATTTAAAGTCACCTCTCATGAACAGTACCTAACCCTGAGTTTGTTGAAACTTCTATGGAAGTAAAACAGGTAACCAAAGGATGTTGTTCCAATCTCTAAATCAGTAAAATAATTCAACATCTAATAAAAACAAGATTCAGTGTGTTTTTTTTTTTTAGTGTGCAGAGTTTAAAAGCTTTAGTCAAAATCGAAACATGAGCTAATAACACTGAAGATGACTTGTTTGCATGTTATGCTGTATATCAAAAACGTGGAGACAGTGAGTCACAGGCTATTATGAGTAGTACTGTAGTTAACTCTAGAGTGTAGACAAAAGTCATGGAGTCGTTGAATCAGTAGGTTGAGCATGTAATTATATGTAGGATGAATTTATAAGTTGTGCTTATCTGTGGAGTGTAGTTATACACATGCGTATGATTCATGGTCAGTGTTGAGAAAGTAATCTATTACAAATGACTAATTGCTCCTCTCAAACTGCTATGTGATTGCTTTTTTTATTACTTCCTGGAAGCGTAATCTTACTACTCTTTATTTTACTATAAAATTCAATCTAAATCTAAATCAAAGTAGAAAGACAGTAAACACCTTTTAAAGTTTTATCATTAATCCCAGTCTTTGAACAAGACACAAACAATTCTGCTTGATTTAAATGATGAATGGCTATTGCTGTATGAACAATTCTCCACTTTCTAAATTATCCAAAAGACTCATCCTGGTAACACTTTGTTGCTTCCTTGTTTGTAGTGATGATTAAAATAATGAATGGTGAAAATACTGTTTGAATGTTGTTCATGAGTAAAGCCTATATCTTATAGATCTGTTTTTGAAGGAAAAGCACCCTGTTTAGGTAAGGTTGGAACGTTCTCTGGTGCAGCTTGAGGATCGTTATCTAGCACTTACCTTTTAGAATGATCAGATGCGGCAAAGGATTGTTTTCTCAGGTTGTAGTGCTTTCCTCGCTTCACTGCTCACATTCACAATCATGCTGCTGTCATAGGTACCACACATGAGCCCAGTGTAGGGCTCGGGCTAGGGACATACAATGGCCTACAATGCATTTTGGGGTACATTTAAGACATTTAGCAGACGGTAATGTCCATAGGATGTCTGGAACCCATTAATTAACCCCCTGGTCCCCCTAAAAGTCTCTAGTCTCTAAAATAAACTTATTATCATGTTATGATGTCATTGCTCAGATGTTTATTACAATCACTTAGGCTTCTGGACTAACTAGAGATGCAGCCCTAGTCTGCCTCAGGGTGGTGCTATAGCAAAATGGGATTTAGCACATTTCAGTTAATATGTCTAAAGTAGCATCAACAAACTAGAAAAGAGTATTTCCAGAAGATAAACTGTTAAAGCAAACATTTTTGTTGCTATGGAAGGAAGCATCAGAGACACTATGTCAAACGAGCAGCTGTCACATCCTGCCCTGTCCTGCTTGTGTTTGTCTGTCTTCTCTGGCTTTCTGTTTCTGTCTTGTCATGTCCTTGTGCTCTTTGTTGTTCTTTTCCATGTGCTTCTGTTTGTTTTGGTTTTTGTCTCCTCCTTCTCCGTCCCCTTGTCAATCCCCCCACCTGTCCTTGGTTTGTAGCTCCGCCCCTTCCCAGGTGTTCCTTGTTAGTCTTTGTTCCCTTATACTCCCTGTAGTCCCTTGTGTTCTTGCTTGGTGTTTTGTATTCCTTCTGGTCTTTCTTCTCCCTCCTGGTCGTTTGTCCCCATGTTGGTTGTTTTTGTAAGCTGTTTTAATGTTTCTTAGTTTTTTGCTTCTTTGGTTTTGTTTAGTCAAGAGTTGTTTGGTTTATTAAATACTTGCACTTGCATCAGGCCTCCCTGTTCTGTCTCTTCGTAGCAGCCAGTCAAAACTGGATTAGTGAGCCAACATATGACCCCCGTATACACTGAGCAAATCCATTTGCATATTTAAAGTATTGGTCATTATTTACTGCAGATTTTATAGTGCACCAATAAATCATCTCTAAGACAAAAGCCAGTTATATACTGAACTTGGGCCACTTTTTTATTGGATGACACATTGAAGAAGAGTGTTATTAAACCACTTTCCAAAGATGACAGAACTTGCATGCTCTCAAAACTCATCGCACTTGCGCGCGCTCGTTTGTGAACACGTCTGTGAGTCCCATTCAGAACAACACATTAATCTGAACCCATATTTAACACTATATGACACAATACAACAGCTGGGTTACAACTTACAATATGCTGCAAACATGTGGACTGTTACTAAACACATAATTTCTGAAAGACTCAGAGAGTTTGTATTTCTATGACGAGACTGGATGTAAATTAAATTAAATTGGAGCTGATCATTTGAAGAAAACCCCTGGAAGAAAATGACTTGCTGCTTCTATAAATGAATGGGGTGGCATCAGACAGAGATGACTAGGGCTCAGCAATACTCTGATAAAACAAGGTTAGGTAGAGATGGAGGAAGCAAATCTTATTTTCAGACTGGTTGTAGCAGGCTGCTCCGATAAAACAGCTCACACACCCTGGGTGCCTGTAACAAAATCAGTCTTACTGGCACATACACACGCAAGTTAGCACTGGGTGGTGGTATCTGAGCGCTATACTGTAAGTCTGAGCTTGCAGGGCTAATTCTAAACCCTTAACTGGTAATGAGTAACAGTAGATCACGAGCAAGGTGAAAGTAAACTGAAGCGACAGGAGGGGGGTGGGGCCTGTGTTGGTTATTTTTAGACTCTATCACGCTGTAGGGCTTAGAAAGAGTTAATAGAGTGTGGTACAGGATTTATTTCTACGGTCTGAGGTGAAATGCGCACAGAATGGCAATCCCATCATCCAAACAACCCAAGGCTATATAAGTGCATCTCACTTTTTCAGCCAGAATTCCCCATACATTTGTATAATTTCATTCCTTGCTATAGAAAAAACACACAAGTTCTTCAAAGGGTTATATAAATTGATTGAGCAAGAGCCTTCTCTATTCCCATCCCACAGCAATGCGAATACTGAGCTACGCATCAGAAATAGACCTTCTTTTCTGGCGGATGGTGGAGGGGGGAGGGGGTGGAATGTAGAGGGTGGGAGGTGTGAGTATGGGGAGTGATGCCTGCATTCAAAACTGCGGGCCTGGCTGAATTGATGGGCACCAAGCGTAGCACTTTTCTTAGAGGGAAATTATTTGCATAATGGGAAAGTGGTTTGAGTTGGAGCCGAACGCTCCTCTGGTGTGAGGACAATCGCTGGAGTGGAAGAGTGTGATCAGATAAAGGCCAGGCTTCACTGGGGGGAGAGCTCCAGCTGCAGTAGATTTCACTGCTCTCTCTTACTCACCTGCTCGTCTCATCAGCCCAAAGCCCTGAGAAGCACTGAGTTGGAGTCTTGCATTGTAAGGGTTTATCGCTTTCGAATTTGATGCACATATTCATAAAGAAAGGAAGAAGTGATCTTTCATGACTGGTCTTGGCCCTGGATCCTTCAATCCTCTGGTTGTGTATGAATTAAGCCTGATTGGGCTGATATGCCTAGCAGATACCTAGGAGATTACATGGAAAATAAGCAGCTTGCATAAGAAATGGGCAAGGCAACAGAAAATAGCTGAAAAACTGAAGTTCAAAAAAATCATTTAAAGATACAGAGAGAACTGTGCAAGAACTAGTAGACCACCAAATAAGTATATGAGACTTTCATCTTTGAGATGGAAAAAAACAGGCTTCACTTTTGCTTAATCCTCTCACTGAGAAGACAACCTAATGCTATGAGTACGAAATGATGATTAGCTGTCAAGAAGACCTGACTGAGGAAAGGAAATATCAAACAAGACAAATTAATATAATAAAATTGAATAAAAAATGAAGCTGCTGGTGTTCTGAAAACAATGGACCGACCCACCCAGAGTTCATGCCTTAACATCACTGAGTTTGTTTGCATTGCTTAGATACTTAGTGGCAGAAAATGCAACTAACTCCGAAAACTGAACTTTTGTTTGAACAACTGAAAGCAAGTCTCCTGAAAAGAATGGAAGCTATAAAAAAAGGTGGGCACAGTAAAGTCTGAAAACTGTGAGGTTATGTTTAGTTGTTGAGATGTCTGTGTAGTTTTCTCATAAATGTTCTCATAATGCAGAAAACATGAATGAATTGAACCTACTGGTCATTTTGACAGGAAGTTAAATCACTGAAAAGTGGTGTGCCAAGCCTCCAACTCCTGGGCACCAATGGCAGCTGCGAGTGACAGCAGGAGGAGAAAGAAAGAGCACAGCGTTCAGACACTACCTTCCCGCCACCTCCCACAGCTGCCATTGATGTCTACAGGTCAGGTGCCTGGGACAGGTGGTCAAGTCAAATGAAATTTTAGCTATATAACACTTTATACAAGTGTCATCATAAAGCAGCTTTACCAAGAAAGAAATAATTCTGAAAAGTGACATAGGACTAAAGCCACTTGTAAAGTTGTACAGCAAAAAAAAACAAAGAATACAATGTTAGTTTGGAGAGAAAACTGAAAATCAAAGTGTCAGTATTCCTACTATTCATATAGCTATTGTGATAATAAACCAGCAGGACTAAAGCAAAACCATTAATACTCTGAAATAGTCAAAATTCATATAGATATAGTGGTAATAAGGAAACCCTTTGATAATGGTACATCGTACACTATATCTCCAAAACTACTCAAATACCCTTTACCGAAAGGAACACCTGCTGAGGTAGAATATAGATTAGAATAAGATGTCAATAAAACGTCAGTGAAATACGATGCTCTGGAACAGCTGCACACAAGCCTGGGGGTCACCACACCCAATGCCAACCATCGGTTAGAGAGATATATAGCTCCCCAGCACTGGGACGTGGGACAGTGGAACTCTGATGATCTCTGGAGTGATGGAGCTCCATCCAGTGACAATAGCTGGAGTGGCGATTACAATCCAGAGATAATTACCCAACATCACTACCTGAAAGCTCTTAAGGCTGAATGCAATCACAACCTCACAGCAATGTTACACCTAGCGTAAAGTCTTATTAGAAACGACTGCAGCAAAAAGGAGGACACACTCCTTATCAAGGCCGTTGATTTTAGAAGAATTGTTGGATAAGCAGGTGATTATTGTTTACACCTGCCTGGTTTGTCATTGTCTGTCTATAAATATAGCCCTTGCCTTGGCTTTGGAAACTTCCTCATAAGCATTCCACACACTTCCACGAGTCCTTCTCATGCCCCTGGCACCAGAGTTTACAAATAGGTTACAAATGTTTACCTGATAAATCTCTGAAAGTAGGCAGCTTACCTGTGGAGTTCTTTTATGTATTACTTGTAAGTGCACTGAGTGAGCTGGCATTTGATGATCTAAGAGTTTGGTTCAAAACGTAGAGGCATTCAGAAATGTCACAAAAGACTTCACAAAGGAGAAAAATATCACTTCTCCTGGACCGGTTTTGATAGATAATGGGCTTTGATTCACAAAAGATAAAGAGCACATGTAACCAAAGCTGTAATGCTCTTGTTAAAAGCACTACTTACCACCGACACTAGATGCAACAATAAAAGGGTCTTTCCCTGTGCAGCCAGACTGCCACAGTTTCAACAGAAGGGCATGAACTCAAGAAACACCCTGAGACTACCAAGGATGATATAGTCCATGTAAAAGTTTAGAAAGTTAAACTTCACACAGGTTGTCCTTTGATATCATGCAGGAACAACCACAGCTGAATCAAGCATGCCTTTGTTCAAACAAGGCTGTGGTAGGATTCCCAAAGAAGGGACGAGATATATCAGTTTTGCAGCAAGATCTTTGGCATTTTCATTGCACGTTCTCTAGTTTGGAGCCATGTAATGTGTGCTAGGCTTCCGGTTTAGTGGACATGGGATAAACAGTGTAAGCTTGCTGGTGTTTTATCATTGAAAATTAGAGCATGGGTCTGGGAAACCAGTCATTGCAGTGTTGGGAGCACTTGTTTTGTGGTGCTGTTTTTGTGCACTGGGCTCCTCCACTGCTGTCATTTATGCGGAGCACTCCAGGTGCTCTGTTTTTAAGATATATACAGTATCTCTAAGTGGTCAAGTAGCCCAAGTTATCAGAACGTTTTTGTGCAATCAGATCAAAAGGAAAGCTGGCCTTCAGGGATGATTGGCGTTGCCTAGTATCCTGAATTTCAGCTGTGTTTCAAATAGCACACTGTGACCGTATAGTGCACAAAGCAATAGTGTATACTGCATGTTCTTCATGGTAATCATTGGTGGAGAATTAACAGGGAGTATTAGGGCATTAATATATATTATAGTATCAATAGTGAGTTTGTCCACATTTGTTGAAGTAACTGCGTCTTGTCACACCTCCGGATTCTCATCTCCCCTCCACCTCCATTTAGCTCAGCACAGGTGTGACGGATTTTCTCACAAATTAAGAGGCTGGCATATATAAACCTTTGCAGACATGCTGGGATCTCTTTGTACGTTGTCTGGAAAACAACACATTTTTAAATCTCGACTTTCACTGGTGTGACAGTTTTAGATTGTACACAGCTGAACTGCATGAGGAAATATGTTTTGTTTAGTAGGAGAGTACTGTAGAGTATTGTAGCTTTTAGCATGTTTTTAATCCATAAATTATCAATTAACTGCGAGACAAAAAGTTAGAAGCTCCTACCTGCAGCATAGAAAACTGTCTGCTGTGGTACGGCAGCTTGAGTGGAACAAAACGTTCAATCTACAGATTGCCACATGCCAGTAGGAGCCTTTAAAACACCATTACATGTTGAACAAATGCTCAATTCTGTGAAATAAAATATGGTGTTAATTCTCTGTTACCTGCAGTACAACATGTCTGTCCATAATCACATGCCTACACTTTTGGAAAGACTTTTAACTAAATGGTAAAACTGATGTGAAATGAATAGTTCTGGACTACAAACACCACTTCACCACATCCCAAAGTTCCACTGCTCTACAGTCCAACGCTGGGGCTTTTATACTGGTGATTGGCACTCTGCATGGTGACCTTATACTTATCTGCCAAGGGCTTCCTATTAAATTGGCAAAGCATTTCAGCAGTGGGTGCGCCACAAAGGAGCCAAATTCAGTGACTAGAAGGGGTTGTTGGATACCTCCGGACATGTAATGCTTAATCTTTTTCTAATGTTGATGTTAATGTTAATGTCAATTGAAATTATTTTACAGCACTGACAGATTATTTCACACTGGATTTCGCTTTTAATAAACAGTGGCATGTTCAAACCCGTTTACCTTAGCTCTCTAATCGCTGTTTAACTGATCATTGGAAGCCAGTTTTCAGGTTTTTACCAGCACAAGTATGTGTAAATGCATTCTGGTCAAAAAATGTGCCTACAAGCCGCAAATTAATGCCAAATAAGCATCTGTCTGTGTGGTAAACCTATGTGGTTTTCAGAGAGACCTCTGTTTTTCTACATGTACTAAAATGTCAGTGGTATTGTGAACGAGTTTGACTGAATGATAAGGCTTGTGAGCCTGAAAAGCTGATGCTCTGCAGCCTTGGACCATCTTTAGCATGTTTCTGCTTTAACTGTGATCTCGTTACAGTAAGTTATCTTTAAATACACTCATCATCAGAAGCATAGTTGCGTTAAAAGTTACACCCAGAAGGAATCAACTGACAGAAAGAAATTTGGTGGTTAGGTTTGACAGTGTGAGACATGCAAATGATTCAAATTTCCAGCTCAGGTGCACATGTAATATTAGCAACAACGACCCTTATCGCTGTCCCTGACTGACCCAACAGCCACGATTGCAGATATTTAGCCAGCATTGATGTCCTCCACAAGTGATCCTGTTGGTACCAGCATCGTAGGCAGACAGCGGCATGACACAGGACTACATGCATGCAGAGAAAAACTGCCCTTCATACTTCGTCAACGTTGCCAAAGACTGCAATGGTGTCGTGCCAGACTGTCATGGAGTGAGTCAGAATGGCAGAAGGTCATCTTCAGTGACAAGTTCCACTTCTGTGCTGGTGGAGACGGCCAATAAATCCATGTGTGGAGGTACCATGGCCAGGATCAAGATAAACACGTTTGTTGTCAAGTGTTACATGTTCAGAAATCAGCAGGAACTGTGTAAAAATATTCATTACCTCAAGACACCTCTACAACTCCATGCCAAGACGTCTTGCATTTTGCACCATACTGCGATACACTACTTCTGTATGTGTAGCTCAATAAATATTGCCCATATCAGTCTAAATTTATCATCATTTATAGTTCCTGGTACTATTTATCTTCTTACTGGGTGCAACTATTTTATTATTGATGATTGATGAAGTAAGCAAAGCCATCTAACAGAGTCTAACAGAGAAAGCCAGAGCAGCACAACATTGGTTTATTCTTGGGGCTGCTGGAGAAATCTTGCTTACATATAGCATATGCTACTTTTGAGCGTAATCAGTTATAAGCATTATATGGTACGATATTATGAATACAGCTCATGATGTAATAAGTATAAATAAGTGTGACATAAGGCAACTAGCAAATAGGTTTTTAAGAAGTTGAGTGACAGAGTCTGTACATATCAGTTATAACTAGTAGAATTGATTGATAGTTATGACGGTTCTGTCAATTAAAAAAAAGAAAAAGAAAAAAGAAATAGAGTCAGAAGCAGCATTAATGCAATGTGTTGATGGAATACCACAGAACAATATGCACACATTCTCTTGATGAAGGATATAGAAGTTCTCTAGATAGTAGTTCAGTGCTCACTCTTCTCTATGAAAATATCAGCGATGAGGAGGGCTGGTGATTTCTGCAGCAGCTGCATAATAGGATCTTTCACTCTGCATCCCTTTGAAGTCAAAGAGGCAGATCGGCAGGGTAAAGACTGCCACTTATGATGTGCCTTAGGTACAAATGAGCAGCATTAGTATGCTGGATCTCCCAGGAATATCAATGTCATGCCATGCGCTCTGGTGACCATGTCCAATCACTCCTCTTTTACCAGAGGAAGAGAGTGAGAACATGGGAGAGAGACATTGTGTGTGTCAGGAAGCATAAGTAAGCCTATATGTGAGAGGAAAAAAAGTGTGTCCAATACCTAAATACCTACTTTAGCAGTCAAATCAGTCTAATGTCATGTTAACTCCATTTTGCCCTAATCCATGTGCACTTACGACAGCTGTGGAACAAATGTGAAATGTAGGTGTTTAAATAAAGTGCCACCACCTCCATGTAAAACAGAGTACTCAGGGCACACAGGCTGTGTTCACAGTGATAGCGTTTATGATGTGATTAATGTATTGTGAGCGTATATAAGAACAATGGCTACATAAATTATCGCTTTTAAACGGGTGTAATAATATGCTCAGGTCAGGATTTGATCCACAACGCCGAATCCACAATTCAGTATTCTCACAACATGCTGGAGCGAGGTGTTGATTGGTGCTGATCATTTGCAAACACTGGTGTTTAATGCATGAGATGATATAACTCCATTATGTAAATGCTCCAAAATGCACATTGTCATAGTTTTGCATTGTGGTGTTATGATTTCAGAACACATTGTTATACTCTTAAATGTAAAGCTTTAAAGCATTGTCACAATCCACAGGGCTGCAAAAAATGCTAAGTGAAATCATCTTAAATCTAGCAAAATATCTAGAGATGTTGTATATTTTTTTTATTTTAGATTGTTGTTAGTATTTGTTTTCAGCATATTAAACATTTTCTAGACATTTTATTGTTTGAGGCATTTTCTTTAGAACAATTGTATTATATTGGCAGATCATTTTTCTTTTTGAATATATACAGAGAAAAGAGAATTTCACTTTCTTCCAAATTCCAAATTCTAAATTCTACATAATTATACTGTAAATAGTGATATTGTCACAAAGGGCTGGTGGACGAGGAGGCAGGATGCAAACGCAAGTGTTTTAATGAAATACAAAAATGACAAAACAAAACCAAAGATAGAAGAAAACAGAGGGGACTAGAAACAGGATTACCAAACTAACAGCCCACAAGAACACAACCATACACCATGAACACAAAACACCAAGCAACCACACAGGGGACAACAGGGAGAATAAATGAACCAGGACTAACTAGAAACACCTGGGAAGGGAAGGGGCGGGGCTACTAGGGGCGGTGACATGAGGAGCACATGATGACAGACAGATGTAACAGATATCTTGGTACATTCACTGTGACTAATGTCTCTAATTATTTTATATAAGAAAATCATCATTATTTAACCTATTTTTGCAGTCACTATATATTTAGATGTTTTAGACACAGTACCTCCACCATAACAGCCTTTAGTCTGAATCCGCTAATTAGAAAGGGTTCCTGGATACCTGTGGACATGTAATGTGTTTTCACTACATTGCTATCAGGTGACTATTTCACTGCACTGGCATTTCATTTTGTATTGATGTTGTAAAAGTTTAAACAATCTTCAAATGTCCTTAAAGCAACAGGAGTCATGTCTACTTTTAATATGATTTTCCTTGTGAAGGATGCACTTTATTCCTAATATGTGTAACCTAAGATGTAATCATAGCTAACAGTGAACAGTGCACACAAACTGGCCTAGACCATGTATTTAAATATGACATCTATGACCTGTAGCAGCGATACGAAGCTTCGCTCCTTTCACTGGCTTCCTGTAGCTGCCCGCATTAGATAGAAAACTCTGATGCTTGCCTACAAAGCCAAGAATGGACCAGCACCGCCCTACCTTATGCCAATGGTTAGGAGTTGATCTGTACCTCGAGCCCTTCAAGCTTCAGGTACAGTCCGACTCAAACCGCCATCCCGAAAGACATGTGGAAGACAAGCGTCCAGACTCTTCTCTGTCCTGGCTCCCAGATCATGGAATAAACTCCCACTGGCTGTCCAACAGCGGAGTCCCTTTAAAGTCTTTAAACACAGACTAAAGTCTCATCTCTTTATAAAGCACTAAAGTGAGTGAGCACTAATAGATAGGCACTTATTCTGACCATAAGTTTTCTTCTCTCTAGATATGAGCGCTGTGTTGGGGTTGCCAGGTAGTGCACTTATGCTTTATATACATCTTTGTATATCTCTCTAGGTATCAGCATGGGTCATTGTTCGGGCAGTGCTAGTCTGCTGAATGCTGTAAATGTAATTAGGATACAAAACAAAACTGTGTTCCATCACAGCTACAGTAACAAAGACAGTAATCAGAGTATACCTGCATTATGAAAACATATGAAGTATTGACCATCAAAGCACGATGCACCAATATGACATATAACAAACTATCCCTAAACTTTTACCAGTTAGAACCCGAATGACGATCAGCTATGTAATATGTGGTTAGTAAGTTTTCAGAAGGATTGATGAGGAAGAAGATCTACCAGACTGATCTTTTGATTTGGAAATATGCAGACTTGTAACAAGTCAATGGCAGGAGAGAGCACTTTTTAACTGAACTGCATTTTCATAGATGTTAAATTCAATAAACTGGATAGCTTTTACATTGATGTTTTGTGGATGTTTTGTTATATTTTTGCTTGTCTCATTTGACCATTTGAAAGGACAGGTAATTTGAAACTAAAGAACACTACAAGATGGCATCACTTTATTACTGTAATCTTTTGGATTATTTTACAATTGTATTTTGTATCAGGTAATCAGTAATCTGTAACAAAATACATTTTTAGGGTAGCCCTCCCACCAACCCTGATTACAGCATCACGGCCTGCGTTGTGACATCTATATCTCGAAAAGGTGGAATCTTATAGTTCCCCATCTGTATGATGCAAGATTCCACGTCATGGTTTAACATGATTCAGCTGAAGGTAGGATGTCAGGACAACTCATGCCATCGCATGTCTCCTTCTGCCAAAGTTGTGGAGGAAGTTCTAAATCGCACTCATAATCCACATTTTGAGGAGGATTTGAATATTTTACTGACTGATGGAATTTAGCCTCCATGCAAATCGATTTGGTTTTCAAATTTCACCATGGGATCTTGTCTCTAAGCTTTTGACATGGCTGGCGGCCGGAAGGATTTGAGGCTGCGTTTTTTTTTTGTGCAGGCTGTTCTTGTATCAACAGCCCCCCCGCCCCCACTCGCCTGAGACTTCATAGGCCTGACTGTCCTGTGCATGCGCGTTCAAAGCACATCCCAAATCTGATACATGCAGAGTGAAACAAGGTAATACTCCCCAGCGGTGTGATGCTTTAGGACGTGGATGGTAGGCTGTGGCAGTAGGTAGTAATATTTTATTCATTTCAAGGTTAAGCATCATGAGACTGGAATAATCAGATTATTTAAGATGATCTTCGGTTAATATCCCCCCGCAAGTTTGATCGTGGGTAATCAAAACGCCTCCATATTTGTAGGAGCGAAATATATATGTGTAAACAGACATTAAAGAGAGGCTGTTGTTGCTCCTCCAGCCAAAACGTCACATGCGCAATTCGGTTTATTTCAGATGCGCTTTTATAAACGAATGCCCTCAGATTTAATAGAGATGATAGAATTATTTGGATCTCACATGCATAATTCACAGTGGAGATGTTTGGATGCTCAGCAGGCATGCACACACTCACTCCAACACCACCCCCCCCATCCTTTTCCTTCTCTGAACTGGAACTAAACTAAAATCACATCATTTATTAAACATCTCCACAAAACTGTCTCAGCAACAGCCTCAATTGCCCATTGTGCTCAATCCATAACCATTCACAGATCTGCCTCACCACTCTACAAACAAGAATCCAAGTAATTTGTATCTATTGTGCTTATTTTGGTGCTACAGTCTTCCGAATGGCGAGGATACGTTTTATTTTGCTTACTCCTAATTGATGTTTATTCTGCATTGTTGTCAGTACAAAGCCTCCCTCTCAACAGTTGGGATGCAGTTGGTTTACATAAGCGGTCTAATCTTCAGTGCTGGTTGTCTGAGAAACAGAGAAGTACATACATTGTGTGCAAAAGCTCTCTCCAAAGGGTACTAAAGTATTACAAACAGAGAGGAGAGTGAGCGTGCTAAGTCCCCATCTGTTCGGTGGAAGAAGCAAACCAGATCAGGCCTCTTTTAAATGGAAACCGACGCTCATATTATCACCTGAGATGAGAGATCCATGACTGACTGAGGACAGCCAGCTGAATATCCATTACACCGAACAGTTTCTGACGTGTTATTAATAGAGGGGCTGTCACGGCGGAGATATAAAGTTCTATACTCCACAATACCTACATTACAAATGTGATTACATGCCGAGAAGAGAATGACACAGAAACTGACGGAACGGACAGCAGCGTATTAATATGCGCTATATGGCCGTGCTGGACCGTGGGCTTCTAATTACCACTCCTGGTTTGAGCCATTACATAGTACAGCCATAACTCTTTTATTTCCCTCATGCTTTTAATACATTTCACACTACATGGCCCCAGAACAGGACATTATGCCAGTATATATGGCCCTGCTCTGTGACCACTGAAATTGACCCATACAAATCACAGAAATCATGCTCCATTGAGTTCCAGGGAAGTGTGCAAGACGACTGCGAGCCACTGGCAGGCGAATGCTTAGAATACGAGGAGGGAAGAAATGGCCTCAGATGGAGGGAAATATACAGGCTTTGTGAGCTTATTGTGATACGGGGCTATGAGCAACAAGCAGAGAGGAAAAGAAAGAGACATGGAGGGGATTTGCCCTTTCCTGGTGGTGAACTGGGTTCTAGTTGTTTTAGTGCATTTATGTGGGATTGACTGGCGTTGGCGTACCTGCTGCTATTGGACTGGAGAGATACACCCAACCAGGCGGCATATTTTTCCTTCACATGAAATATGTGTGCACTGGATTTGTAGCCATAAAGATGACTCAGTTGGGACTGACTGGTGTGTCATTTATTATTTATTCTCGTGAAACTTTTAAAGAAAACCTAAGGCTCTTAGCATTGACATGACACTACATAGCCTTCTTAGTGCCTGACATTTACGTCCCAGGAGAACATAGAGTGATATCTACAGTCAGTCATCGTATATACATCAGTGAAGAAGTGTGCTAATCCAAAGCAAGCAAGACAATGGACAGAATGTATCGATACAATACTCTGTGGATATTCCTTAAATAACTTGCTGAGAAATATAATATCTGTAAATGTAATGAATGCAAGTTATTGCATTAGGTCATACATAATTATTGTTTTCCTGAAACTAAGCAGATAAGAAACACTTAACTCCCGAGGGAACCTGACTCTGTGTTTACTTTCTAATGAAGTTAATCCCTCAGGACCAAAAGAGTAGTTGCACCTAGAAGGGAGTGTCTGATTGCAGTGCCATGTGGAAGGTAGATTAAGGTTACCAGGAACAATAAATGACAATGATAAATTTAGACTGATATGGCAGTTTTTAATTGGGCTACACATACAGAAGTAATCTCTCTCAGTATGGCATTGGAATACCATGTTTGCCAACCCAACAAAGACGTCTTGGCGTGGCATTGTAGAGAAGTCCTGTAATAATCAGTCGCATGCAGTTTGAATATTCTCCTGCAGACTTCGTGGTAGGGGTAGAGGTGGAGTGACACCAGGCCCTCTGAACATGTGACACGTGATAACAAACCGCTCATCTTAGCACTGACCACAGTGACCACGGATTATACACATGGATTTGTTGGTTGTCTCCACCATTACAAAAGCGTGACTTGTTACTGAAGATGACCCGCTGCCATTTTGAGTCATTCCATGACGGTCTAGCGTGACACCATTGCAGTCTTACACCACTGCAGGCAACAATGTGGTCTTAATGGCAGTCTTAGAGGATATCACTGCTGACTGAATGACTGCAGTTGTGGGTGTTGGGTCGCTCTGTTGACCAATTGATCAGTTCTCTCTCTCCATGGTTTGCGTAGGTCTCTCAGATCCTTCATACCACCTGGCGTGTGCCTTCTTCTATTCACTGCTGCCAACAACATGCTATGATAGTATCCACATGACGGGTATGGAGCGCAATATGTTAAAACCCACCCGTGTTCCTGGAGCCCCTCACTAGCAAAGGATACCACCAGCATCAACACTGTTGGAAAGCAGGTACAACAGAACAAATTCATATATAGTCAGTCAGGTACAGCAATAAGGTTCATCCTTGCTTACGTCACATGTGTGGCCAAGTGTGAAACTTGAATCATTTGCATATCTCGCAATGTCAAACATACCCACCTAGTTTAAATCTGGTCAGTTTTCCTGTCCTGTCCCTTTTGGATAAGTGTACATGTACCAAGTGTGTCTAATAAATGTCCACTGTATTTCTCCATATTTCTCCCCTCTCCATGTAACCTAGATGGTCCTTATGTTGGGTAACGCCTCAGAGTAAACAGCGAGCTAAAGCTAAACAACATAACCAGAAGCTAGCAAGCTAGGTCACCTGTCTGTAGCTGCCTGCAGCCCATTTACTTGTTTATTCACACTATTGCTCATCTGTTCCTTCATTTACATGGTGCTTCATCCGTCCATCTGCCTATCCGTCTCTTTGCATGTCAATGCATGTTAATATTTTAGTCTGTGTTTTCTGAGGATTTAAGAATAGGGGGACATTATAATGTGCTTATAATACCCTTATTAAATCTTAACAGTCCAGTAGTTAGTAACTGGCTCCTCACTGCCACAACATTAAAAAATAAATAGATGAATGAAACATTTTCCAGAGCATTTGTGTGTTATTCATCCAAATCTTTTGCACAGCATTTGAGTTGTCCATGACTGTGCCCATATTTAGCCTGTTTATGCTAATAGCTTGTATCTACATGTCAAGCCAATAACTCCTAATTAATCTGTTGCCCATTATTACTTCATTAGGCAGTAACTTGAGTGAATTAAGAGTTTTCTACAGTGCTTTTATTTGTGTTATTATACATCATAACCTTCTCATAAACATGACCTGAATGTGGTTTAAGAAGTAACTGCACAATACATATGCAATTAATATAGCAGTTGTTGGGTTGATAATTTATCCACAGCACAGCACAGTATGAATACAAATGTAAAGTCACATCAGTTTTACTGCCAAGAGAGCGGTATGCTGCCTAACTGTCATATCTCCTGTTGCTGTTTCCCCTCCTTGCCCACAGAGGTCACTCTCTCCTGACTTCTAGCCCTTGTTTTTCCCACCTGATTGTAATCAGCGGCCATTTTGTGTGTATATACTCCATTTTACCCTTTGTCTCTTGTGAAGTCTTGAATTGGCTTGCCTTACAATCCTGAACGGTTGTTTGTATTGATTGCTTCTCTGGTTTTGATTCTTTGCTTTGGTTTAGGGTTTTGAGATTTGGATTGTGTTTTGGCTGCATTCCTTTCCATGTGTTTTGACTCCTCACTCCTGTTGTGGATTCGTTGTTGACAAAAATCCCTCTGTCCGTCTTTTTGCCTGACGCCTAATTCGTCTCTACATCTCTCATATTTTCATCACCGCCATATAAGCTAGATAATGATTTTCTGTATGATTGGCAGACCAGTCTAGGAGTGGCCTTTCTTAGTAATGTATCAAATATGTTGAGCCAGAATGTATGGATGGAAATAGTAATGGTGCAAATCACCGATTTGTCAAACACATTCATCACAGAATTGTCATGTTTGTCACTGAAACCACTATGATCACTATAAAAAATATAATCTGCCAGAATCAAACAAATCAAATAAAATTGAAGGACAGCACTTAATGCTCCAGAATCGTTGGCGCTATTGTTGTTATTTACGATAGGCTAATGCTAGATTCACCTGTGAAATCATGTCCACACACGCTAAAGTGAATCCCCACGTTTTATGTTTACATTATGTGATGGGACATGGACACAGCTAATTAATAAAGACATAGTAGTAGGTTTAGATTTCCAACTGTACCATTCTCTCCAGTGGAAAAGAGCAAAATAGAAATGTATTGGTGTGCAAAAGCTTAATAAGGGCATAATAAACAACACCTGAAGTGTTGTACAACAGATGTCTGGTACAAAAATAAAAGTGCTCTGGAAAATACACACAATGTAGCTTTTGCTTAATAAAGTAGTAATGACCAGCCTAAACAGGTTACTACCAAAGTTATTACTAAAGTAGTAATGACCATATTTGAAATGCAAAATGAATATTACTACTACTGCTGTATTACTATGGATATTAAGATATTGTTGGGATTTAGAATGGGGTTACACCAGTAGGATTTAACCAGTTGCAATGAGCAGCAATGATCACCAGCCGTAGATCAGAAGTTGCAGACTTGCTTTGAATTCCAGTCCTTAATAATAGGATAAGAATATAAATCATTCAACAGCAGCTCTGATCCTTTAGCACCTCTCATTATTAAATCAGTCATTATTCTGTCTCAGTGACTCATTTCTTTATGGATAGCTCTCAAATGTTAATCAGGGCCTGGCTGGTGGAGTTTACATCCAGTGAGGAGCTCGTTCATGGAGACATTAGTGTATTATTAGTGTAATGCTAAAGCCTCTGAATAAAATGATTTTTCATCCGGTAGAAACTCTATACGCAATTCTTTACTATGAGTGATCTTGTAGTAACAGCAGAGGAGAAATGAAAACCTTCAGCTACAGCTCAGGTATACATTACTGCGCATAAGTCAGAGACCACCCCTCATTTATTGAATTGACACTTTTAAGCCATTAAGGAAGTTATTCTTTTTTCTGGAGATATAGGATTTCCAAAGTTTCCAAAATTGGACTTTTTGAAAATAAGATAAACATGACCTAAGCTTTCATCTTTAATAAAAAGGGCAAAATCAAGTTCCACCCTTACTTTTGATCTAGAAAAGATACAAGTGTTTCTGTTCATCATTCCACTGTGAATAGACTCTCAACACTATAGGTCCGGAATGATATGTAGTGGTCAGAAAAACATTACAGACCCAAAAAATGGTAGAAAGAAAAAAGCTGCTGCTGTTCTCAGAACAATGGACTGACCACTCCATAGTCCAGGCCTCAGCATCACTGAACACGTTTAATAGAGTCTATGTTTACTTTCAGCTAAACATGCCACTTATAAAGTGGCTTGCTCACCCTGCTATGGCCCCTGCTTTCTGGACAGGGTGAATTAGACCATGAAAACAGGACTTGTTATCTCCTGCAAATGTCCAAAAAGAACCTGACCATTAGTCTTAGTGTGAAGCCAGGTGTTGGCCTGAGCTTCTATGTCTGTCTGGTCCCAGGTGCAGTGTGGTCAGCTGCTAGTTCTCCGACATGACCAACCCTCCACTTTGATTCCCATGCATCATTACATTCTGCCCTGTGAACAGCGATTGCGTGTCTCACTGAACAGAGAACACAACGGCAGTCACTTCTGCTGAATTGCTTCGGGAGATTATTGAATATAATGTGCACAGACGTATCCAGTCCATTTCTGACGGAGGACAGGGAACAGAAAGCCTGTTTGGTGTGATACAGTTCCCAGACAATAAGCTGAGCAGGTACTGTAGGACAAAATGATGAAAATGCCTGCAGGAACCATTATAGCATACATGTGTAACAACACAAAACAAAACAGTTGCGTCCCGTCCTGAGTTCTGCAGCGAAAAAGACGTCTTTCAGCCAAATGTGCTTCCCAAAATGCCTCCCAGAGTTCTGGCTCTGTCTTCGTTTCAAACACCTTCTTATCATCTGTCTTCTTATCCTTTGAGCCTCAGTTCCAAAACCTGTACTCAGGCTTGTTTTGAAACAAGTTGACTTGACATCTGTTCCAAAATTTCAGAATAGTGAATAGTGAATACCACAGTGGCCGGGAGAGCATCACAGTAATGCAAATGTTTGTGTAAGGCACCATGCGCAGGCAGTTTCGCATAGGGAGTTCAATGGAAACATCTGTTCATTGTGTCTAAGTTCTCTCGCCAGCTTGCTCCTGCCAGTCCAGCTGCTCGCCTCTCTTCACTTCTCCTTTCCCCTCTTCTGTTCATCTCTGTCAGGTGGAGAAACCCTGGGGCTATCCACCTTCCCCTGCTAGCTCTGCCATACTGCAAAACACATTTTCTCTCCCTCTGTATCAGCCCAAATAGCAGATAGGAATGGAGAGTACTGTAGGCCTTGAATAATAAATTCCCAGCTTCTGCTACACTCAAGGTTCCTAAACAGTCCTTGGCTTGGCCATGCGGTTTTAAGGAAAACTGATACGGAACTTTAACAATATACAGTATATTTTGTGAATGTTTTTTAAGCTTTGAATATTGTTCACTCTTACGCATCTCATGCACATCAAAACAGAACCAGCCATTGTAATGTTCTTTAGGAAACCAAGGGCTGTTTTTCTTAGTAATCACTCTTGCATGGGTAGCGCTATTGCCTCACAGCAAGGATCCAGGGTTCAGTTCCTGTCGGGGGTGTCTGGGGTGCTTTGTGTGTAGAGTTCTGTGTGTGCATGCTCTCCCCATGCCTGTGTGAGTCCTTCTGGTGCTTTGGTTTCCTCCCACTTCCCAAAGACATGCAGTCAGGTGGTAAATTGCACCTAGGAGTGAGTGTGTATATCAGTGTGACTACATGTACATGGTACAATCTGTTCCTGACAGTTCAATATGTGGGAATCTTTAGCTGGCTGCAGTAGTCTACAGTGGGGTGTGAAAGTTTGGGCAGCCTTGTCAATTTTCAGTTAAATATATCATATAGGGGACAAACACAGTGTTATTTGAGAAGTGAAGGATGTTGAGAACAGTCAGAGTCAACCCACAGGCCAGCACCAAAGACCTACAACATGATCTTGCTGCTGATGGAGTCACTGTGCATCGTTCAACTATTCGGCGCACTTTACACAAGGAGATGCTGTATGGGAGAGTGATGCAGAGGAAGCCTTTTCTCCGCCCACATCACAAACAGAACCGCTTGAGGTATGCTAAAGCACATTTGGACAAGCCAGCTTCATTTTGGAATAAGGTGCTGTGGCCGTTATGCACGGAGGAAAAAGAACACAGCACTGGAAGAAAAACACCTGCTACCTACAGTAAAATTTGTTGGTGGTTCCATCATGCTGTTGGGCTGTGTGGCCAGTACAGGGACTGGGAATCTTGTTAAAGTTGAGGGACGCATGGATTCCATTAATGTCAGCAGGTTCTGGAGACCAATGTCCAGGAATCAGTGACAAAGCTGAAGCTGCGCCGGGGCTGGATCTTTCAACAAGACAACGACCCTAAACACTGCTCAAAATCTACTAATGCATTCATGCAGAGGAACAAGTACAACGTTCAGGAATGGCCATCTCAGTCCCCAGACCTGAATATTATTGAAAATCTGTGGTGTCACTCAAAAAATCTGTGGTGAAACCATCAAACCTGAATCAACTAGAGATGTTTTGTAAAGAAGAATGGTCTAAAATACCTTCAGCCACAATCCAGACTCTCATTAGAAGCTATAGGAAGCGTTTAGAGGCTGTTATTTCTGCGAAAGGAGGATCTACTAAATATTGAGTTAAGGTTTTTTTTTTTTTGGTGCCCAAATTTATGCACCTGCCTAATTTTGTTTAGACAATTATTGCACACTTTCTGTAAATCATATAAACTTCATTTCACTTCTCAAATATCACTGTGTTTTCCCCTATATGATATATTTAACAGAATTTTTTTATCCAAACAATCAATGCTTTATAAAGGTAAATCAGGAAAATTAACAAGGCCGCCCAAACTTTCGCACCCCACTGTATATAATCCCTTCTTTGGACTAGACAAGGGCTCACCAACCTTGATCCTGAAGACCTTACTGTGGAGTCTAGTTTCATCTGTTCTTTTCCACGCTTGCTTTAGTTACTTAACTTCCTCAATTGGCAGCATCAGATTCCTGTCTGTTAGGTACGTAGGAGTATCATGTGAGATGCAGCTTGAAAGTCTACAGGAAAGTAGATCTCCAAGAGCCTCCTGGTGACCCCTAGACCAAACACAGCAGTAACTCTGAGCAAAAGCAACTACAGGAAGGTCCTATGTTGCCATCTAGTGGAGCATATAGTTCAGACATTTTCTAGTTCTTAAATATGAGTATGTAATGACAACTTGTACATTTAAATGCATTCTTAGACTATACCCATTCAAAAGAGGTTAATTATTTGCATATATCCATATATATATATATATATATATTCTTGTGGCTATTTTGCCATTGCATTGGACGACATGGCACCACTGTGTCCTTGTAACTTCCTGTTGTTTCTTGAAGGAAGTTTTGTTCTTGTTCCCAGGAATATTGACAATATTAAATATTCTGAGAGGGACTATAGGTCTGCATTCTCATTTAAGTATCAAGAGTCTTCTCTTTATTAATAATCATTACCAGCTATCAGCTCGAGGGGAGAGGGCATCTGTGGTGTTGCCCTGAACGTGTGAGGTGTGTGATCGGCACCACGGAACGACAGAATGTTCCCATTTGTTATCCTGAGAGAATTCACTCTGCCAAACTGCTGATACCCACCCTCAGTCATATGCTCTCATTTGGCATCTCCAGGTCATTGAACCCCGATACGCCATCCGGACGTCGCTGCAAAGGTACAGCCACTCCCATCCCTCTGGCCTATCCCTCTACTAGATCAACGAGGACTTTTTATTTATTCGTTTATCAGCAGGCTCTGGAGGATCAAGGCCACTGCAATCACATAGGGAGATTTTTAATCAAGCCAATGTGCACAGCCGGCTGAGTGATGCTCAGTGACGCGTGTTTGTTTATCCAGGGCGCAGCTGCCGGAGGGCAAGGTGACGAGGGAATTTCTCTCAGTGTGAGAGAGGAGACGGATGCGGGGCACTCTGCAGAAAAAGAGGAACAAG
This sequence comes from Prochilodus magdalenae, assembly GCA_024036415.1. Classification (NCBI taxonomy): domain Eukaryota; kingdom Metazoa; phylum Chordata; class Actinopteri; order Characiformes; family Prochilodontidae; genus Prochilodus; species Prochilodus magdalenae. The sequence continues at coordinate 988,322 of JAMWET010004759.1, forward strand.
AGGAAGAACTTCAGCTCTTTTTTCCCCCTTCCATAACGAGATCCAAAGCACTTCATGTAATTAGAAGGCGTCTGGAATGAGGACAATTAAGTGTGGTTTGGCATCCCAGAGGGTTCTCTCAGTGGGGTGAATTATAGAATGGGGAGAGGGGGGAAAAAAATTGGGACCCAAAAGATTGATGACTTCAGTGTTTTCCAAATGAGGGGCCCTTATACACATAATTACACCACGGAAATGAATGGATCATCATGATACAAACTCAGACGAGGGTATGCTAATTGCTCATCAAATAGGAAGCTTGCAATGTCAGCCCCAAAACTGCAATACCAAGACTCTTTGTAATGCACTAATGCGATCCATCTTATTCCTGCCCTGCACATTAATCTTTATTTCACTCTGAACGCCTGGTTAACTTCTCCAAGCGCTGCTCAAAAACTGTAGCCTACAAGCAAGGCACCCTAGACACTGGGCCTAGTGCATCTCTGCTCATCTCTGAGAACAAATATATGATGCATATCAGTGTAATGCAGTTTGCCATTTTTATTACAGAAAGCTATAAATATTGTGCCCAGTGTTGAAGTTGTTTGGTTGAGAGTGAGTGAAAACAGATGTCAGAATTTGATTTAAGAATGTGTTTTTCTTTCACTACTGTTAATCATATAAATCCAGAGGACAAGTGGGTTTGTCGATCTACCCGTTGTCTCTACACACTCGGTCATTGTGAAACCTTGCTGTCTGATTCTTGGCTGTCCCATTCTTTTCTACACCCTCTTATACTGTACACATTTGTCGTCTAGCTGTAGAACATGTCTGAGTCGAGTAATGTCTTTTCAACACATCATCCAGTTTGTCATGATTGCTGTTGGAGTTACAAATTGAGCTGGGTCGCAAAAGATGTACATCATTGTTTGTAAGGACACTTGGGATTTGCATAGGAGAGCGCGGGATTGCTTGGCACAGTATATCTCACCCCTGTCAGACAGTCGGATAACTCAAATAGCATCCAGTGAAAGCATTTCCGCTAAAAAACAAGACTTTCAATGTCAGAAACATTTTTCTGGAATTAGTGCATTTGTGACTAATTTCACGTGGGTTGCCTGGCACATGTTATGGAAATGGTTGGCACAGCATTAAAAGAGCTTCTTATTAAACCAAAGTACAAAAATAAACTTTCAGTGGCAATCAAATAACAGTTTTTGAAACATTAAAGGCGCCACAGAATGCATTTATCAAAGTACCTAGCAGTTCCCTGATGTTTACATAGAAGGTATGTTTCTTTAAATGCCCACTTGCAAATCTATGTTTTGGCCCTTGAGCTTGTGAATAATTTGAAAGTTCTCTTTTGAATTGCTGGTTTACTGGGAGCCGCATGACGATGATCACACAGAAGCAACACGTCAAAATAGACACCGACAGAAAAATAAATCAGCCTCCATTTTAATAAGCTACATCACTATACTTAAGTGTGCCAGCTACTAGGAGCTTGCTAGTTGCTAAAGTAGCCTATACTAGCTACTCGCTTTCAGTCTCAACAGCAAGAAGCAAATTAATATTGTTACTCACTATAAAACTTTCGGTTGAAGATGATCTGCTTCAGTCAGCAAATACTGATAAAATCACACAGCATGTCTGCTACTTACATTTATGGCATTTAGCTGGCGCTCTTATTTAGAGCAACTTACAAGATTAATCATATTACAGGTAGGCAAATATATCATTAGGAGTCTTGCTCAGGGAGTCTAACTGGTGTAGCACAGCATAGTCACCTAGACCAGGATTCAAACAACAGTCTCCCACATGTGGTGGTGGTTCCCTGGCAGGTAGTGGTGTTGTCTGCTGAGCTGTGATAGATAGATAGATAGATAGATAGATAGATAGATAGATAGATAGATAGATAGATAGATAGATAGATAGATAGATAGATAGATAGATAGATAGATAGATAGATAGATAGATAGATAGATAGATAGATAGATAGATAGATACTTTATTGATCCCAGAGGGAAATTCAAGGCATCCAGTAGTAGATGTACACAGAAGTAACATGAGAAGCACAAGACAGAGTGATACAGGTAGAGACAAAGATACACTATAAAGTATGAAAGTATAAAAATAGAGTCCTTAGTGTCTGTGTAAAGTCCTTCAGTGTCTGTGTAATGGAGGTAGTGGTACACCATTTGCTGTGCAAATTAAGATGACGACTGATGTCAGCCATATAGACAGTGCAATAGAGAAGATGGCTGGTGTCAGCCATATATACAGTGCAAGTACGCAGTAATATAAATAATTTAGCAGTGTTAAATATGCTTGGTGTTAATATGGTGTTAATACAGGTGGAACTGCTCCTCCCTTCATTCACTTCAGTGTTGAATGAAGCTGCTCAATACTGGCCAATGTTTGAGAAGCTGTCCAGCAGTGAAATATGCAGAGCAAAATAACAGCTAAAGTTGAATTAAAGTTGCTTGGGATCTTGTTAAAGATGAAGGAGCCGAGGCTGACTTCCTATTCAACAACTAGCTTTGCTTAAATTGTGCTACAGTTACATACTGGCTCCTGTACAAGCTGTAGAATCTAAGTTAAAGTGGAACATTTGATAAAGACACTGGAGGATAGGAAGCCAATTTCAGCCTTGCTTAAAGATGAACATTAATAATGCCCATTGACAGTTGAGTTCCTTGGGACGGTATGAAAAGTGCTGACATCCCTATCATAGCCTGGACCAGTAGAGGTCTGCACATGGTCCAGCATCTTCATTGGCGTCGCTCTTTTATTGTTGTATGTAAATTTTGGGTCATGGCCTTTTCTCACACCTTATCTGCAAATCCAGGATTGATGTATAATGGAGGAGACAACAAGATTTAAGGTTCATGGAATGTTGGTTCTATGTACCAACCCTCATTATTCAGCTATGCCAATGTAAATACAGCTTTCAATTCTATGGCACCTTTAAGAATATTCCATTTATTTCAAATTTGGCTTGTACTTAAAATGTGTTTTAAAATGTTTAATTCACAATTCATTATAAACCGTTTATGGTGAATACCAAAACAGAAACACAACCTTGATATATACACTATATAAATGAACAATGAACTGAAATAAAAAGTAAAATAAAAGTTTTATTTAAGGAATAATTACAGTTTAATAAATAAATATAGATAAATAAATATAAGTCATATTATTTTCATCTGGAGATTGTCATTTATTTATTTATCCTAGTTGGCCTACTTTATACCAAACAACTTATAAAACTTGTAACTTAAATTTAAAATAACTCTCAAAGGTATACCAAAAGCCCAAATGTCAAATTGTGTACCTTAAACAAGTTTAAACGTCTAGATACCAAGAGAAAAGTGACATATTTTTACAATTTCATAACTTTTTTACAGAAGAGTAAAATAAGAAGCCTGGAGTCAAATAGAGTGTGTGGTGTCAGTGCAGGTTAAGTAAGTACATACCTGCAGTGGATTATGATGCAATTGTATTCCCTAGCTAAAGACACTGAAGACATATCCTTGATGGGATCAGCGCTGTGACAGATCTGAGCTTTTTTATGAGTGCAGGGGTTATTTAGTGTGCTGTATAGGCATGCAGGGTTTAATATATGTTTGTGAAAGTAGCCCTAACAAGACTGGCTACAGTGTACCATACAGTGTGCCAACCAACCCCACTTACAAAGGAGCAAAACCTGCTGATGTGTTTTATGTTGCCTTGCTAGCATCACATCGTCATCCTTCAAAAAATCAAATATACAAATATAGCCCTTCCTATATATTCTACTAATCATCAACAAATATGTCTCATTAAGAGTTTCTAAAATATATTTTCTAAGATTTTTATTTCCTGAATATCTCAACTATATCAGAAAGTCTGTTGTGTTATTAACAGGTTAATGGTGTTATTTGTTGTTATGTTGTTATAATAGACACTCAAATAAATATTCAGGGAAAGGTCATTGTTCAGTTCCTTCACCCACAAGAGATGTAGGACTGGTCTGCCTCAAGGTGGCACTGTAGTAAATTGGTCAATCCCTTTGGTCCATCATAGCTTAGCAACTGTAACTATGCCCAGAATAACGATGAAATGTAGAATATGACTAGCCAACCCTGGAGAAGCCATCCAACATAAATTGTGAACCAGGGGATATTTCCCACACTGGTTTTTAACACAGAGCTAAAAAGTGGAGAGTTCAGAGTTCTTATCAAAATTGTATTTTGGCCAGGAGCGCAATCCGTTATATGTTTAAATCGTTTTTATATTTTTATATATATATATTATTTTAAAATCATTTTCAATTTCATGGAGGCTTGTGTATGTTGTCTGTACATATGTGTCATGCTCTCTGGTGAAAAACTTGAATGAAGCATGAATTTTCCCTAGTGCCTGGGTGCAGCCTGTGTACAATGCTTGATAGGAAATTTTAATATTCATAAATCATAAACTGAGTTGTGTTCTAAGAACCCAGACAAAATGACTACCACATGTGGAGATGAAGATAGTGAAGGTGATGGTGGTGTGAGAGATTTTTCTCCACTTGATTCTCCTAGTCTGGAACAGCAGGAGATACCTCATTTCGACCTGCACAAGCCTCCCGTATTATATTACAGGAGCCGAGGCAAGAGTTCTCCTTAGCGTGGTGTGGATGGAGCAGACTGAAAGAGCATGAGATTTTCAAGGCTCTTCATAAACTTTTCATTTTGTTTACATTGAGTCCCACATACAGTCATGCAATCATGCCAGCTGTGTCTCATTACATGACAACATTTAATGCAGAAATTTAGCAAATCACTTTCAAGCAGCTTTTATTTATACACATAATGCTAGTCTCTGCTTCTGCTCCCGTGTGCATTACTCCTAACTGGTAATCTGGTTATAGCTATACAGAATATATGTGTGAATCAGTTAAGCGAAACTGTGACCAGCAACCAGCAGTGTCTAACTCCTGTGATTTTCATTCTGGTTGTACTTTACATTCAGATTTCAATATTATGAGCATCTTCCAAACCCAAGCCAGAGCATGAAGTCTTCCTGTGATGTAGGCTCGAAAAATATGTATATATATTTTTTGTTAAACGTGTAAAATATTCTATTAAACTGAATCCTAACCCTAATCTTAATCTTTAGTCAAAACCTACAAATATTCCTAAACCTTACCTTAGTCTCAAGACAAAACCTACACCTATTCCTAAACCTTACCTTAGTCTCAAAACAAAACCTACATCTAATCCTAAATTTAATCTTAAACCTTAAGACACCGACTACACCTACTTCTAAACCTAACTCTAACCTCAAGACACAGACTACACCTACCTCTAAACCTACTAATAACCTAAAGTCATGGACTACACCTACCTCTAAACCTAACTCTAACCTCAAGACACAGACTACACCTACCTCTAAACCTAACTCTAACCTCAAGACACAGACTACACCTACCTCTAAACCTAATAATAACCTCAAGACACAGACTACACCTACCTCTAAACCTACTAATAACCTAAAGTCATGGACTACACCTACCTCTAAACCTAATAATAACCTCAAGACACAGACTACACCTACCTCTAAACCTACTAATAACCTCAAGACACAGACTACACCTACCTCTAAACCTACTAATAACCTCAAGACACAGACTAAACCTACCTCTAAACCTAACTTTAACCTCAAGACACAGACTACACCTACGTCTAAACCTAACTCTAACTTCAAGACACAGACTACACCTTTCCTCTAAACCTAACTCTAACCTCAAGACACAGACTACACCTACCTCTAAACCTAATAATAACCTCAAGACACAGACTACACCTACCTCTAAACCTAATAATAACCTCAAGACACAGACTACACCTACCTCTAAACCTAATAATAACCTCAAGACACAGACTACACCTACCTCTAAACCTAGCTCTAACTTCAAGACACAGACTACACCTACCTCTAAACCTAATAATAACCTCAAGACACAGACTACACCTACCTCTAAACCTAACTTTAACCTCAAGACGCAGACTACACCTACGTCTAAACCTAACTCTAACCTCAAGACGCAGACTACACCTTTCCTCTAAACCTAACTCTAACCTCAAGACACAGACTACACCTACCTCTAAACCTACTAATAACCTAAAGTCATGGACTACACCTACCTCTAAACCTAATAATAACCTCAAGACACAGACTACACCTACCTCTAAACCTAATAATAACCTCAAGACACAGACTACACCTACCTCTAAACCTAACTTTAACCTCAAGACACAGACTACACCTACCTCTAAACCTAACTTTAACCTCAAGACACAGACTACACCTACGTCTAAACCTAACTCTAACCTCAAGACGCAGACTACACCTTTCCTCTAAACCTAACTCTAACCTCAAGACACAGACTACACCTACCTCTAAACCTAATAATAACCTCAAGACACAGACTACACCTACCTCTAAACCTAACTTTAACCTCAAGACACAGACTACACCTACCTCTAAACCTAACTCTAACCTCAAGACACAGACTACACCTACCTCTAAACCTAATAATAACCTCAAGACACAGACTACACCTACCTCTAAACCTACTAATAACCTCAAGACACAGACTACACCTACCTCTAAACCTACTAATAACCTCAAGACACAGACTACACCTATTCCTAACACCTACTTATTCATACTTACCCACTATGTTACGTCTGTCCTCTTTCTAACAACACATTCGGGAACTGAAGATACAAATGAATCCAGTTTTGCGAGCAGAATATGTTGCCTGTTGTATAAATCTTCTGTTGTACAGGGTCTTTGCTGTTGTAATTTGAGCTTCAGAAAGACGTTTTCAATGAAAGAGAGTTTTGGACTGATGTAGCATTTCCTTTTGCTGATTATCTATGCGTCGTAACACATGTAGATAGGTGCTTAATGACGTCATACTGAAATAAACATGGACATCCCTGAAATAGATGTTATATAGGAGGCAGTCCATGTTACAGTGACAGACCAGCCAGTGTATACTGACAGGGGCTCTTCATCCATGTTGGTTTGATAATTGGTAAACTGGCTGTAATAACTTCAAACCATCTGAAGATACAGCCCAAAACCATCATAACCACACATACACTTCTGGAAAAATTTAAGAGACCACATCAAAAGAATCAGTTGTACAGTTTCTGGGTTTGTGTGTTTGTACCGGTCTGAGCTGTTCTAATTTTAGCTTCTATACACTACTGTACATGAAGAGATTTTGGACTTTTTAGATCTTCCTCTTGCTGATTATCTATGCCGTCATAACACATGTAGATAGGTGCTTAAGATGCAACGTCATGCTTTCCACCAAACATGGACATCCCTGAAATAGACGTTATATAGGAGGCAGTCCATGTTACAGTGACAGACTAGCCAGTGTATACTGACAAGGGCTCTTCATCCATGTTGTGATACTGATCACCCCCCGTAACCATTTTTATTGTTTGATAATTGGTTAGCTTTGTAATAACTCTCATCGCTAACATACACATGCATGCGCTCAATGGAAAAATTTAAGAGACCACATCAAAAGAATCAGTTGTACAGTTTCTGGGTTTGTGTTTGACCGAAATGAGCAGTTCTGTTTTATTCTATACACTACTGTACACTCAGATATTGTGTTTTAGATCTGTTTTTTTTTTAGAAAATCACTAATGACACTGTAACGCACTCAGTAGTTGGGTAAAGACTAGTGTGTAGAAGTGTGTTTGCTGTTTGACTTTGTTCTTATGAATTAGATGCTTACTGTATCTGCCAGTAAAGCTGGAACCGTGATTTCCAGAGCTCTATGTTCTAGGTATTAATCAGGTAAGTTAGAGGTTAACTTATTACTTTAAAATTGTAAAAGATTTAAATAAAAAAAATCATTTGTTTAAAACAAAGAAAATGTAAAGAAATGCATCTTCCTGCCTTTTGGAAATCATATCATGTTTTACCTTCATGGCGATCCACTGTCACGTCCTATCTTGTCTTACGCCTGTTTACCTCCATTGTCTCTGGTTTTCTGTTTGTCTTTCTCTTGTCTCTTCCATGTGCCCTTTTGTTGTCCTGTTCTATGTGCTTCTGTTTGTTCTGGTTACTGTCTCCACCCTCTTGTCAGGCCCCTCACCTGTCCCTAGTTTGTAGCTCCGCCCCTTCCCTGGTGTTCCTTGTTAGCTGTAGTTGTTTTATACTCCCTGTTGTTTCCTTTGTTCCTGCTTGGTGTTTTGTCTCCATGTCAGTTGTTTTTTGTAACCTTGTTTCTTAGTAGTGTTTGATATGTATGTTTTCTAGTGTTCTTGGCTTTTGTTTTTTCTTATTAGTTTTCCATTAAAAACTTGCTCTTGCATCCTGTCTTCTCGTCTGTCCCTGTTACATTCACAGTAACAGAAATTTTGACCAGGGGTGCCCAAACTTTTCATGCCACTGTAACTACCAAGTACTTGAAGGTGTTATTTCCCTTGTGACATTACATTTAAACTAATGTAAGTTTGATATAAGTGTGAGTATGTTTATATTGTGTATTTTTTTTCCCATTTACATTCAGCCGACACTCTTTTCCAGATTATTGTAAGGTTATTACAGGTTTTACAGGTAGGCCAGTGCAACGTTAGGATACTTGCCCAGGGATTCTTATTGGCGTACCTCAGCATTTCGAACCCCCGTCTCCGACATGGGGTGGTGGTTGTTTGATGGGTAGTGGTGTTAACCCCTGAGCCACACCCACCACAGCACACAATTAGTCATGTTCCAATATCAGTGTAACAGCTAACAACAAGGATGTACCTCGAAATAGTACTACGGTATACTGTGATAGAATGGGCAGGGTCATAATGTCAGATGACAGAGTGATAGTATTGCCTGGCCATATATCAGAATCTAAATTAGGATAGACCAGTTTAGTGCATCCAGAAAGATATCTATATTTCTAGTTTAGCTAAGTGTAGTCCTTATGTTCCGTGTAATTTGTTTTATGTACAGTTTTAAGATTAAACAGGTGAACACCCCCAGACAGCATATATGATATAATGATGGTTATTATTGCCACTGCCAAAGCCTTTAAAACATGAGGTTTTATTTGGCACTATTTGGGTACTTTATGACGTAGTTCTGTGGCTTCATTTGAGTATTCCTCATTAAAGCCCTAGTCTTTTATTATGCAATGCTACATATCTGGTCATATGCATATACTGTATGGCCTTAACAGTTGCATCTGCCAATAAAAGCTGAAAGCCAGTAAACCATTGGTAAAGTCATTGTTGCCATGTGTGAAGCTATAGTGCTTCTCAGAGAAGGCTATGTTAGTGAAAAGGTAATATTTACCCAGGTATTTTTAAATATCACTCTGGCATTGCATAGTTTACTTTGACTGCATTTTCCCCAGTGACTTACAATGAGCTGCTCAAGTAGAGCATTAAAAGAGTCGTGATTGCCTTTAGACTAGATCACTTACTGGCAGAGTGTACTGAGACTGCTACAAAGGCCAGCATCTGCCTGACTCATTCGCACTCTTCTTCTGCCGCCGTTTTCACTGTCTCCGTGGTGTAGTCAATAAACTGTTATGACCAAGCGGCTGGGGAAAAGTACTGCAATTCCACACTACAACACATTCATCATGCAACACGGGAGGTGACGTGCAGAAATCTATTTGTAAGGACACAAAAGGACACAGAGGACTTGCGCTGAAATTAATCTACGTCCAAGAACAAGGCAACAAGGCCAGTGGAAGAGAATGACAAGCAGAAGCTAAATTAGAGTCGTGCATTCTTCGGAGGCATAAAAGCACTCTACCAAGTACTGGACTGCGAGGTGAGCACAATCAGGTTTTCATTCCCAGTTTTAGGTGACTATTTTTCTTTTTATATTATTTATTTGAGACAAAAACCACGAGTGTAAATAACTGCTCATTTCATTTGAATGACATGTAAGATTGCTGAAGTTTTGTGGTCTCTAGGGGCTTTCAAATAACAGCCTAAACTATTTTAAGGCACTGTGTGCAGCTGTCTTACACAGAATTTTAGGAAGCCCTCATGTTTTTGTTCCTGAAGTGCCTGAGACTGAGATAAAAAGAGCAATGAAGTGGGGTAGAATGTGTGTTCTTTGATGCACTTGACAATCAGAGGCCAAAAAAATGTCCAATTAAAAATATATAGTCCTGCAAAATGGAGACTAACACCAATTGGTGAAGGCACCAATTAAAAAAAATAAATGACTCATACTTTACAAGGCATTTGCACAATTTTTGTCTTGAACTTGTTCCTATGAACCTACAATATCATCTTTGGGATATTTCTGCAAATTTCTTACAAAAGATTAGAGAGTGCAGACATCAATTTCAGTTTCAAATCGCTCACATGCCTATTTTCTGCTCATCTTTTATATCTGTATTTAGTCCTGTGGCTGTGGGCTGAACTCAGCCACCATTTATCTGTCATCATTTCCAGCAGTGAGTCCTCCAAATGCTCTCTTTACTTCTAAAACATTCAGAATATGCCAAAAAAGTTAAATGCCCATGAATGATCATACAAAATAATGGGGCAACTGGAAAAGAGTACTGAATGGTGGAAGCAAAAGAACTGCATGCCCATTATATGCATAATGTATGTAAATGGATGGAAATGACTGAGTTAAAACATATGGAGCAGTTAGCTTGCTAACAATGTAAGTATTATTTCGGAGTGCTCTAATTGCTGCTACATATTGTAATTAATGCACAAACTCAGGCACCTTGATCATTACTGTGCAATCGCTCAAATTCAGAGGCATAGATTCATATGCATAGATTTGAGGAGTTTTTCATTTTGAAGGAGAAATCTGAAGAAGAAGAAGAACCCTCTTCTCCAACAGCAGATCATGGTTATATGTACTTCATATGGCCCATCAACGTGGTGCTTTCAGGGGGCACCTGCTGTATTATCAAATCATAGAGATACAAAACTAGTCATTCCACATATTTAATCTCTTAATCTCAAAGGGTTTGGTGTAGATTAATTTACTGACTCTAGTTTCTTTACAGTGGTGGTAATACGAACCGAGGGTCATAATGATTTTTGCATCTTCAGTTTCAGTTTTTGGCATCTTTTAATTTAAGGCATTTAAACCAGCCCTTTGCCCCATTAAGCCCCACCCCCCTCTGAAAAAAATTGCCATTCCTCAAAATGTGTGCATATTCTGTATAATATTATTATAAATTCAAAACTAGCAGGAAAAATTTGTGTGTCAGCATCTTTATAGGCATTATAAGACTATCATCAAAATAAGCCTATGAAGGTGGATAAACACAGATGGGAAGACTTACACTTACAGCAGTTCTTCTGTAAAAATGTGACAAGTGATGTAAGACTCGACTTCCATTTTATCCATGCTTTCAACAAGCTAATGAATATACATGAGCCGCCTTTAATTACTGCCCCAATTTGAGGATTGCGGCGGGAGTCGGGCCTTAATCTGCAGGGGGATTAGCTTACTGCACCTGGAAGATGACACATTGCTGAAGCCCCGGTGATAATGTGTCCAGCTAAAGCTCCTAAACACTTTAATAGGGGGCAGTGGCGGGCACACTGTTCTCTCTGCAGTAAAATGAGAGAAGGAAGACAGATGCAGTGCTTCCCTTTTCCCGAGTGCAGCGGAGCACATTCACACAGGAACGCACTCAGGCTGCTTCACCTCTGCAGTCCCTTAGAGAGGAGTCACAACTCGACACCCAACTGCTTGTTTGCCTTACGGCTTATCAGAAGTTCACAGACGCTGATTGTCGAGTGTGGGAAGTAAAAGACCAGCGAGAGAGCACAGACCAAATGAAGGAAAGGGATGGGAAATTAAGTGGAGTGCAAAGAAAGGGCCAGAAAGAAGCAGTGGAGTGCATAGTATGTGATCCGCAACAGTCCACTCCTGTGTCCACTGACTCTCGGGGCTCCTTTTTTTTTTTTTTTTAACACATAATGTTATTTACCGAACATGCCTTGAAAATCTTTTCAATGCCATGATTTAGGCCATCTATGTGACTCAGACGTAAACACTGTACAAACATTTAGGATGCCTCTCTAAAGGGCTAAGAAGAAAAAAGCTTTCCTTTCTCGTCTTCTTTAAACAGAGAGCTTACGAGAGTAACTGAATAATTACATTTAGAGGTCATTTTTACAGCAGGTATGGTTCAAACCCAGCGTACTATACACAACAGAATGTCTGTTCTACAGAATATCCAGTTTTTAAAAAAAAAGCAGGACACATGCAATAAACAGAAATGTGTGAAAACAGCAACTACCTAATCACACCTCAGCTGCTGTCAAATATCTCATGGACATATAAAAGAAGGCATTGCTGAAGAGATTAGATATAAGAAAGGATGAATAGTTGCCACCCTTACTGAGAAAAGATAGTTGCATTAGAATACAGAACATGGACACATGAGATGAGGTGTAAGGTTTAATAGACTGGTGTGTGAGTTTGTCATTGGGATTATCTGGACCATAAGAAACAGGAAATGCAACCAACTTCTGGATTTAACTTAGGAGCTGAGGAAAAATATCCCTAAAGATTACTAAGTAGAATACATTGTAATAAAAGAGTAGGTACAAATAAAATAGTAAACAGTAAAAATAATGACATGATATTAAGTTGTTGAGGCTTTTTACCTATGTATGTTGACTGTATGTTTCTACATTTTTTATTAGAAATGCATTATACTCGTTTCCTTTTGCAGGAGCTCTAAATTTGAAGGGCAGTTGTGCTGGGTGTTGTTGTAGCAAGCCTCACAGTTGAGATTAGCATAGGATTTTAGCAGTTTTGCACCCGTTTAGCATTTTGTCTGAAAGGATGAAAGGATTTTGTCACTGTTCCTTATATTTTTGGTCAGGTTGGCTCTTTGACTTTTGTGGACCGCAGTTTTCAAGTAATGCGATAAAGTGTTGGTTAGACTGAGATCTAGCCATTGTAGAGGATGCACCTTTTTGTTGTTCAACCACTCCTGTTTTCCTTTAGCCCAGTGTCTGGGTTGTTGTCCTGTTGAAAGATAAAGCTTCTCCCAAAGTTTAGTTGTCCGCTGTCTTGTAGTATCTCCCTGCAATATGCACCAGCTATCCTGTAGCTCTACCAGTAAGTCCTCACTGAAATAAAGCATCTCCACATGATGCTGCAATCCCCGTACTTCAGTGGTGGGATGGTGTTTGTTGATTTGTACCACAAATGGTGTTTTGAATACCCCACTTATGGGAAACTGTAGACGTGTGTGGATGTGCTTTTTAGTGATGGCTTCTTTCTAGAAACCCTTCGATACAGACCAATTGTATGCAGAGCTCTTGATATCATTGACCGCTGCACTTTCTCTCTAGTCTCAGCCACTAAGCTCCTTCAAAATGATTGATGGCCTCTCTGTAGCTTACCTCTAAAGACTCCTTTTTGCTCTGATGCTGAGTTTTGAGGGGTAGTATTACACAGCTTCCTTTCTCACTTGTATATGCAAACACTTAAATATTATTTTGTGCCATCTACAAAGTTAATTGTGTCCTTATTAGAGCAATGTCTTTTCATCTGAATAAACTTGGGACCTAATAGCACAGGGGTCGAATACTTATGCAAATGTTCTTCAGTTAGTAAGTTCATTTTAGCAGTCAGTATTTTAGAATAGGGTAGCACATCATAAATATTAAAGCATCTAAGGTAATTCTATGAATCTGAGCTGACCTCAGCATCTCTGCTGGACTGGGAATCCCAAAAATGTCCATCCATTACCATGGACAGTGTCCTGTGACCACTGATGAAAGACTAGAGAATGATCGACACAAGCTGTGCAGGAAAACATACGAGCTACTGGCTCTAACTCTAAAGTAAGAGTTTCACGTGGAGTGGACAGTGTTTGAAAGCTCCAGAAACACTGCTGTGCCTGATCCACTCATGCCAACACAACATCTCCATGTCAGTGTCACTGCAGTGGTGAGAAATGATCCAGCACCCAAATAATACCTGGTCGGTGATGGTCTTGTTTGGGGTGGGAGGGAAGTAACATTGAATACCAGCATAAAAGAGGGCTAACAAATTATCCACATGAACAGACAAACTTTAGTCTGTTATTGTAGAAATACAAAGTGCACTTGTATATGGTAAGTGGAGCTGATAAAATAGTCAATGTGTCTAAGTACAAGGTAAGTGCACTTAATGAAGTGGCTGTCCGGTGCGTATATACTGTGCCTTACAAAATTATTCAGTAGAACGTTGAATTATTATAAGTGGTGATGCACAGAGCTCTTCTACTTTTTGTATTAGGACAACCCTGAGGCAAAATAATTATACAGGTGATTGCTGGGACATGAACGAACAGCGTTGGAGAGCAGTTTGACAATGCTATCTCACTCTTAATTGACACTAATGTTATTGTTTCGCATATGTAATGTGATTGACAGAAATATTGTAGCAGCCTGTTCAGTATGTTTACTTGTCGCAGTGACATAGGCATAATCACCTTCTGACTGAGATAAAGTGTTCACTTGCATTATGTTAAACCCATCTGAAAATGTCAGTCACTATTAGTCTGGAAGTGTCTTCTGTTACGGAGGTACTGCTATTCTCCTTTGTACAAAAACTCAATAGCAAATCATTAGTGCTTGTATAATTGCATGTATCACCAACACATATTCTTATAAAGCCATCACACTGTATTTGCAGCATCATATCAATATTTATAATAGGCTGGTATTCAGATAATAAAAAACGAACTCTTGTTTTAATAATTGGCCAATATATTTCATTATTGTATGAATCTATGCCTAGGATACTTCAAATAGCAGTACATCAGATGGGCTCTAAACTGCTCCCGGAGTTACATGGTCATGTGGTATATTTGCAGATTAGATCACATCTAATTCATACCGTCTTGCAGTATTAGATCTGACTAGACCGGGTTAGATCAGACTTATCTAGCCAATCAAGATCTTAAGAAGCATCTGCATATTACAGCCAGGTATATTAGACTGGGGCTGAAAGTCTCCCGGGACAGAGGTTCTGTAGGAATGAAGCAGCAGGGTTAGGCACCCCTGAAGCATACTGACAAGTATGGAAATTCAACATAGCTTCTTGATTGCACGTCAAAATATCAAACATTAAACAGCAAATTTGCATTCTTCTTAACACTTCATACCGCTCAAAGGGGAAAATCTCCCTTCTGAAATATTCCTTCAACCAAGATTTTTTTATCCAACTGGAAAGATATGGTTTAAAGTGTTAAAGTGCTTCTGGGCCTTAAAATGCTTCCAATGGTCTGCCATTGTATAAAAAGCCCAGAATCATTGAAGACACCAGTGTGCTGTGGAAAAAGGCCTTGATGTGTTTATACACATGGATGAAAGTGTCTCTGTGGCCGTTTTACCTGTGGAGGACAGGATCAGGTTTTCTTTGAAGAATATCTGGGGTCCATAGCCGAGCCTGGCTCTAAACCACAAGTTTTTTCATCCATCGTTTTCGGTGACCTGTGCCCCTGCCCTTTGTCATTCAGCAGTTGCAGTCCCCACAGGGTGTATGGAGTGGAGTAAGATGAAGGGATCAGGAGGAATCAAAAGCTGCTTTCCCATGGGGCATTCCCTAAAAAACTGTCCTTGTTACAGAGGGAAGCAACCTCATGGGAACTGGGACAAAAACGCCTGCAATAAACAAGAGGAAAATACAGATCAGGACATGAAGCCAGCATAGAACGCCATTTAAATAGACCTAGTGGGTTTAGGTTAATGTTATTTATTTTAGTATTCGATGGGTAGAAGTTACAGTGATCAGTGTCAACAGAAGTGTAGTATTTGTTAAGAACTTACTTTTCACTAGGAACTCATTGAAATAAGTAGAGTCATTTAATTAAAAGATTCGGATGCCAGACATTACAATTCAGGTTCAGAAGTATTGAACAGGCATATGGAATTAGTTATATAAGTAATTATGTAACATTGCAATTGCTTTGTAATGTTTAGCACAGCAAGATAACAATAACTCGGGACTAAGGATGCTAAAGAACCTTCATTTTGTCCAAAAACCTCAGTTTTCCAACAGAGGTTCGAGAGTTCCACTTTCCAAAAAAGAAAAAAACAAAGGTTTAAAAAAGGTCAAAATCGAATCAGAATAAATAATCAGAATAAACATAAAAATGAGAAGTAATTACATTATTGCTGCCAGGGTCAGCACAGACATGTTAAAATAGTTTGAGCCCAGCAGGTAAACAGTGACACACATGCTTTTAGAAATCACATGTAACTGGATGGTATACTAGTTTATATTTTAATGCATGGAAATGATCTGTACATGCTATATGTTAACATAATCTATAAATAATATAACTTCATAAAACAAATGACCATCTTTTAGACATTATGTCCATTTATTTTAAAGCTTGTTACTGTTATGGTTAAATACTGCATGTCAGAATGCCAAGATGAGCTAGTAAAACCTATTAATAACAGGGAAGCAGATATTCTAATATTCTAATCTCATACCGTAAATTAGAAAAGATACTTTTAGCGTTAATGAGCTTCTCTTCTGGCAACACTGACACCCTTTTCCTCCAGTTTTTGTTATTGCCAGAGTGTGTCCTAAATTTCAGCTTGGTTTCAGTCATGAATTTTCATTTCGGTGCATCCTCACTCTATACTTCTACGAGTTAATTGCGCAAGTAAAAAAAAAAATGGAATAGCAAAATAAACAACAGCTTGCCATAATTCTCCCTGCAATACAGCAGAGAAACAAAGTGTTATGTTTTGCATACAAAATCAGTCTAGTCAACAAGTAGTAGTGCATATTTTTGTGTTTTATGTTTTCTGTTAAATAACTGCCTTTTTTCTTACTGCTATTGTGCGGGTACGGCATTACGCAGGGATAATGCCAAGCAGGCTTTTGGTGCCAAGTCCACCCTTTGAGGAATACCAACTATGCATGACGCAGCCCAGGGGATCCTACATGCAGATGCCTCTGTGTTTCCACTAATCCTGCCGAGCCTGCTGCGTGATCGACACAACATTAGCCCAACAATGCGTACACATCTTGATGTGTGGTGATCAGACGGAAACATGCCTTCTGTTCCGCTTGGCCCTGCTGCTGGTTCTGCTCCTCAAACAATGCGCACAGGCTGTTATAGAAAACAAACCGGCACATTATAGTCTCTCTTCATGTCCCTCGTGTCTCTTTAAATGCAGAGAGGAAGCACTGATTGCAATCTCTGCTTTAGCAGTTACCCAGATATTCTGTATGTTAACCACTATTTAATTTCTTTCTTTCCAGTCAAAATGGCCATTCAGTACCAATTATTATTATTAACATGAGGAGATATTTATAAGGAGATTAGAAAAAAGACAATCCACTTGCATAAGAAAGGCCTACAAACTGGAGTTCAATATTAAAATATAAAAAGATACAGAGGAAACAGAGGTCCTAACAAGACCTGGGCCATCAAAACTGTCACCCTCAGATAAACAGTCCCTAAAACTATTATCTTTGATGGCGACGAGAACATCAAGCTCCACTTCAAATCTGAAACAATTCACAGGTGTCTCTGTCCATCCTTCCATTCTGAAGAGAGTCTGGAAGTAGATGCTGTCAAGATTCCTTTACTCAGAAATGATAATAGATGGAAATTATTACAAATCAAACAAAGAAGCTGCTGGTGGTGTGGAAAAACGTCCCTACAGATTTCTGTGAAAAATGGAAACCAAGCCATCTGAAAAGAACAGAAGCTGCAATAAAGACAGAAGGATAAGAACACTAAATATTAATAGCTGTGATATGAGGCTTCTGTGTTATTTTCTGTCACATATGTATTTATTTAATGGCCATTTTGGCTGGAATCTTAATAAATGAAGTGAGATCTCTGAGTTTCTGTCAGAGACCTTTATGAATTATGAACTGTATGATTCAGAATTGATTTCCTTTCAGATTTTCAGTAAAATATTTAGTAAGAAATCTGGTCCATGTGGTCTGACTGCAGTGCCAGTATACAAGAAATGACATTGAGAGATCTTTGAAACAACATCAATGTCTGCCATAAATGATCACATTGGGTTTAAAAAAAGATTGGAAAAACAATCTCTGAAATATATCCGTCCATCAGTAGAAAGTATATATGATATTCTGTTTTGAATTTCATTGTGGATTAAGCTTTAAGGCTGGTTTTCAGATTAGACAAAGTCAGAGACCAGTAGGAATTCTTAAAAAACAGTCCTTGAGTGTATCATGGCGAGTCTTGGTTTACAATGCAACTTATAACATTCTACACATTGTTTTGACGTATCTAAAGGATGGACTGTATAGCATAAGTTTGGTTTGGTATTACTTATAATATGAGCATGAAGTATTACATTATGTAACATGAGAACAGCTAAATCCTGTTGTAGTAGATGATTATATAATACAGTAGAGGTTTTTAACAAATCTTTATAGATCAAGGAGTTGGGTTTCGCATCTTGATGGAGCAGATCTGGGGGAGAGTGGTGCCTTATCTTTTAAGGATGTGTTTATCTGATGCACTTCCTTCCTTAGAAAAGTGATTTGCATATAGATCTACATATGGACTACAGTTAGTACCATACTGTCAAATAAAGAAATGCATCTATTGATGAAAATCCAGCAACAGGAACGAAAAACAACACTTATTGGGATACAGGAAGCTTGGAAGCAGATCAAATCAAGACAAGTGTAAATACTAAGTAATATCAAATGATGTCTAATTATGTATGTTTTTATTATTTATAACTTAATGCAAAAACAATACTAAACTCAAACAAGCTCATTTCTTTTCTAGATTATACTCATAATTGCATAATGATATTAAGGGGTTCTAGAGGTGTCAAAAAAAGTGCAAAGACAAAACATGTAATGAATTCCAGGTAGTGTAAATTAGTATAGACAGATCATGTCTACAAATGAAAAACAAAATGTTTGTTTGTGTGAATATGATATTAAACCCTACACATGTAACTGCTAGCTGGAACATACACTTCTCATGACAGGTTAAGCCATCTTCAGCCTCAGTCATTGCTGGGCTTGGATGTACTTGAATCCCTCTGAGTTTTCCACTCTGGATTATTTTATGTTTTGACAGAAAGTGGCTCAAAGCTAATGTGGAAGCTTCACATGCCTGTCAGCAACACCCATCCAAACACAGTTCTTTCAGCAGAAAATGTGGGCAGAGAGACGTTCACACCCAGGCCTGATAAAAAGTTTGGTAGATATCGTGAGCTTGTAGGAGTGCTAGGTGTAATTTAGTTTGAAGTTGCAGAATTTGAAACTGAGCACAGATAAGCATCATGAGTATACATTATAGATACGAGACACTCTACAAATTTCTATGTTCGTACTCATTTGAATAAGTGTATATGTGTGAGAGAGAGAGTCATGCATCTCATAGGGGATACACTATTATATTTTGGAATGGCCAAGTCAAAGTCCTACCCTGAAACCTATAGGAATATTGTGAAAGGACACAAAGTGAGCATTCCATGTGAGATAACCCACCAAAATCCCAGACTTTAAGTTAATCTTTACAGAAGCACGAGCTAAAATCCTCCATACTGATGTGCAGGACTGATCAACAGTTTCTAGAAATGCTTAGGGGTCACAGCAAATCCTATGAGCAATGGTTTACATACATTTGCCACTCACAGATTTGTAATATTGGATCATTTTCCTCCATATGGAAAAAGTATAGTATGATTGTCTTATTTGTTTAATTGCTAATGATTCCACTTTATCTCACTAGGGTAAGTGTTAAAGGGTTTCACTTTCAAGCACCAAGCACCACTATCTATGTATAATTATTTTATGATTGGATGTAGGTATTTACATAATACATAAGGGGATACATGCATGACCCCACCCAACCCGTGTATGTGTGCATAGCTTTGTACTCAGCTGTTTAGCTCTGCACTCAGGTTGCCATTTGTGCATCTCCAGCTCCAGAGAGGTGCAGAGTGAGCTAGCTCCCTGAAGCAGATGGCTGAGTTCTGCTCTGCAGAGGTGAAAAGTACCCCCATTAGCTTCTGAAAATGAATGGCTTTTACTTTTTAGTAAAGAGCCTTGAATAAACCTGGCCAGTCTGCCTGGGACTCAGAGCAGCTCTGTCTTTAATCAGCTCTCCATTCTGTCAGACACCTCCCAAATTTCAAACTCGTTCTCTCTCATTCTCTCTCATCTCACTACATTTATCATTGAACTTCAACGGGTGGGCTACGCTGAATGTACCAGCATGCCCTTGATATTCTGTATATTCCAGAAGTATTCATGACCCCATGTAATTTGTAAAGTTGTCCACTTTAATGTGCACCTGCTACTTACACGCGACACACTCTGTATCTCTGTAGGAAAGCATGTACAGTTGATAGGGATGCTCTGGAGCAGCCACACATAAGCCTTTGAACACAATGCCCAATGCCAAGTGTCAGAATAATGCCCCCTCAGCCTTGGGCTTTGGATCAGTGAAACTGTGTTCTGTGGAGTGATGTAGCTTCATACTGTACCTCTGGGATGCATGGCATTTGTACTGCAGAACTAATTATTCAACATTTATACCTGATCTCACCAATGCTATTGTGACAGAATGCAATCAAGTCCTCACAGTAATGTTCCATTATGTGGTGTAAAGGCTACCCAGAAGAATAGAGGCTGTTACTGCAGCAAAGAGGGATAAACTCCCTACTAATAATCTTGGTTTCACAATAAAAGCATGTTGTGATGGTGTCTACAAACATTTGACCATATAGTGTACTAGCAGCAGGTAAAGAGACTCTAAAGGGAAAGACAACATACTCGTTTTTATGCAAATTGCAACAATTGACAGACCATGTTACAAGCAACAGCTGCCTTCAATCAACTGTGATTATATTCCATGTCAATCACAGGAGCGAAATAACACAAGTCAATGCAATGTATTTATAAAGGTAACTGACATCAACCAGGCTAAATCATAGTCACTGCATAAGCCCATTTACGAGCCTGATTGGGACAGGACAAATTTCACATGGAGTTATTTCCTCTTTTACAGGTTCTACGATTTTTCCCCACATTGGACGTCAGTACTTTTCTGCCTTTTCCCTGAGAAAATTGCAGGCTGAATTACCCACCGTTTTCCAGCAAACTCAGCGGTGGTCTGATAATTTCAGTCCCGTCAGGCTACACATCTCCATGATTTTCCTGGCAGATGTCACTTTGCATTGGGAAAGTAGTTTTTTGATTGTTTTTACTCACCATATTGTGTCTTCTAGCGCACATATCCAAATCATCCCTTGTACAACATTGGATACATTGAAAGACTTCAACCATTTATTCGGTCTGGGTGGCAAGAATTCATCTCCATATTTTTTTACAAAAAAGATAGCATAATAGCAAAATAGCATATAGCAAAAGGCCAAGAAAAGGGAGATGCCATAGGCTTATTAAAAGTAAGCGTATAATAGTTAGTTAGTATAAAACATTACAGTCCTTTCATGTATGTACAATGTCAGGATTTTAACTTTCCAATGTCTGTGATCATATGACCAAATCTAATGCCAAAGTCTGGATTAGTAGAAATAACAACCCACTTGAAATTCCCTCACCCTGCTGTAAGTGTATTGCCCTCCACTTGCTAAAGTGGAGGTCATTTGTCATATCCACAAAGGGTTTGTATAACTGCAGATTTTATTCCATTTGGTCTCAGTCTTCAGACAAATGATTAGTTGCATAAGGTGTCCTTAGCTGGAATGAAAACCTACAGCTGCATCAGCCATTAGCAGATAAGATTGGTGACCCCATGCTAGAGCTTTTACTGTTAAGATGTGAAATACGAGGCACAGTATTATGACCAATTCCTACTTTCAATGGCAGCAGCGCATAGCTCATGAAGGAAGTTGCGTTTTCGTGGCATTCTCTAGACCCACTCATCCATGTAAAAGGCAGTCTCCACTGATTTGGGTATGAATCCATCTCTGCAGATCACAGATACGTATACAGGCTGATTGTCTTCCCTGGGGCAAATGGGGTCTTCCCTGGGGTGAATGGGATCTTCCAGCAAGACATGTAACATATCAAGACGTCCAAGTCCTACCCTAACCCCCTAATTCACCAAACCTAAACCCAAATGAGCATCTGTGGAACCACCTCGGTTGTTGTGTTTGGTCTATGGATCGTCCCACATGCACCCTCCAGTAGCTGTGGGATGCACTGCAGTCAGCATGGCTCCAGATGCATGTGACAACCTACCAGCACCTAACTGAGTCACTCCCAACCCGTCTAGCTGCTGTCCTTGCTAGACACATAGTAATGTGTCTCGTCTGTGTAGTTCATTATAGATGTACCTCTGATAAACTAATCCAATCCCAATAGGGCGATTGTCTATTCCTATTTATCTCAGACACTTTTTGGAGCTAGATTGTGAGGACTTAACTTCTGTTCCACATCAATACTTTTGCATCAAACAGACTTTTAACTTAGAGTTTAGCAGAGTTCACTTAATCAATAAGTCAGCCTTATTTTTTACTTGGAAATACATTGTAGATTGACCATCAATTTTAATGTAGCCAAACCATTATAGTTTAAGTGATAGAAAAAGAAATTAAAATGGATTTTAATTGGGAAAGCTAAATTAAAAGAAAGATTAGATAGAACAAACTGACAATAAATCTGAATAAAATTATACAAGAATTAAGAGACCAATTAAAATTGAATTAATAAAAAGGTTAATATAATAAACAAATTTATAAGACTGCAACACTAAAAAAGTAATTAAATTAAAAAAGCCAAAATATAAGTAAAATAACAAATTTTGTAAAAATTTAAATAAGAATAAAATAAATGATATTAAATAAACAGATAAATAAATGAATAAAATATAGAAATAACTAAGATAAAAAGTATATATATATATATATATATATATATATATATATATATATATATATATATATATATATATATATATATATATATATATTAAATATATAATATGTGTATTAAAAATGTTGGTAGTAATTGAGGGCCACACCTGAAAAGTTTTTCATCTAAAAACAAGGCTCTCTTATACATACAGACCTATTTCCATGCCATCACCATAAACAAAGTTAATCATACACCCCTCAGCTAAAACGCAAAAAAGTCAGGCATAGACTGCCATCTTAGCAGACACCAAGGAATTCTCACTGCACCCCTTGTTAAAGACTCATCTATGCAAATAGATGTGATTTTCTTGCGACGCCATTTCAATAGCATTTCTTTTCGCATGCATTTTCATTAGGGAAGAGCGAGGGGCAGGAGGCTCGTACAAATTTTAATACCTTCCCATTCAATGGATAAATTAAGAATTAATGTCACTGCTTTCAAGCCAATGGCACATTATTACATTGTGGTTGTTTGACAAGCATATGAGGATTAGTTAGCACCACAGTGGAGGCAGACAAAGCTGGCCTCAGCTGGGATTACACTAGTGCAGGTTACATTCTATGTTCTAATCTGAAACATAGGCTTGTATAGGCCATGGAAAAATAATGAGAAATATCTGAATGTTTATATTGCGAATTTAATGAGCTTTGAGACAAATTAAACTAGTTTAACTTTAATGAAAGGTCACAGAATACATATATACATGCATATGCTATATGTGCAAAGACACCCAGACACCACTTCAATATGTTGAGTTCAGATACTTTCAGGTGCTCAGTTGTACAAACATAGCTTGTATTATCTCCACAGGAAAGCTTTGTTAGTATATCGAGATTCTCAGCACTGGGCTGTGCAGCAATAGATCTGTGTTCTCTGCAGTAACAGAACATTCAGTAACTTTGGGATGAGCTGGATTGGAGTCAGTGATCCAGAGCTAATGATCCAACATCAGTACCTGACCGCAGTAATAAATTTGTGGATGCATTCAATCAGACCCTCACAGCAATGTTCTACTGTAAAGCCTTCCCATAGCAGTAGAGGATGTTTTTAGAGCAAAGGGTAAATAACTCCCTATTAATACCCTTATACTTTATAACATCCTTATATAAGTCCTAACACTATCACTAATACTACTATTAATAATAATAATAATAATAATAATAATAATAATAATCCATTGATGCGTTTTTCTGGTGATGTTTTATATGCTGAAGATTCACCATAATTTCTAACTTCTTTTTATCCCTTAGAATTAAACAGGTTGGTTTTGCTACTGTGCCTTTAAGACAAATATATGTAAATGAGCTCTGTTATAATTGGGTGTCTTCCTTCACCAAGCAGTCCAGGCTGAAGAGTTTCTTATAACTTCATTGAGAATGGGCAGTGCTAAACTGCTGCAGGCTGAACAGGGGGATATGTGTCCCCTGTGTGTCAGTTTTTATGAGATCATAAAAATATTAAATAAAACAGGCTCTTTTTACACTTTAGCTTCCATATATAGACTGTAGGGTTAATATGTTCTTAGTATGTTCATTCTCAATATACATCAAAATCTTTTTTAAGCGAAGAAACATGTTCATAATATGTAGCTATTTAATATTCGCATGATTAGCCAGAAATGAGCATATGCTTATGTAGTGCTGTCTTATTAATTTTAGACAGAACCTGGTCTAATTAAAATATTCCTATTAGAGGAACTAAACTGCGTATTTTTCGCACCAGCATCATAAAAGTGAGACAGAGAGTGAGTGAGTGAGAGAGAGAGTGAGAGAGAGAGAAAGAGAGAGAGTTGTCCAGGGTTACATTAGAGAGAGTCAAGTATAGTTTCTCCCCAGGGAGAGTTTTCATTAGTGTGATTTTCAGCAGCAGCATAAAAACAATTCAAAAAATGGGACACAGATGGGGCAACAGCGTGCTGATTAGCACTGAGTACAGAGCTCAGCCATCATTTATGGCCGGAACATCAGAGATGCATTCATTTATAGGAAAATACAGGTGCATTCATAAATACTAACGATACCTAAAAGTCAGGTAAGCACCTCCAGTTTCAGCATCAATTATCATTCGTTCCCTAATTTTTAATGAGTAGTTGGCTTTACTGAGCTATTTTTCCAGAAATAATCAGTGCAATAGAAACAGCAGTGTTTATAAGACTGTATGCGGTTGGTGTAGCTGACTACACCAACGTGTAGCTCACATGCTTGGTATAGCTCAGCGGATAACACCACTAACTGCCAGGGAGCCATCACCACATGTGGGAGACTGGGGTTTGAATCCCGGTCTGGGTGACTATGCTGTGCTACACCAATAAGAGTCCCTGGGCAAGACTCCAACACTATATTGGCCTACCTGTAATATGATTTACCTTGTAAGTCACTCTGGATAAGAGCACCAGCTAAATGCTGTAAATGTATGACACCTAAGCCCACCCTGACAAATGACACAAACATTTATAAAGGCATATCTCAAGTTGATATCACAGGTGATGTTGATTTTTTTACCATTGGGTTGTGACATATGGGTGAAATGGCATAACCACAAATAATAGACAAATAAAGCAGTAACACTTGCTGTGAATCCTGTACTCATATTGCATAATGAGTATAATGCATTTATAATATTGCATAATGCATAATCAATTTATATGACATTATATGGCACTCATAACATCCTATAAAACCAGGGATCGAAGAAGCTTGTATAATTGTTACACTGTATATAGCAAACACTTTATGTCACAAGAGTATATGAAGATTATTTTAGAAAATTTAAACTGGAAGCAAGACTGCATTCCTTACACACTGACCACATGGTGAGCAGTTCATTATCTTTGTTTTAAGGAAAGATATATTCCAATAAAATATTAATAACAGATTTCATGTTTATGCAGCTGTTCTATGCTGTGTTTCTCAAAATTATGTAAGATTGTCATACCAGAACCAGCACTGCCTAAACACTTTGTAAAGTTTTTATAATGAAATGATGGATTTTGTACTGATAAAATGAAATGTTCCATCATTTGTTTTAATAAATAAACTTAATTAAGCTATAGGGTCAAACAAAGTGGTCAGCTAAAAGCCTGAAATGTGTTTTTTAAACTGATTTTGAACGAACCCAGTAAAATAATGTAACATAGCTGAAATGTTATATATGGTAAGATTAAACTTGCTTTACCCAAAGGCCACAACTGTTGGTATGTTACTGTTATGTCTGTTACTGCAAGGTCATCTTATCAGCATTATGTCACTGTGTAAAACTGTAAATTTGTAAAAACAACCTAAAGCCAGAAAACATCAATATCAAGGGCCACTGATCTTATGTAAACTTGACAACATGATGATTATGACAAATAATGTAGGTCTAAGCGAGTTTGTGCCAGATAGCTGTTCTCCACCCTGCTATCATAGTCACACGTAGATGCATATTTTTCAAACAGCTAACATGGTTTACTTCTTTAAAATAAACATAAACCTGATGATGTACACTGTACGCTTAGCCAGTGTGTAATTATACTGTATGTTAAAACATTGAGCTAGCCATCTGTAGTCTTAGTGTACAAGTAGCCTAAATTAACTGACTACCCTCCCCTGCACTTTTGGCCACAGTTTCCCAGTTGTTATCATTATGTCTTGTTCTGGGAGCAGCAGCATTTGCGTAATTGCCAATGGCCACACGCTGGTAATGTATTGGGTATTTAACATGCCTTTATACATGCACTCCAGTATTCACAGAACACATACTGTTCCTCCTGGGCGATATCCATTCATTTTGTACTGGACTACATTAAAAATGATTATGCATTTTCTTTCTTTCTCACTTTCTTAGCAGCCCAGTAGCCCACTGGGAATTGTCCCAGTTTTCCCAATGTTCAGTCCACCCCTGGGTCTAAGTCAGTAGTAATGAAGGATGTGTGTGTTATGTGCCATGTGTCTTTTGAACACTGCCCCACAGTAAAGTATTATCATGATCTATTATCAGTGATCCACTTGTCTTAAGCACATTCCCTTTTGGGCTAGTTATTCTAATTTGTGTATGTTAACATTCAATTCAGGCACGATTGATTTATTCCTCTGGCTTCAACGACTCCTCTGACACCTGCAGCAAGCTAGCAAGTGCCTATTAAACTAGCCTTGGACTTTGTATTAAACTGATTTCTTAAGCATTCAGCCTAGGTGCACCCTTGAGATAATAAAATGACCGAAATACAGAGTTAATCGTATCCCCTGTCGTCCTTCTAAGAGACCTTCTAAAGGAAGAAAAGAGATAGAAAAGAATGGATGATAGCAACATAACTGCAAAATAAGTAAGAAAGATGAATTCATTGGGATCTCCTGAGGTGACACTGGCAATGTCACTGCACGAAATGGTTGGCTTTTTTATTACCGGTTTATCAGTAAACAGTGCTGCAGCCATTAGCCGATTTATCCAAAAATACACACCTCCAGGCCGCACACTTACCTCTAATTCAGCCAGTTTAACTACAATAAAGTTGCCGAAAGCGATGTAGAATACGTGATATGTCTGAGAGGCAGCCGGGATTGAAGAGTGCAACACAACCTCTTCTGTGTTTATTTTGACCATGCCGAAAATCTCTATTAGTCACGTCATGTGGCAGAGTGATTATCCAAAATCTGCAGTAAAACTCTATATATATCCCTCATTTACCCTGTTCTTAAATGGTCAAGACCCCCTCAGGACCTTCACAGAGCTGGTATTATTTGGATGGTGGGTCATTCCTAGCACTGCAGTGACACTGACATTGTGGTGGTGTGTAAGTGTGTACATTGCCACTGCTACTTAGCATATTGCTATAAAAGTCATGGTATCTGACATCAGACAGACCTTTAAAGAATCTTAAGCTTGTGCGTCTGTCCCCGTTTATAAACAATAAATAAACAAGTCTACTGTAACAGATGGATAAGTTTGTTTTGCTAAAAAGTCTGGTAAATTTATGCAAACACAATTAGCTCAGTGAAGTTCCATGGCAATAGATGCAAATGAGCTTTCCACAAAAGAATCTCTTCGTCAAGAATAAAAAGAGAAAGAAAAGGGTTAGTTAAAGAGGCTGTTTTGAATGCAGCACATTTATGTTTGACCTCAAAGTAGAACAGCAAATACCAGCAAATAAAAAATAGAATATATTTATTAATATGGCATTTATAATATGATTGGAATTCATATGGGGGTCTTTGCTGTGGGGACTCTCACTGATACATATAGACTCTCATTGTACATGTTAGGAGGCTTAGTTGTAAGACAATGTAAATACTAACCCCATCCTGTGGAGGCTGTACTTTAGCCTGGTTAGCTCCCACTGTGATTTGTGTACATGCTTAAAAATGGTGCTATTACAGCCACCAAGAGTGATGACAGTGACATAGTAGTAGATTTCTCAATACAAAAAAAAATAATAAAGAAAGGATATTAAACTTTTGTGATACTAAAGAAAATAACTTGTAGATAACGTGTCCATGTTCAATGTTATCGTGAGTTAGTCTTTGCCTCGCTTCTCCCTTAATATAGTTGTTGCAAAATTATTCTATTCCAGTAGAAAGCAATTTTAAAAGAATTATTATTATTATTATTATTATTACTATTATTATTATCTTTAGAGGTAGTGTTTATCATATATACTGCTGTATTGTAAATACAGTGTTGATGTGAAATAGTACCTGCTATTACTTTATACTGTCCTGGTT
The DNA here is from genome assembly GCA_024036415.1 of Prochilodus magdalenae. Lineage (NCBI taxonomy): Eukaryota > Metazoa > Chordata > Actinopteri > Characiformes > Prochilodontidae > Prochilodus > Prochilodus magdalenae. Next base: position 1,016,899 of record JAMWET010004759.1, read on the forward strand.
CAGGTTCTATGAGACTGACATCATATCCAGAAAAGCATAGCTAATCAGGGTTCAGCAGAGATTTAAAGGACTACTTTTGAATGCAACTTGGACCTCATGCATTGGCCCTTGCAGGTACATTATTAGGTAGGTATTATTAGTAGGTATTATTAATAATAGTACTACTACTACTACCACTAATAATAATACTAATAATAGATGCAGTACAGTGTATAGGAACTGACCAATCATGACCTACAATGGCACATATAACTAGCTTTTTTTACAGATGAGGAAGTAATAAAAAGAGCCTTTCAGCTTAAAACTACAATGTAATCTTATTTGTTATGTTATGTTATGTAGCATCCTGTAGTGCTGCATTGCATCTTTCAGTCTTACTGGTTTGAAAGACTTAACAATCCTTTTTATGTTTGCATCCATTAGTGTTCCCTCACTACCTCAGTCAGTATCCATTGATAAACCCCCCACAGTGATAAAAAGACCCTGACTGCTAGCATAGCCGATGATGTAGAGGTTAATAACTACACACATGATATTAATCTTCCTAGCATAAACAGGTTCTGAAGGGGCCATCTCAGCCTGCCCTCAAGTGCCTGGCCCTGGGGGCTTGTAGTTTTCTGAAAGTATTTGGCACCTTCAAGATGAAGATGCAGAAGAAGGCTTTCCTGGTCTTTAAATCTGGAAATGTCACTCTAGAGACCACTATGGCACCACGATAGGAGGCAGTAAGTGGCGTGTTTACAACAGATGTTTTGATGGTTACATTTTTATATTTAGTCTGAAGTACACCCTTAAAACTTAAAGGGTTTTATACGTTGTCATGGTAATATACAGAACAACTGCATCTTCTGAGGAACCCTGGACAAATCCTTTCTTCAAGACTCTTCTTTCTGTTATGTAATTATTCAAACATTTATTTACTCCTATCCTTTTATTTAATTCTGGCACACCACATAAAACTAACCAATGCAAATAATGCAGACTACTGGCTGAGGAAAATTATACTGCATTCATTCATCCTTTTCTAAACTTAACTGGAATTGAAACTGCATAAAACTTTCGCTCATAAAAGTGTTCTAGGTGTTTATTTAAATGAGGAGTTTAAATTTCCCCGTATGTATTTTACAGTGGCCCTCTGCAGTCTCTTCCAGTCTCTTCAGATATCATTACATTTAAGGTGCTCTTAACTCGCACCACTTCAGTCTTTTCAGCTGACCTATTTTTTACTCCTCTCTTGCCATCATTTGACACAAGACTATAGATAACCCTTCAGACCTCCTCACCAGGGCTACTCCAAAGAATACCCAATAGCCTCACATATGGACTGCTTCTATCTGCAGCAGTCATTTATTCATGTCATTGAGGAAGCGCTGGGGTATTATGTGAAGCTCCCCACTATATTAAGCTCAGCTAAAAGACCCTCGCCCAGACATTTAAAGAGCCCATATCATGGGAAAACCACATCTCCTTGCTTTTGTTAAATAGAAGACCTTGGTGTAGAGCGAAAGCATTGCTAAAGTTTTAAAATATACTTTCCATTCACTCAGTAATCAAAAAAATGTTTAAAGGTTACTAGGAACAATGAATGATGATCAATTTAGACTGATATGGGCAATACTTAACGAGCTACGCATACAGACGTAGTGTTTCTCAGTATGGCATTGGTCCGCCATGTTTACTAACGTAACATATCCAACATCTCGCCATAGAGGTGTAGAGGTTCCTATTGGTGTCCTATGATAATCCATCCCATTCTCACACAGTTCCTGCAGATTTTGTGGTGGGGTGGAGTGATGATAATGCTTCTATTAGCATTCCACCCATTTTCAAAGGGAAATAGGTCTGTGGCTCACAGTGGCATGGTGTCTGTGTGTTTAAGGCCAATGGTTGAGGTGGCAGCAGTATGTGGACATGCGTTGTCCTGTTGTAATAGAGCATCAAAGTTTGTGTTTAGAGAGGTAGGGCCACTGGCTGCAGGGGCTCCTTAATGGCGTTGGACTGTCAAGGTGCCGGTGCTGGTAATAAAAACCAAAGGTTTTGACCTGGCATCTTACTAAATTGCACCCTACACCATGACACAAGGCCTTCTGGACGTGTGATGTGTGACAACAAACCGTCATCTTGACACTGACCATGATGCCCACACACGCATATCTGTTGGCCAACTCCCCTAAAACTACAGACGCTCTCATTCTGAGTTGCTCCATGACAGTCTGGCATGACAACACTGCAGTCTTAGGTGACGTTGACATGCAATCCAAAACGATGCAATCCAACTCCTCTCTGAATCATACTTCACTTGCAAGTGATGCCAACAACACGAGCCAGAATGGAAAGCACACCCAATTAGGTTGACCTTATATAGTCAGTCAGGTACAGCAGTAAGGCGCGTCCTTGCTTACGTCAATTGTGTGGCCGAGCATGAAGCTTAAATCATTTGCATGCCTCACGGTGTTAAACCTACCCACCTAGTTTCATTCCTGTCGGCTGGGTCTGGGTGCAACTATGCTTTTGATGATGAGTATATAAATATAAAAATATAAAACACAATGCTATCAAATCATATCTGATGGATGTGACCCTTAAGTTATAAAGGAGGAAGATTTTTTCAGCTGAACTGAAAGGTTTGTCTGCTATCAAGGCCATAGACATATACAATTACCTCTCCCTCCAGACATCCTTCTACTGAAGAATACAAGTGAAAGCATACAAGAGAGGCTTCAATGTTTTTGTTAGCAGTTGGGTCGACCTCTGTGCCAAGTTGCTCCACAATGACTGTTTTTTTGGTTGTCCTGTGGATCAGTCTAGCAAAAAGCCTTCCACACTGAAGCACCTCTCAACACTAATGCTATGGACAGTGTAACTACTACACCATGTAAGGTGAAACAGGAACACTGGTGAATAAGAAGCTGACTTCAGCTCTTTATGGTTGGGTGGAGAGGAGCATTGTATTTTGCACAGTTCATTTGCGGGCACTGCTGGTAGATTTAAAACATTCACTACAAGTAACACTGCAAACATTAAAATTCCAACAAGAAGCTGGTAAATAGGAAGCTGACTCCAGCCTCATCCCTGAGTCATTTCTGAAGGCATTTTTGGGGACAAATTCATAAATTTTTTCCCTCATGAACAGCAACTTTTGGTACTCAATAAATGCTCCTTGTGGTTTCTCTGTTACATTAATTTTGAGCAACTGTAAAAGTGCAAAACATAAGCATTGTGTGAGCTTGTGAGAGCGCTCCTTATTTAGAAAATCACTTCCTAAAATATAACCTGATATATGTGAATAAGCTGTGCACTGACTGCATGTATTGTATCTCATTCAAAAAAGTAGTCCAAGCTATAACACTCTCTATATTTTTAGCTTCAATGGGCGGGGCTTAACTGCTATAGACTGAATAGGTATATTTATTTCCAACTATATTTTAATATATGGACATATGGGCTGGGAGCATACAGAAAGGTTCTATTTATGTACTATTTCAAACAGTTTTGGTAAAAAGAGTGCTTTTCATAATATGGGCCCCCTAAAACTAAAGTAAAAATAGTAGCCTGTTTTATTCTAATGAAAAACTTAATAATAAATTATGACTGTTATTGTTACATAAAACTCCATGAATGCCACAAGGGGGCTTTGGGAAAAAAATGATGTGATATGATATTTTTCATAAACACGTTCTAGTACTGGATCCACTGTAAATACTTTGTAGAAGTTTAGTTTATCTTTAATAAACATTCAAATAAATATATAAGTCAAAACTTAACTATAACTGTAACCTCAAATCATAGCCTACACGCACTCCTAAACCTTACCCGAGCCTCAGCCTACACCTACTTCTAAACATAGCCCTAACCTCTAGGCAAGACCTGTACATAGTCCTAAACCTAACCCTAACCTCAGGGCAACACCTATACCTGCTCCGAAACCTAACCCCAACCTACACCTACTAATAACCCTAACCCTGACCCTAACCTCCAGGCAAGACCTATACATAGTCCTAAACCTAACCCTAACCTCAGGGCAACACCTATACCTGCTCCGAAACCTAACCCCAACCTACACCTACTAATAAAACTAACCCTAACCTCCAGGCATAACCTATACATAGTCCTAAACCTAACCCTAAATTCAGGGCAACACCTATACCTGCTCCGAAACCTAACCCCAACCTACACCTACTAATAAACCTAACCCTAACCCTAACTTCCAGGCAAGACCTATACATAGTCCTAAACCTAACCCTAACCTCAGGCCAAAACCTACACCTACTCCTAACTCTTATGTTGTTGAAAATGAACTATAATGAGCATAGTCACGTTTGATAATAGTGTAAGTATCTGTAGATCAGCTACAGGACACCATCTAAGTAAAGTGTGACTTGTTTCTCAGTTAATTGTGCACATCTGCTTAAACAGCAATCTACAAATCTAGGTGGAGGCCTGAACAGACCACCCCTGTGGTTAGAGCAGGGCCCAACAGAAGAGATGATGTGAAGGAACTTTGTCTTTGTTTGTGGAGAGCAGCGGCTGTGTGGAAGGTTATAAATGTTTATCATCCCAGAGATCATTCTGAAATTGCATTGTGAGGGGGAAGATTCTCACAGCCCTGCAGGCTGAATATTAGATTTCTCAAAAAGTCAATAGAGGGCCTCATCATTAAAGTGAATAAATATTCTCTCCTCTCCAAGCTATTTCAAGTCCTGCTTGCTTCGCTGTGGCTTTTTTATTATCAACAATATACTGCTGACACACACTTTTTTTGCCTCATGGTTTCTCATATGAAACGGAATGGGAGGGAACAAGGAAAGTTGCCAATAACACAGGAATGACTTTATTACACCACAATACTTTACTTTGTATATCTCCCCCTAAGAAACCTGTGACTCTTAAAAAAAGGGATAAAGTAGGAATGCATCAATCTTGTGTCAAATAACCCTTCAGGGAGCCATGGACTTTAATCTGTGGTGGACCGAATGGAAGCGGATGTCCTGGGTGCAGATTAAAATGTGCATTCTATGAGACAAGCATGTGCACAGACAGATATTGTCCCTATGTCCTTCAAATGTGAGAGATTTTCAATGCGAGTTTTTCAGTTCACTGTTTAAGCAATAACAATAACAGTCTGATAACAGTCGTATTTTTGTACCATTAAACTTTGCTTAAGAACATTATGCAAAAAGTAACATTGCATTATACGTTACATTATATTGATTATTGTAATACATTTTGTATTATATATGCAGTCTTTGAAAAACTAAAACACTGGGCCTGATGGCTAAAAAATGCTAAGAGAATATGCATAAAAATGCGTTTCTGCACAATCCATTTGAAACTTCTGTTTTACTTCATTTAACCACAACACTAGAAACTCCCATTTGAATGTGGCAGTATTTTTTCATTCTTCATAAGATCCAGCCTTAATAGTTTCTTAATAATTGTTTAGTCATAAGCAAGGTTTCCATTCAAATGAAGGGAAAATGCAAATTTAGTCTTGTTTCCACTATAGTTCTAAAGGAAGATGTAGGATTTAGGACAATTAAGATTAGGGGCTACACTGAAACAAGTAAAATGGAGAAACAGAAATCTAAACTGAAATGTAGAATTATCGTTATATCCGTGTACTTTTTATGACAGTGTTGTTTGTAGTTCAGAGATACTGAGCAGGATGACCAGTGGCCCAACTCATCTTTTAAAACCCACCACCTAATCTGAAAATCTTTTGTGCCACCTCAACGATGTCTACCCTGCAACTGGAATAGCAAACAAACCGGATAATTTGGGGAGCACATTTGCAGAGCCATTTTTCAAAAAAGCTATGGACCTGGCATTTCAGCATGTCAAAAGCAGTCTTTAGAAACTAGCTGGGTGCCAGCATAGGATCACCTAGTCAGTTCCAGCCATGTCAAGTGATACACGGATGGCCATTGTGTTATATGAGCTGGCCGTTTGTGTGGAGTACAGGGTGGTGAGCATAACATATGGCATAAGCGCAACAGTTCACCATTGCATCTAAGCTGTATGCAACAAAATAACTTCAGGCAGAATAGAAACATGTGACTTGCAGTTTATTCAGACAGCCTATATCCATCACCTTTTCCGCCTCGTCCTAGTGTAATAACAGTTTCTGCAGTATTCTGTGTTTTGGGTAACCTGTTGCCGGATTGAAAATGTGCTACTGTGACCAGACATGGATCATCAGGTGTTGGTGTCTTGTACGTGATCAGGGATTTTGTAAAGATATAACAGCACTGTACATGAGGCCTAAGCAGCTCCACAATCACAGCATAGTAAAAGCCCATTCACTCTTAGAACTACTTAGATATTACTTATTTAACAGATACAATTTTGAATGTATTGAGACTATCATGTCAAGTATGATCCTTATAAGATGAAAGAAGAAGAAGAAATGGACTTCTTGAGAAACAGTGATGATTAATTCATCGTTTTGCTGTTAAGCACTATACGAAATGACGCACTCAGTTCACCCCATTCTATCCAAGGCTCTGCTACTGCTGGTTGCTCTTCTCATTAAAAGCAGCATTCATTACTGAGAGAAGCTTTGAGTTCTTCATGGGCATGAAAAGACTAGAATGCACCTCGATAAGCTCATAAACAAGGATACAGCCATTGTACACTACTCACCATCATTCACAATTCTTTGAGCCATGGCCTGCCATATAATTTCCGTAACCTCTGTATTTTTATAGTCAGTGTCTTGCTTGTCTTATAAGCCTCTGTGCACTGTTGCAAGCAAGTTGAGTTTTGCCAGCGTCCTGATCCTACATTTGTTTGGGCTGCAGCCATGACAGTGGGTCTTGACCGGCCACCCTAACGCGTCTGTGCAACACAGAAAATAGAGCAAGCTCTGATAACAACATGTATGCAGCTTCGCGTGTCAGTTTCAGGCTTGATGTGAAAGATGGCATTAATTTGCATGTGTTTATTTTCAAAACCTGACGTGCAAACTCGGTGTGAATAGGCCTTAACTGCGGAGTTGGGCGTAGCATCGCTATTAGCACGTATTTTTCGAGACAAAACAATTGCAACATTGCATACTCATTAACAAGTGCACAGGTTAACACAAACCCAACAACCAAAGCAACACATCCATATAAAGCATGAGAGGCAAAACGTTTACACCTGTGAAAAACTTCTTAATTAAAATATACACAAAGCAAACTTAAAACCCAAACCACCAAAGCAATAGCATTAGCCATTGTTAGATGATTTTTATATTTTTAGGATTCTTTTGCGCTGTTGACTTATATCATTTATGTTACATTAAACCTAGCCGCTAATGCAACATTAGCAGATGGCTACACGGTGCAGGACTACATGCCCACAGACCATTAAGACAACTACCCTTAATCCAATGTCAGCTTTGTCAAAGACTGCAATGGTGTCGGGTCAGATTGTCATGGAGTGATACGGAATAGCAGTGGGTCATCATCAGGGGCGAGTCTCGCTTTTGTGTTGATGGAGCTGACTAAAAAATCTGTGTGTGGAGGCACCGTGGTCAGCGCCAAATTGAAGTGTTTGTTACCACACGTCCAGAAGGCCAGGGGTCACATCACCTCCAACCCTACCGCGAAATCTGCAGGAACTACGTAAGATTATCACAGGACACCATTAGGAACCTCTACAACTTTATGCTGAGATGTCCGCCATGTTGCATTAGCAAAAATGTCAGCCCAACGGCATACTGAGAGACATTACTTCAGTATGTGTAGCTATATATCTGATGCAGCCATTCACAAAAAAGAGACATTATGCAATGAAAAATAATCATAAAGAAATTGCAACATTTCAGTACATTAACATTATGAATAATGAAGTGGAATGACACAGGAACAAACATGCTAACTTAATCATATGCAGTGGAGAATCCCTAATTTGCAATGACAGCTTAATACTAACACTAATTTTTAACTGTGTTGAATCTTTAAGAGTGCACGGGTCTGCTGGTTATATTAAGGTGACCAGATTTCTGAAATGAAAACTGTGGGAATTTACATCTCAGCGGTCGAACATTAATATATTCAGTTTTTATCTAGGAAATAAAAAAGGAGGAACAGATCCCAGTTTTCTGGCATGCATTTTGATCATGGTAACTGGTGCACTGTTGTAAAATATGGTGAAGGCGTTAACAAACAACAGTTATCATGCATAACAGAATACTGACTAACATCGTACATTGTGTCTGAAACTCATACAGTAGCCTACCATGGTGAGCCATGCTATGGCAAACTATGAAACACTCCATACTGCAATGATATGGAAGATTATAACACTGCCTCAAACATAATCACTGTTGCTATTCCCCACAGTAACTCAGTCCTGTCGGTGTGCATGTAGTGAGGGGAAGAAAATGACACTGCTGACTAAGTTTAACATTAACCTGTGTGTCATATTATTCCTGAAAAATTATTTTTTTGTCTTGTCTGAGAAGAAATCTACAGGCTTCTCCAAATAATCTGTAGTAACCTTCTAACAAGCTTCCAAAGCTACTCCTTTCTGGTTGCCTAGTCAAAAATCCTGTGGGGAGCTCCTGTGCATGGGTGTTTGATGGTAGAGTGATTGTAGTCCTGTTTCTTTCACATGCATATAATGGCTCCGGTGGGGCTTATAGAAATCCATCATATAGGAGAAACCAGTCAGCAGTGTCATTGGAGTGCTCTTTGCCTCTACCCATCATTACTCGTTCACGATGGCTTGATAATAAATTATTTGTTTACTTGCATTCAGAGGTAGGTACCCTTTCATCAAAGTGGAAGTGCTAACATGCCAACATGCACTAACCCGGCTGCTTCTAATTAGCATAAGCAAGAGAACTAATTAGCAGAATAGGCTGGCTTTTAGTGCTTCTGCTTACTGTGTTCAATACCCTTTCCAGTGTTATTGCCTTTTATTGCACTTATATTTTTATGGACTGATATTTTGATGGATTTTGAGTTATTTAGCTGTATGGTTTTATCGTTAAAACCAATGTGTGGTCTAAATTTGTGAATAGCTGCACTGAAAATGTGTTTAATAAAAGAAATAGTCATTGGCTAAAACCTATTTCCCCCACTGTATATATGCATGAGAAGCAAAAGGTCTTCTTAATCTCCATCTTGAAAATGATTTGTTTTCATACAGCTGACCTTGATATGGCATTCTCAAACTACCTCTTTCACTCCCAGTCATTTTTACCTGACTCAACCTTCCTATGATTCACAGGCCCACTTAAAACGAATGAGCAAATTCACACTCAATAACTGTCCGTAACTCTTGCTTGAATCCCCTGAACCAATTTCAAAAATGTGATATACTGACACGAGTGATATCCAAAATACCCGCTACTAACAAAAACGTCCATGGCTAAGCAGGGCTTTCATTATTGTTATTCAAATGTTACCACTGTTTTGCTGCGGTATCTGCAGCGGCACCTATCAGGAGTCTTCGCCCCTCTCTCTGTTTGTGACCTGATTGTTTATGTTGTTCTCACTGTGGTTATACGTCCTGATACTGAGAGACAGACAGCCAGGTCATTGGTATTCGTGAAAGGTGCTGCATTATGTGGTGAAGGAAGCTTTGAGAAGGCATCGAGACAATTTACTTCTCCTCCTCCAGCCACTGTGCCAAGCCAAAGTTAATTAGTTTATTTATGAGGGGGCTGGAGAGAGTGGCAAATGAAGACTTAGCATTGTTACTTACACAAACAGAATGACATCTCGAGCAGATTAAAGCAGGCTGTCCACTGCAGCTCACCGTGAATTAATTACCCAACACAGAGTGTGGAGCGGATCTCCGGCTGCCGCAGTGCTGATGTGAGGGGAGCTATAGGTAATCCAACAGTAGAAGTTCTACTATCGGTATCTTGTGCTAATGTTACATATCCTAGTCCTAAATACAGAATTTTTTTACAGAGGACATCCACAGGCACCCAAAATGGCTTGATTATCTAATGAACATTATGGACATTATGTACAGTAAATTATGAATAATGAATCAACACACAAAGGTCAGTTTTGATTTCAGGTTGAATTTAAACCCCCCAGATCTCGTTCCTCTTGGCCACAATATGCATTTACAAATTAATCCCACTGGACACAAAATTAGTCACCTGTGACTGAAATGTACCTGATAGTTTGTGATTCAGTTTGGCATAGACTGGACAAGTGTATATGTAGGCCAGGCCACATCAGTGTTTAGCCACTCTTGTGGAACTTCACAGTTGGGCCAGATTTGGTGGATGCCTTTCCTGACACAATTCCGAGGAAATTTTCCTCTAGACTGGAGTTTTTACCAATGCTGGTAGACTCATTTGACTGTATGCTTCCATACACCTGCAAATTCAGCTACTTCCTTTAACTCTGGCTTTCAGCACACTCAAATGCAATTACTCCTTTTAGCCGATCAGTAACATCTGCTTTAGAACCCTTTTCCACTCATCAAATGAGACAGTCACTGCACTGTACCACCTCTTCTCAATCTATGAATCCCATCATACCCCCCAGGTATTTATAGCCCCATCATCCTCAACGTCATATGCAGAAGCCTAAAGGTACTACCACCTTAAAAATGCAGAGTGAGCCATTTTTCAAGGCTGATATCAAACCTTAAAAACTTATCCAGTATAACCAAAAGCTAGCAAGCTTGACCACATGTTCATTGATTTCTCCGTTTGCACGTCCATTCTTTTGTGCATTTTTTATTCAGTTATTGTTGCATAAAGGGAAGATAACGATTTTAGGTATGTATGGGTAGTGGAGCAGGCTGGATGTGTTGGACAGAGAGCTGTTAATCAATCTGCTCATTAGCTACACATTTCTCAAATAGGCCTGATCAGTGTTTTTAATGCTATGTCTTATTATATTTATACCCTAGCTTTTTCATCAAGCCTTGCTGTATGTTCAATATCACATTAAGTTTAGTCTTATACATTTATCAGCCTTTCACAAAAGATATCATGCACAAAAAAGATACCTTGGCAAGTAAAATGATCCTAAAACTACTTGATATATCTTATATTTCTGATTATATTATATTATATTATATTATATTATATTATATTATATTATATTATATTATATTATATTATATTATATTATATTATATTATTATTGTTTTAATTGATTACAATATACTTGTACTATATAAAATATCTGTAAATAAGATACACAAGCATGCTAAAATCTCAAAATGAGAATTTTTGGATAAATATTAACTACACATAGGTGGATTTTCCAAGATTTTACGATTTCAGACTGAAATGAAAACCTCTAGCTGGTGGTGTCTGAGTAGTCAGGAAAGTGAGAGATCTCTGAGGGGTGGAAATGCAAAAAGAACAAAATCATGAATTCTCTTAAACGTGTTCGCCTGACAGATGCAGCACTGTGCAGAGGAATATTACTTAACATTAAAAGGTAGTTTAAGGCCAGAATGCCCCATTTACAATTTCAGAGCATTTTATCCCACATGGAATTACTAGTGTGTTACAGGTTCCCCTCACATATTGTAGAAATATAGTGCAATGCCTTATGTTCTACCCTTGAATGGACATCAAACCATATCACTGAAGCAAATGGACTGAAAGCACCACAGGTACTGGTGGCCTCTTGTATTACCTTTCAAGGCAGGATAATAATATAACAGATGAACAGTGCTAAACTGAATATACTGAGTGTTAGGGTCCCTTGAAGGATCATTGGGTACACACCAAGCAGCATAACTTCAATTTGCAGAGAAATGTGGGATTCTGCTGAAATACTGAAATGTGTTTAGGCCTTATTCAGTCCTAGCCATAATGAGAATAACTGCAAAATCTGCTTAGTATAAATGTTTTACTTTCATATTTGTGTTTAACATTTTTCATCTCAGCAGAGAACAGCAAAGTATCTAATAAGCCTTAATGAAAAGAGCTAAATGTGCCCTCAAGTATCATTTCATTTGTTGCGAGTTATTTCTTTTCACAGAAATGAGCAATAGTTCAGTTTTACATTTGTTTGCAGTTCTGTGACACAATCTCACAGATCCCCACATCACATGTCGTAAATAATTTTGCTGAAGGTCGGCGGAATTTTTAATCCGTCTTCTCTTATCAGGAATTCCAGTCGTCTTCTTTGTCGAGCTTCTCTTATCACAGAGAGCAAACAATGTCTGTATCCCGCTCCCCTTATCCACCACCCTTTAATCCACTTCATTAGTGAGCTCTGCAGACTGAGAGCAGTCTCACAGGCACGAACATGCACAACAAAAAAGAGGTGCACAAATTACACATCTATCATCCACTGCATGTTCAGGTGGCTTTAGAAGCAGCACCGTACACTGGGTGGTTTTTGCCCCTGAGGGTATTTATTGTGGCCCTACTGAAACACTGGGTCTCAGGCTTAAGACCCAGCTCAGCCGTGTGAGGTATGTGATCGGAAGAACACAACTGTGATCTCATGGGAGTCAGCCTTTTTTCTTAATCACCATGTACACCACAGACAATCAGGCATTTATGTGATCGTAAAACAGAGGCAAGGATTTAGTGTTTTCCACTGAGTGCATACAAAACACAGCCATTTGTTCAGGGTTTTAAAAAGAAATGGCTGGCTGCATGTCACTGGTAACAAGCAGGATTGATTGTACATATTTTAGGGGTTAATACACTTTTCAAATCTAACCTCTAGATATAACTTTGGATGTTTTACTTATTAAAAATTACTCTAGGATCCCAAAAATCACAAACCCGACCGTTGTCCAGTCAACTAAGCAAATTCCCACCCCCTCTCCAATCTGATGGATGTACCCAGATACTTAATGTAGATCAATGACATGGGTTACCAGAGGAGCTGTATTTTGTATATTAATGGAACATTGCTTTATTTTGTTTCTATTGGTTTAGTCATAATTAAATGTCCCCACAATGTAACGAGCCTATGTTTTAAAATGGTGTATAAAATCAAATCTAAAGCCTAAAACACGACAGAGGTTATAAAGGTTTGATATGTTTGGAGACAGTGACTATATGCATAGGAGAATAAGCCAAAAGATACTTACTAGACTATATCAACCTAGGACAATTATTTATAATAAAAAATAATCATCATCATTTTACATATTCTTAGTTTTAAAACGCTGAGTAAAAATGTAATTTAAATTCACCAGATTTCTGACATTTCCAGTTCAGCATTCCATCTACCATTAAAATGTCAATGATTTTATTAATATAATAAAAAGACGGGCAGTTCCAATTTCAAGTAACTATAAGTAGTAGGTACTAACCAAGTAACTTTGTAAACGATCAAACAGCCAGACAGGGATGAGACCACATAATATTCAGTGGTTGTATGAGCCCATAATTAACATTTAAAGGAATATTCTGTCAAGTAAGAAAAAAAGTCCTGCGGCTATAGTCCAGTTGTTAGTCCCTAAGCATACCCCTGGGCTAGCTCCAGTTCTGAAAAAGCAGAGACGACTGATGTCAATATGGTATCAATACACAGTAGCCTGCATTTAGGTAAATTATGTTAAATTATGTTTAACCCTCAGACTGTTCATAGTTTCAGTGGAAAATCATTATTAAAAAAATATATATATATTTCTTGTGAAGTACCACAGGGATCCGTTTTAGGGTCTCTGCTTTTCTCTTTGTACATGTTACCTCTGGGTGATGTCATTAGGAAACATGAAGTTAACTTTTATCCCTGTGCTGATGACACGCAGTTATACATCTCTACTCCTTTAGATAATCTAGACTCGGTAGAAAGACTTAGAAGCTGTGTGTCACATATTTCTCAGTGGATCTCACAGAATGTTCTATAACTAAATCAGGAAACAACTGAAATATTGTTTCTCAGTACTAAAACTCAAAGAACAATGCTTTATGACAAAGTTGGTTCTTTAGCTACTAATGTAAAACCTGAAGTATGAAACCTGGGCGTGATCGTAGACTCTGCGCTCAAGCAAGACAACCCTTTTTAACTAGCTTTTTATCATTTAAGAAATGTTGTTAAAGTTCTGCCTTTTTGTCTCATGCGTTCATGCGTTTGTTACAAGCAGAATGGAATGTGCCTGTGTATTTATATGTGTATGTGTATATGTGTGTATGTAGTACTAGTAGTATGCCTTCCTATTGCTGATGTCAACTATCTGTGAAGCACTTTGAGCTGCCAATGGTATGAAAGGTGCTCTATAACCTCCTGAGATCCCAGCGTCCTCATATGAGGACATTACATTTCTGCTTCTCTGCACCATGATACTTTTTAAAACATTGACCCAAAACAACTTCCTGTACAAAGACAACGTTTCGTTTTTATACTTGTTAGGTCCTACTAATCACAAATAGCTAGGAGAAATTCAAACTGCACACCAATCAGTGTCGTTGTTGTTGTTGTTGTTGTTGTTATCATTATTATGATTATTATTATTGTTGTATGAAAATCATGACTTGGTGGAGGTATTTGTGACCTAATGTCTTAAAATATGTTTGTGGTGATATTGTGGACATCATGGCTGGACACTGTGTTACTCAGCAGTATTATATTCTATTCAGCTAGGTGAGCAAAAGGCAGAAGTGGTTAATAGGAGCAGCCCCTTTTTTGGTCAAAACAAACACAAGGCCATCAAAAACAGTGACATCTGGTCACCTTAATTTGATTTCCAAACCCAACAGCCATTTAATACAAGTTTTTTACAAATTAAGTACATTTTTCAGGAGTTTGAGGAGATTAGATATATGATAATCCACTAATTATACTAAATGATGCTTAAAAAGGAGCTGCTGGTGTTCACACAACAATGAAATGACCACCCCAGAGTCCACACGTCAACATCACTAAATGTGTTTGGGATTACTCTGATAATTATAAGCAGAAATTACAACCAACAGACTGAAAAAACTATCCCTGTAGATTTCTTTGAAAAACTGAAATTAAGTCTCCTGAAAAGGATGAAAGCTGTAATAAAGGCAGGGGCTGGACTCATCAAATAATGAGAGGAAAACTTCAGAAAAAATAAAACTGTCGTATTCAGTTGTTGAGGCTTCTATGTAAAATGTTAAATGGCTCCTAATGGTCATTTTGATTGGGCATTAAATAAATGAAGGGTGGTCTCTGGGTTTTATATGGTGTATTCATTGGAAAAGAGTGGGACAGACCTACTACACTTAAGTTTGACTATAACTAGACCCACTTGGGAGAAAAGAAAAATACCTTAAAGCAGAGCATTTGCTGAACTTTGGCTGCCTGCTGACCTCAGCTTTATAGCTGCCAAAAGACTGGAGGCAAATAATAGCAAATCAAAGTTTCTCACTAGTTTCCAGCCATCATAGCTTCACTTTCCCTCACTTAGATATTACAAATACATTTCATTTCAGTTTGGCCACAGTTGTCCTCTACATCATGTGATTTTTACCTCAGCAGTAGCTTCTTATAGCGGACAAGTAAAAACACTTTAGCCATAGCTAGAGTTGAAACCCCATAATTGGCTCTTCTGTGTGTGGAATCATGAATTCTGTCTCACACCCCAGGTACGGTCAGAAATGGATAATAACATTCTGACCTCAGCAGGATTTGCCACTGTCCACTCTCGCAACATGAAAATATCTAGCTCATAATTATGACAGCACGAGACCTCGTCCAACATACTGGGCTTCGTATATCGTGAATTACATGTTGTAGCCTTGCATGATTCTCCAAGACACCTCCAGGTCCAGTCACAGTGAATAATTCATGTTTCATTAGTGGAGAAGCAAATGAATTCCAATATTTCCATACATGTATAATGTGAACAATTACCCTCTGTGAATCATTCACCATGGTCTCTTAAGAGACAGTGTGAAAGAAATCTACTGGGTGCCAATTTTTCTTCTCAGCCTTACTGGATTTTCTCATGTTGTGTTTTATGTTGTCAGCTTAGTGTAATGTTATTCCTGCTGCGCACTAATGAAGTACTGAACAAACAGTCCGTGATTATACTGTATATTTTACAAAGATAAAGGCCATCTTGATTTATAGTTTATTTTAAAACTTTGGTGTCAAACACAGTATATACATTCAAACCAGTCAAAGCATGTGACTGCTGTATAAGTTATTTATGTTATATGCATAATCTTTCTCTGAAGCTTCATCATAAATGTATGTGTGTGTGTGTGTGTGAGAGAGAGAAAGAGAGAGACTGTCATTTGAAACCATATACAGTACTGTGTAAATGTCAGAGACCACCTTTTATTTACTTAGTTTGCAATCAAAATGACAATTAAATTCCAATTAGAAAGCTGATTAGACATAAAACAATGCATTTGCATAAAGAAGAGGAAGGTCAAAGGGAGATAAATGAAAAATGGATTTTCAAAACTAAAAGATGTGCAGACAATAAGACATGCTGCATACAAAAACGTTCATTATTGGAAAAACAGCACTTTAAACCTGTAACCTTGAGAGAAAAGGTGGGTTTGTCTATCTTTCTACCGTGAGAAGACAAAGAATGTGAATCTGTGAATCTGAAAATTTGCAAACTAGACTATATGATGAGTGCAATGCACTGTCCAGCCCAGAGTCCAGACATCAACATAGTTAAATTTGTTATGGTTTAGTTTGCAAGATGCATAAAATGCAACTAGCTACAAAACTTTGGGAGTGCAGAAAAATGTCCCTGCAAAAAAAATGGAAGCTGTACTAAAGGCAATGACTAGCAGAGAGAGAAATTCTAATAATATTTTATTGTTGAGGCGGTATAAGTTCACTATACTTTTCTGTATATATTTCTGTATATATAGTTCTGTAAATATATTGTGATGTCAGCATGGAGTAAAAATACATAGGAAACAAGTGCTGTTTTATTGAACACAGCAGCATTGCTGTGTCTGGTCCACTCACTCTAGCACAACACACATTAACACACCACCACATCAGTGTCACTGCGGTGCTGAGAATGATCCACCACCCATGTAATATCTGTTCTGAGGTGGCCCTGGCCATTATAGAACAGGATAAACAGGATACACAGAGATTCAGATGGACTATAGTCTGTAACTGTAGAACTACAAAAGGCTCCTATCGGGTAAGTAAAGCTGACGAATGGACAAGGAGTATAGATGCAAAGGAAGAGTGTGGCTCATGGGTGCATGTTCCCTGTTCTTTTAAAAAAATGCACATTTCTATATTGTGTACTCACATATTTAAGATAAACTAATGGTATGAAATTTGCCATTATTAAAAATAAATGTGCCTATAACGCTTCCACAGAATTCCATAGAACAGCGTTCTTTAAATTCGAGTCCTAGAGAGGGCCAGCGTCCAGCACAATTTGGCAACTTCCCACATACAGTGTTTCTGCTCATTTACTGGGCATGTTTGAGCCAGCACATCACCAAGCTGCTGGACACCAACTCTTAAGAACCAAAACTGCAGAACCACCTTTAATGTGTTTGCAAGCCCCCCAGTAAATGGTTTCTTTTTAACAAATGTGACATCAGGAACCTATTAAAAGAACCTTTCACATGGCATAAAGCTTCAACACCAATGAAAGGTTACCACTACAGTTGTAGGTACAAGAACTATTAAAGAGCCTTTGGTTTGTAAGACTGCAGGACAGCACCAACGATTCCAGACCACCAGTTTCCTCAGATGTCAACTGCTCATGTTTGTAGCACACATGTATTTCTCCTGGGAACATGACTTTTAAATTCCCATAACAAGTCTTCAGTGTTGTAGCACAGTGATCATCCGTGACATTTATGAATAAGAAAAAAGCCAGTGGAATGTCAGTGTATCTATTTGTAGGTTTGCCTGCGGAGCACAGACATGCTTAAGCTCGCGTGCTGCCTCTTATCATCCATGCATGCCTGAATTCACACAAACATACAAGGCAATTAATGAGTTAGCTGGTAGGAGCTGCATGCATACGGTCTTAGACAGAACATTGCACTGGTGTGATAAAGGCTTCTCTGCAGGCTCCTTGTAGGAGTAAATGTGGTCTTATGACAAACAATAAATATAGGTGTAGCAAATTCTTTAGTTAAGCCAAACATTATGTCAGACTCCCACTGTCAACATAGCCTAAATCTACTTAGTAATGTTCTGTAAATTTTTCAGAGGATGAAACATCTCTAATACGGGCAGAAATGTATGCTCAGGTGATTCATGCTTATGATTCAGCCTGTCTGCCGCTTTGAGGATCAGCCTTGTGCTTCTACCTCAGTTGCTCTGTCACTAATGACTGGTTTTAAATATTGGGATGTTGAATGAAAAAGCTCCAGGTACCACCATGTTGTTGTTTTTCATCTCAGGGAGCCCACTCTGGCATCAAGTAGGGTTTTTCACAGATGTTCTTGACGGTCGCTTTAACATCTGCGGTCATGCAGTCATTTGAAAAACTGGGATTCGCTCACCTGAAGAGCATCACAGGACACCTGCTGGACCCCCTGCAGTTTGCCTAGAAAAACAACACTGAACCTGAATGGTGTTCATGAAAGCACATCATAGAGGATGCTGCAAAAAGTATTACAGCCCAGCCCATTTCCAGTTTTCCCAAGATCACTGGAATGTTTTGCAATACTTCTGGAAAAGAATGTTCTGATGGTATTGAAGTGTGTTTTGTGCAAATGCACAACATTAGGATTGAGAGAAAACAGACACTGCACACACCAAAATCAAAAACCCCTATCAACTATGAAGCATGGTGGTGGGAGCATTTGCTCTCTCAGGGTCTGGATACCTTGTGATCATTTAGAGAGCAATTAACTGGAATGTGTATCATTCCAACAACATTTCACATTTAATTTTAGGGGGTGCAGTCCATGTCCTCAAGCTGGAGAGTTGAGTTATGCCATAAGTCCACAATGACCTAAAGGACACAAATAAAACAAGCAAGGAATGGTTGAAAGAGAAGACCTGGCCAAGTCAGAGCCCTGTCCTTATTTGAGATGCCGTGGTATGTGCTATGTCCCGAAGAAGGCTGTGCAAGCAAGGCATCCCAGAGGAGCTGAACCACATTTGCAGGAGAATGGTCCAAAACTCCTCCTCAGCTTTCTTACTTGCAGCTACAGGAAACATTTGATGGAGGTGATCACTGGTAAAGGGGGTCTACTTTTTCTAGGCTGCAATGTGGCGTAAAACGCCTCCTTCAGCTAAACAGGGACTTCTAAAGACAATAATGAGACGGCCCAGGTGGGGTTTATTAAGGCTGGTGCTGAAGTCTGCAGGATAACTTTTAATAGTACACCAAAGAAATGAAATTAAGTGTCAGCATTCTGCTGATTATTCCAGTATATAAATCCCTTCACTACATTATAGGTTGCGCACTATACCACAAATAATGATTATTAAAAGGAATGACCGGGGTCATGTTATTGCTTTATGGTTAAGAAGAACTTTTGATTTTTTTTCTTTGCTCAGTAAACATTTCATATTATAAACTAGTCACACAAAATTAATCAAAGTATGCTAACTCCAGGATAGTAAATGGACATGTTAACTTCTGGTGGAACAGAGAAAAGCAAGTCTTTGCCTCCATTGGTTGGAACAGAGCAGTGATACTTTGGTTTGATGTATCTAAAGAAATGTATTGCGTTTTTGTTGTTTATAGTGGTGATAAGCCACAAAATGACAATTAAGCCAAACATCTGATAAGACTAATGCCTCTAAAAGCTCCTTAATAGAAACTTATTACATAAAGTAATTATGAATATGGGGTCTGATGCGGCCCAATTATTTTAACTTACTTATGGAGATGGAATATATGCAGTGCGTTGTAAGGGAAAAATGGACCCCAATGATAATGTATTTTTAAATCAGATTTCTAATATTTACCAGTTTAAACATTACATAGAAGACCCGTCTAGGTTTTCTAGTGGTTATTACAACCCCAACTCAGAAAAAGCTGGGACAGTATGTTTACTTTGACTTTTATTTCATTTGTGACTGTGTGAACCCAAGACATTTCTTGATTTGTCTGGTCAACTTCATTTCCTCTGCCCATCTTTGCTATTAAAAGTTTCGTCCTTTCATGGACACTGCTTCTGTACCAAATCATGATAACAATCACTGGTTGACCTCATCTGTTTAAAAATCACATCATTATTTCCTTTTTCTAACTTCATTACTAGCCCCAAAGTGCCCCATCACCCCGTTGTTTGGAACTGTTCCAAGGGCTGAAATGCAGGAATTCATGTATATTAAGAAATAAAATAAAGTTCACCAGACAACACATGAAATGTATTGGGTTCAAATTGTCTGCAATTAAATAAAAAAGTAAATTCTACAGACACGGCTTTGTTGCAGTTTTTAAAATGTCTGAACTAGAGTTGTAAATAACATTTCTATATTTGTGACATCAAAACACCAGGTTCTAATAACACTACTGTAGAGAAATCTGAGTCTACTCCACTACACACCATTGTACATCAATCCACGCTGAATGAATTTGTTTACATCTCAATGACAGAATTTAGCAGAGTATTTGGAAATAAAAGCTAACATTCCTCTTTAAGAGGTCCCCTAACTTTTAATACCTCTACTTCTTTGGCCTTTAATGTTCCAATACTGGGTTTACGAGTTTGGACCAGAGCCCAAACTAAGCTTGAGACAGAGAAGGAGGACTCTGGCCAGTGCTGCTGTGATCAAGGAAGCTGGAGACTTCCCATCACTCAGCAAGATAAAGCGTCCCTGGTAGAGTGGAAGGAAATGGGGCAGTGGTGAGATATGATACTTTCATTACAGGATGTTGAAAAGGGAAAATTAATAGGACATGCAATGGAGGTGTTGTGGGTATGGTCACTCTCCCAGACCTTTTCAAAACTCCATATTGTAATCTACTGTACATGGCAGGAAGTTTTTTAAACTTTTTTTCTAGAAGTGTAATAGAAGCTCTGTTTTTTAGATTCTAGTGTGGTTACTGTCTTCCCATCACTAGAACATTCATACCAGGAAGCTGGAAGGTGTACAAGTGCCTCTTCAGACGTATGAAGCCAGCCATTGCATCTTTTTTGAACTACTGGTCACAGACGAAAACATGGGAACATCAAGTGCTAGACAGAGGAAGAACATCAAGTGCTAGACTATAGAGGGAGACCATTCCAACACCAGACTTGTAATGATGAGGATGAGGAACTCTGCCATCTTTTCATCCCAATGAGAAAGAGAGCAATTGCATCCTCTGAGACCTGCACACACAGGAGGCGCATGGCACTTAAAGCTGAATGTGGAAGTAGGTGTGCTTCTTATTTCTCAGGAGTAGTTTGACCAAGTGGATACTGCAGGCATGAAAAATGAAAACTTCAATATTTGAAAGAGAATTCAATACCTGCAAATACCTGCCCTCTTTAGGTAGCAATAATTATGATGGCACCAGATAGGGCTTTTGTAAAGTATGGGTGATAGATAGTCTTTTCTTTAGAGTTCTTTTCTTTCTTTCCTTTTTTATGTGGTTGCGCCTGTTTGTTTGGGCACTTTGCACTTGGTTGAGCGATAGCTAGAGGGCAGGCACAGATGACGAGGTGAGGCTCCTTGGTTCCAGACATGACAGATGCTGATGCACCCTGACAGGAGCTGATAAGCTCCTATGGAATCCTCATGTCATCCACAGTGATGTGAAAGCGTTATCTCGAGACTGTGCTGTGTGTTTTTTCCCCTCTTTGTGCGTTCACTCCACCTCACCTAGGAGCCAGCTTCGGTGCCTCCTGCCCCGCGTTTCGCTCTGGGCTCTCCTGCTTGGCTGCCTCATGCAGCTTCTGAGTTGAAAATGATGATGGTTTAGATATCATCCTCATCACAACCATCACCTAGCCTTTACAATTAGCTTTGCCTGATAGAACATAACAGCTGCTGGCTTTTAATTTACTGGAGTAATTTGTAGACCTGTTAGCAAATGTTGTAATAATCCTGTTTATTAATTCTCCATTTATTAGAGTGTCTGTTATTTCTGAATGTTTTAAGGACATTTAAGATAATTGCATATTGTTCCGACGTGCTGCTGTTTTTATGATAAACCTGTTGACGTGCAGACTAACACTTAACTGCTAAATATAGTGCAGACTTAATGCGCTTGATGATCTTGATCTTTCAACAAATTCACTAGCAATAATATAACATCTGCTGCTGCTTCCCATTATTTAAATGAAATGCAAATATCTCTCATTACTCTTGAATAATGATGATTTAAATAGCATTTAAGAACTGAAGAAAAGTTTTAGCTGCCAGTTTTATGCCACAGTCTATTTTTGATTTTAACAGTCACCAGGTCATGGTATTAACTGGATAAATATGAGGTACAAATTTGCGTAACATTATGATTAGGATGCACCAATTCGGGCCCCAGGTTTGTTATATTAATGCCTTACCTACACCAGTGCGAACCATCAAACAGTAAGGACTTTGATATGAAGGTAGTTTAAGCTATGAAGTCCAAAATGGTGTGCGATTATTTTAGGTACATTGATGGTACATACCAAGACAGTCTAACTAAATTACACTGAAATATTCAACAGGTTTTTGAAACTAAGCTGATAAAAATACACTAAAACACTGTTTCTCATTTTACTGTTTTCCCCTGCTCCCAACACTCCTGATCCAGCATTCACCTCATTAACAAGCCTGAGTCGAAGTGGACATACTGAATCAAGAAAAGCACTAACGCATGCAGGACAGTGGGCCACCAGGACCGCGACTGAGAAACACGGTACTAAAATGTGCACACACAAAAACTTAATTTTGGGAAATGCAATAAAAACAAGAATCTATATTCACTTGAATCTTTACTGACAAAAGTAAAAAGCACAGAGAATATTTTTAATGTTCTGTTTGACTGTTTGTATTTTGAAATTATGAACAAATTTGGAAATTGATGGAACACACTCAAAAAAGTTGGCAGAATAGGAGTTAAAGGTTTATACAGTACATTTTGGTCCAGTACATTGTTGTGAAACATTTTACAATAAGCAGGTTAATTGGTAACATGAGGTGAGGGGATCCTGATTGGGTATAAGAGGAGCATTCATCAAATGGATGCAAGCATCTTTGCAAGTGTCTTTCTGTATGAAACTTTCGAGAACAGTTTAAAAGATTGCAAAGAATGTATGTATTTCACCATCTATGGTACATCGCATTGTGAAAAGGGAATTCAGAGAAATCTCAGTTCATGTAGGGCACGGCCCTGAACCACTGTCCTGAATGTGCATGACGTTCAAGCCCTCAAAAGGCATTGCATGAGAATCCTTCATACTACTACAGGACCTTCATATACATGGGCTCAAGAGTACTTCAGAAAACCATGGTCATTTGACACTGTCCACTGCTACGTTAAAAAATGCAACTTTAAACTGAAAAAGAAAGAAATACATCAGTTCTATACACTGTTAAATTGTGAAAATGTGTGCTGAGGTTAGATAAGTCTACATTTTAACTTTTTTGCCAAAGACAGGACCATCCAGACTATCAGTGATCACAGCTTTCATGTCTACAAGTAGGATAGTTTATGTGTAGCAAAAGAGAACAGTACAGGCCCAAATGCTTAACCCTACATTGAAGGAGTTTGGTGGCACTGTTATACTGTGGGGGGCTTTTTGCTGGCATTGTTGGGGTTTACTTGTTTTCTTTTTTTAATTTTTTCAAAAAGGATAATTTATGTCCTTTTTTGTATTCCCTGTCCCCTCAAATTGAGACTTGCTTTCCACCTTAGAGCAGCAGGCACCAAGTGTAGTCCTAATGACTTACCTTCCTGCAGAGTCCAGCCACAATTTCTACATCTGCTCCAGCTTAGTAACTGCAACCGAAGTCCCAGATCAGCTGGATCAGTAAGGGTGCAGGACAGGTTATTAGATAAAGTTGGAACTAAACTCAGCAGTGAACGGAGTTCTACGAGGAGAGCTGGTTAGCACTGCTTTAAAGTAAAGGGTCCCTCTTGACAATCACTGAATGGTTTAATATATGAGTATACAAATGACATAAATGATACGTTCTGAACTTCAACCACCACATCACAGGTATGGGTGTTGTTAGAGAACACTCTCCGCACCACCATTATAACTCTAGTTAAGGGAATATCTGTCGGAAAGATGGTATTACATCCCACCAATACGGTTCCAGAGACTTACAGTAGGTACGGAAAGTATTCAGACCCCTTAAATTTTTCACTCTTTGTTTCATTGCAGCCATTTGCTGAAATCAAAAAAGTTCATTTTATTTCTCATGAATGCACACTCAGCACCCCATCCTGACAGAAAAAAACAGAAATGTAGAAAATTTTGCAAATTTATTGAAAAAAGAAAAACTGAATTATCCATAAGTATTCAGACCCTTTACTGTGACACTGATATTTAACTCACATGCTGTCCATTTCTTCTGATCCTCCTTGAGATGGTTCTACTTCTTCATTGGAGTCCAGCTGTGTTCAATTAAACTGATTGGACTTCATTAGGAAAGGCACACACCTGTCTATATAAGACCTCACAGCTCACAGCGCATGTCAGAGCAAATGAGAATCATGAGGTCGAAGGAACAGCCCAAGGAGCTTAGAGACAGAACTGTGGCAAGACACAGATTTGGCCAAGGTTACAAAAGAATTTCTGCAGCACTCAAAGTTCCTAAGAGCACAGTGGCCTCCATAATCCTTAAATGGAAAAAGTTTGGGACAACCAGAACTGGCCGTCCAGTCAAACTGAGCAATCATGGGAGAAGAGCCTTGGTGAGAGAGGTAAAGAAGAACCCAAAGATGTGGGTGAGTTCCAGAGATGCAGTAGGGAGATGGGAGAAAGTTCCACAAAGTCAACTATCACTGTAGCCCTCCACCAGTCGGGGCTTTATGGCAGAGTGGACCGACGGAAGACCCGCATAGAGTTTGCCAAAAAACACATGAAGGACTCCCAGACTATGAGAAGTAAGATTCTCTGGTCTGATGAGACGAAGACTGAACTTTTTGGCATTAATTCTAAGCGATATGTGTGGAGAAAACCAGGCAATGCTCATCACCTGCCCAATACAATCCCAACAGTGGTGGCAGCATCATGCTATGGGGGTGTTTTTCAGCTGCAGGGACAGAATGACTGGTTGCAGTTGAAGGAAAGATGAATGCAGACAAGTCCAGAGATATCATGGAAGAAAACCTCTTCCAGAGTGCTCTGGACCTCAGACTAGCTCGAAGGTTCACCTTCCAACAAGACAATGACCCTAAGCACACAGCTAAAATAACAAAGGAGTGGCTTCGGAACAACTCTGTGACCATTCTTGACTGACCCAGCCAGAGCCCTGACCTAAACCCAATTGAGTATCTTTGAAGAGACCTGAAAATGGCTGTCCACCAACATTCACCATCCAACCTGACGGAACTGGAGAGGATCTGAAAGGATGGCAGAGGATCCCCAAATCCAGGTGTGGAAAACTTGTTGCATCATTCCCAAGAAGACTCATGGCTGTACTAGCTCAAAAGGGTGCTTCTACTCAATACTGAGCAAAGGGTCTGAATACTTACGACCATGTGATATTTCAGTCTGTGGGGTGCTGAGTTTACATTAATGAGAAATAAAATGAACTTTTTTGATTTTAGCAAATGGCTGCAATGAAACAAAGAGTGAAAAATGTAAAGGGGCCTGAATACTTTCTGTACCTACTGCATAGCCAAGGTGAACTGAAGCTCTTTAGCAGCTAGTGGTGCCCCAACACCTTTCTATTACACTGTATGTCAATTCTTCCTTTAATTGGTCACCCGTCTGTATATTGCCCATGCGTTTGGTATTCTGATACAGCAAGTGAAATTATTACAACAAAAGGCATATTTACTGATCACTGCAGTACAAGAGAAGGACGCTTAGATGAAATAAATTCAAAAGACTATTCAGGTTAAAAAAGCAAAACTGCACTCTTTTATTTCTTTAACATAAAAGCCTTTAAAGTGTAGAAGGTTGAGGGCCTTGTGGGTTTAGATTCCATATGTGAACTATTCCAAAGATGTGTAACCACATGATAAAACTTGCCAGCATATTCAAAGAAGAGGAGGTATGCTTATGCATATGACTGTGTGTGTGTGTGTGTGTGTGTGTGTGTGTGTGTGTGTGTGTTTTCATGTCATGTGTGTATGAAGAAGCTTTAAGAATCCTCTGTGGCAGCCAACCGGCATTTTGAAATGAGTGTGGGTCCTTAACCAAGTTTAAGAAATTATGACATAGCCAATTCAACTTCATGTCAAGAATTAAAAGAATAAGTATGTGTTTGAATAATATTGGACATTATGATCAGTTGAGAGTGCATGAAATGCATACTTTTATAAGTGATATGCTACACAGAGACTTAACAATTTGTATAGACGTTCGTGACTTGAGCATTTGTAGCAGTTAGCAGAACTACAGTACGTGGAAGTAGTAATGATAATGGCACTTGAGGATGTAGTTTATCAAGGTTCAAGTCTGTGATTAGCTCTTTGTGTTGGAGACATGAGTGCTGCTCGATGGGCTAATCAGCTCTCGTTTCATGAGTGCATTCAGTGAGCTCTATGCAACAAGGCTTGGTTCAGAATAAAGAAAATATTCTATACAAGCAAAAGCGAGGTTACATAAAGGTTCAGTGTACTACTAACTACTAAAAGCAGGATTGTGTTATTTGTTCAAAAACATCCCTCTTTACTATAGGTAAACTGCACTTCATTATTTTGAAGCACATCTCAGCAGAAAACAGGAAGGTCTTATCAACGTATCGTGCTCCATACCGGCCATGCGGCTATTATTATAGCTTGGAGCGGACAGAAGAAGTCACGCACCAGCAACCAGCAACAGAAGGATCTGGGTAACCTACATGAGCCATGGAGAGGGAGAACCAATGGATTGTCCAACATGCATGGTGTGACCCAACAGTCAGGATTACGGACATTCAGTGAGCAGCAATGCCCTCTCTGTGTCATCCTGTTACTGCTACTGTCATTGGCAGACGACTGCACGACACAGGACTACATGCACACAGACAGTTATGATGACTGCCCTTAGCACTACGTCAGCTTCACCAAAGACTGCGAAGGCGTTGTGCCAGACTCTCAGGAGTGACTCCAAATAACATCAGCTCATCTTTAGTGATGATCCAACTTTTGTCTTGTATGTGGAGGCACCGTGGTTAGAGGCAAGATGAATGGTTTGTTGTCACCCATTTCAGTCTAAAGTTTTCATCATTTATTTTTCCTGGTAACCTTTATCTTTCTTCCCAATAGCACTGCAGTCTGACTATATATATACACACACTGTATATACTCCATCCAAACTAACTTAAGGTTGACAGAGACAAAAAGACAAAAGTGTTGTTTCTGAAGGCATTTTATTTCACCCACTTGAAATAAATGTGCTTTGCCTTCCTGACATCAGTCTCAGACCTTTTAGGGCAGAACATATATAAAGTTACAGCAATGATCCTCCCCAAATGTAAATGTATATAAATACATGTATTTATATACATATATACATGTATCTGTATTTACATACAGAGGTGCTATACATCCCTGGACATGTAGTTCCAGGGATGTATAGCACCTCTGTCATTCTGTGATTGAATTCCAGGAGACAAGCTGCTGTCCATGATGAAATGACAGCCAGACATGCCGAGTGTCTGAGCGTCTGAAGGTAGGGAGAGGGTGAGTTGAGTGTCATTTAGCTATTAACTGTATCTAGCAAGTGGAGGGAAAGTCATGGGAAGATATTGAGGCACCAATAATGCAGGTATAGAGGAAAAAGATGAGGACCTGACAATGAGCTGTTTGGGACTCTAGTGCTAGTGGAGAGCCTCCATGGACTGATCTGGATTCTTTTCATGTTACATATATATATATATATATATATATATATATATATATCTTTTCAAAAAGTACTTTAATGAACAGCACTAATGAAATGTTTTGTAATTGCACATATTAACCGTGTCTGTGTACTGTGTGTCTTTGTATACAAATATGAATCATGTGCATCTATTTCCAGGTAGAGTAAAAGGGGCATTAGGTTTTGTTTTGAACTCAAATAAAGCCTGAGAATTTTTAGTCTGATCAGCCTGATACAGCCAGACCCAACCCAGCACTCAACATTGTATTTTGAGTCTGAACCAGTACAACAAAAATATGAATGACTCATGAACCACCCCGTCATCCATCATAGTGCTGAATAAAACCTTACAGGAAGGCACCAAACAGCACTGAAATATTCCATTTTTAAATGTATATCTTGAATTAATTTATTCGTGTTTTTTGAATAACATCGCCAAGATTTTTAGTCTGGATTAACTTTTTCTACTTCCTTACTTCTAACTTTCCTGTATTTCCTTAGATCATATTAATATATGATAATACAGAACAAAAACATATTTGGTCAACTAAATTAAACATCATTTTGGCTGCACCAATCTGTACCTTCTGAACTTATTTGCATCCTTTGTCTCACTAGTGCCTAGGAGGTAGAGTGCCAAATTCCTTTGAGGTTATGGAAGTCACAGGAAAGAACAAAGCTGGCCTCAGCAGGGGAAAATGTAGCTCATAATCTACATTAATAATCCAAAACGAGGTCTGAGCCTGAGCGTAACCAAGCTGTTAGGAACCTGTCATATTATGCCAAATATTAAGCTCTAAGTCAAGTGTGTCTTTGGACTCTATTTTTGCTACTTTAAAGAAGCAGGAAGTGGTGTTAATTAAATTAGGTGAGTATCTCCTTAAGGTTTATCTTTCCTTTGTGTGTGCACAGGAAAAGCATCCAGTGTTTATACACGCCTCTGGACCTGTAAATGGGAAATAAATAAAGTGGCTCAACGACAAACCGGAAGTTTCTTCTGCTGGACAGGGGAAGGGGAGGGGCTGTGTGCTTAACTCCACATGTTGTCAAGAAGGAGAGATGGCCAAGAAATAGCCAAAGAGGGAAGATCTGAATAACAAAGACTGAGAACTAAGTTCTTAGATCAAGAAAGGGGCACAGACTTCCTATAGCTGTTAAAGTTGGTTTCCTGTTCCTATTCAGCTTGTTGTTAGAATGGTGGTGTAGTTACTCTCTCGACCTGCCTAAAACACACCCAGATCTTCATTTGTTAACATAGACACAACTAATCTGGCAACTTATATTCTTTATTCTATAGAAACAAAAATACCTTCTCTAAGGTGAATGGTAAGAGCCTTTGTGACTCCTCATACTAACCTACAGGAAGTGATTAAACTGTTGGAACCACCAGATGGACCCAGCCCAGATAGACTGTATCTGCTTTTAAGGAGTAGGCACTACTGATACTAGTGCTTGAACGAACTGGCACCGTATGCCTTAGATAATGCAGCTGTTCATTCCAGGATCTGCACTGGTGCCAGAATGAAACTGCAGCACTGATGGAATGGGAAATAATGGAATAATGGAATAAGAAGAACAGCCTAACTGCAGCTTTGTGATGGTGTTTTTACTGCATGGCACTCTTGTTATGTGGTTTGTTGCCAAAAGCCACAATGTGCATGTTTTACACCGTTAACGAACAGCTGGTAATATACAGAACTACATCCAGATTTCTTTGTTCTGTTGATTGTTTATGCAAAACAGACAACAACTGTTCATCTCAGCATTACTAGCATTTGAGATTTTAGGTGTTACAGATACAAGTCTTAGCTATGCGACAAAACAAATATGGTATCTGTGTAGTACTTCAAAGTGGGGTATTATATTGAGCTACCATTCTGAGCCACTTCATGACCGTCTGGCATGACACAATTGCAGGTTTTGGCGATGTTGACATGGTGTTAAGGGCGGTTGTTATAATTGTGTACATGTAATCCCATGTTGTGTAGTCGTATGTCACTAGTGCTGGCAAAATTGCAGGAACTCTGTTTTGCGGGTTTCCCTTTAAGAACATATAGAGGATTCAACCCTTTCTTCTAATACAGGCTATCCCAGGTTCTTGATCAGTCCTTCGTCATCCTGAGGCTGGAGGCTGCATCAGGTCATTGACGCAGAATGCAAATTCATAAATAGAACAGAATTAGCTCGATTTGACTCACCAAGGCCCACAAAGTTTACAGAAGACAAGCATCAACACTCAACAACTTCTTCCAAACCACAGAGTCCCCTGTTGCTGACAAATGCTGACAAAAAGCACATCTTTTCAAAAAGTATTTTAATGAACAGCACTAATGAAATGTTTTGTAATTGCACATATTAACCGTGTCTGTGTACTGTGTGTCTTTGTATCCAAATATGAATCATGTGCATCTATTTCCAGGTAGAGTAAAAGGGGCATTAGGTTTTGTTTGAATGTCTGCTATCGTGGCTGTTGGGTCACTCAGGTACAGTCATTGCTTGTGTCATATGCACAGCCATGTGTAAAACTCAGCTATTTGCATATCTCACAATGTCAAACCTGGCCACGATAGTTTAATTCCTGTTGATTTATTTCTTCTGGGTGCAACTATTTGTGCAACTATTCTTTTGATGGTGAGTATATTTATGGATGTAATTACAATCAGAATCGGGTTTATTGGGCAAATATGTTGACACAAACAAGGAATTTGGTTTTGGCGGTTTGTGTCTCTCTAGTACAGTAACAATATACACATAACTTACTGACAGTCCACAATATACACAATAAATAGACAAAAATACGGAAACTACTTAAAAGCACTGTGCCAAAGCAGCCAAACCATGGCACCATCATAGCAAAAAAAAGAAAAAGTTTGGTAACGATGAGTTTAAGAATAAGTAACAATGTAACACCAGCTATTAGTTTAGCCCTTTAACGTCCTCACCAATAATGTTAGCTTAGCATAGACACCTTTAGCACCTTTAGTAACACCATACTATTTGGTAACGCTTTTTTTTTTTCATAATTTTACCTTTTTTGTGTAAAGTTACATAATTCTATTCATTAAAACCTCTGAAACTTTAATATGCTAAAATAAAGCTTGCCTTCCACCTAAAACAATCCACGTGTGCTGAGAGATTTACTTTGTTGCTTGCCTCCTTTACAGATGAGAACAGTTAAGGCATCTCTTTTGAAAGGCTCAGTGACCTCTAGCGGATTTGTTTAGCCTAACACACCTCTGCTGATTGGTAGAGAAGTTGCAATCAGGCTAAGTTCAACACCTTCTTCATTAAAACACAGTGACTCAAAATGTGTTCTACCAAAAAGCTGTAGGGCTAGTAGCTAGTAGTAGTAATCGTGTTAATTAGATTTTTCATTGAACTACTTCTTTACAGTGAAGCCAAAAATTCATACTGAGAAGCTGAGGTGCCATAAGGTACCCTAACTGCTGCACCATTTACCTTGTTAAAGGAGCACGGAATGGAGGGATGTATTTGGTTTGCTGGTTTGCCATTAATGACGCATTAGACAAGCACGTCTGCTGAACGTCACAACTGTAAATGCTCTGAACTTCACTATATATTAGTATATCAAAATTTATTCTATTTAATTTTGGACAACTGGTCAATTTGGCACAAATTATTTACACAATGTAATTGCCAGATGCCATTTCAGGTGGCATTAAAACCTAAATGCCAAAGAAAAATGCAGTCACATGGCGTTGGCATGAAAATAATATCAGATGCATTATTGCAGTCATGTGTTTGTGTGTATTTGTTTGTGTAATCAATATGCAATTCAATGTGTTGCGCCACACGCTGACCATCTGTTGTAGTGCTAAGGTGGAAGCTGAGTTGTGGCTTGCTCATTTGATCAGCCTTGGAATATTCATGTGTATTTGCATGCCACTGCTTTTCCGCAGAGAGCTGTTAAACGATAGGGAGTCTGTACTGAGTCCGCTCGTTTTTCTCCCCCCTGTTCTGCTGCTGTGGGCGCAACTCTGCCCCTTCCCAGGGCTGCTCAAGTATGCGCACGCATGCTCACATGCAAACAAACATCCACACGTACCCACTATATCACTCACTAATACACACACACACTGCCTCTGTTTACAGTGGCCTTCACGTTGGCTTCCTCCCCATGGTGAGCTTTCCTCTCGGTTCCCCTGCTCACTAGCCGTGCAGAACACTTCAAATGGCATGGAATATTTAATTAGCTCTGCCTCTGCTGATAGTCTTATCATGGCTGACTCTTAACTTAGGCCATTTGCATGTCTTTTTTAACAGTGGGGTTCAGAGACTCTCTTCAGGGGATAGAAGCAGTCAGGTCCCTTAAGCTCAACCCCCAACCCCCCACCTCCAAACACATCTTCAGCAGCACCACCCACCCACACTGCATTAGCATACCTTTGAATACTCCGACAGCTTTCACTGAGCTTTCAGCGCTTCCTGAGGATGCCGGAGGTATTGCGTCAATACAGACAGCTCTGATGCTCCTGAAAACATTTTGGGAACCTATTATATGCTTTTGGAAGAAAACTTCTGGGAACTGACACAGTGCTGTAGGCATGCTCACACCCAGAACTTATAGAAACACACCAGCGGGTTTGACCTAATCACTAAATTCCAAATCTCTAGTAGAAGTTTTCACATGCAATAATTTATCTGTACTTGGGACAGATGAAAAAACCTTCTCAGCACATTTAGAATAGAAGCCAATGGGAAGGTTGAGCATCTACTTCAGCATCTGCCTTTTGACTTCTTTTATAAATGTGCAGTCATCAGGTCTCAGACATTTATTGACGACAATCACTCACAATTAACTATAGTGCTGTGAGTTTGAGATTTCAATCATCCACTCATCTTCTAAACTACTTTATCTTTTTGGGTGCTGGAATCAATCCCAGCATTCAATGGGTGGAAAGCAAGAAACACCGTGGACAGGCTGCAAGTCTCAGACACACAGACAGACACAGTTACACTTGTAGTTACAATGTAGTGAATCTCCAATTCACCTGCCTGCATGTTTTTGGACTGTGGGAGGAAACCTGGGCACCTGTAGGAAACCCACACAGACATGAGAAGAACATGCAAACTCCACAGACAACGAGCCCCAGACAGGAACCGAACCCAAGCGTGAGGTGACAGCACTACCCACCACACCACCATGTCATGCCAAGTCAGAGATTTCTCTTTGTTTAATTGATTTTCACCTAAAGGAGCAAACCTGTGTGCTAGTAAACCTGAAATACTATTTTAAATTGATCCTACTACTCGGATAACCTCACCATTAACTGCACTGTGTTGCAGTTATAAGCATTATATCATTCTCTGGTCAGGGTATTCTGAAAATTCCCAGGGCTATCTACTCTGAGATGGTACCCTGTCACTGTAGCAAGTTTTTTACTGCAGCAAAACCTCACTAAAGCGCAGTGGAGCTCCAAAACATGATGACTTAACATGAAATAAGGAGAATTGAGGTGGCACATCCTGTCTGGTCCTGCCCCTGTTGTTCCCTGACCGTTTCTCTTTGTGTTTTCCTCTTGTCATGTGCATTCCTGCCATGTGCTTTCATCTTGGTTATATACAGTGGGGTGCGAAAGTTTGGGCAGAGTTGTTCATTTTCCTGATTTACCTTGATTGTTTGGATAAAAAAAGTCCGTTAAATACATCATATAGGGGACAAACACAGTGATATTTGTTGTTTATATGATTTACAGAAATTGTGCAATAATTGTCTAAACAAAATTAGGCAGGTGCATAAATTTGGGCACCAAAAAAAAAACCTTTAGTAGATCCTCCTTTCGCAGAAATAACAGCCTCTAAACACTTCCTATAGCTTTTAATGAGAGTCTGGATTGTGGCTGAAGGTATTTTAGACCATTCTTCTTTACAAAACATCTCTAGTTCCTTCAGGTTTGATGAACCGAGCATGGACAGCTCTCTTTAAGTGACACCACAGATTTTCAATAATATCCAGGTCTGGCGACTGAGATGGCCATTCCAGAACGTTGTACTTGTTCCACTGCATGAATGCATTAGTAGATTTTGAGCAGTGTTTAGGGTCGTTGTCTTGTTGGAAGATCCAGCCCTGGCGCAGCTTCAGCTTTGTCACTGATTCCTGGACATTGGTCTCCAGAATTTGCTGATATTGATTGGAATCCATGCGTCCCTCAACTTTAACAAGATTCCCAGTCCCTGTACTGGCCACACAGCCCCACAGCATGATGGAACCACCACCAAATTTTACTGTAGGTAGCAGGTGTTTTTCTTGGAGTGCTGTGTTCTTTTTCCTCCATGCATAACGGCCTTTGGTATGCCCAAATAACTCTATTTTAGTTTCATCAGTACACAGCACCATGTCCAAATGTGCTTTAGCATACCTCAAGCGGCTCTGTTTGTGATGTGGGTGGAGAAAAGGCTTCCTCTGCATCACTCTCCCATACAGCATCTCCTTGTGTAAAGTGCGCCAAATAGTTGAACGATGCACAGTGACTCCATCAGCAGCAAGATCATGTTGTAGGTCTTGGTGCTGGTCTGTGGGTTGACTCTGACTGTTCTCAACATCCTTCGCTTCTGTTTATTCGAGATTTTTCTTGGTCTGCCACTTCTAGCCTTGACTTGAACTGTGCCTGTGGTCTTCCATTTTCTCACAATGTTTCTCACAGTGGAGACTGAAAGCTGAAATCTCTGAGATAGCTTTCTGTATCCTTCCCCTAAACCATGACGGTGAACAATCTTTGTTTTCAGGTCATTTGAAAGTTGTTTTGAGACTCCCATGCTGTGACTCTTCAGAGAAGATGCAAAGAGGAGTCACCTGTGTATGGGGGTCAAGGGTCACTGAACTTACCAAACCAAATTTGAGTTCCAATAATTAGTTCTAAAGGTTTTGAAATCAATAAAAGACAACAGTGCCCAAATTTATACACCTGCCTACTTTTGTTTAACCAATTATTGCACACTTTCTGTAAATCATATAAACTTCATTTCACTTCCCAAATATCACTGTGTTTGTCCCCTATATGATATATTTAACGCAATTTTTTTATCCAAACAATCAATGCTTTATAAAGGTAAATCAGGAAAATGAACAACGCTGCCCAAACTTTCGCACCCCACTGTAGCTCCTCCTCATTTGCTCTACCCCTTTCGTTGCCCCTCACTTGTGTGTAGTTTGTAGTCCAACCCTCTCGATAGCCCAGGTGTTTTTAGCTTGTTCTCTCTGTATTTATACCCCTTGTTGTTTACCTTATCTTTGCTGTATCTTTGTTTTCATTCTGGTTTCCTTTTTGACCAACAGTCTTTTGTTTCTTTTATCTTTATAGTTTATGCTCTTTCTTTGCCTGGGTTATTTTTGGTTTAATCTTGTTTTCAAATAAACCTTAAGAATTGTTCTTGCATCCTGTCTCTTCGTGTCCCACTACGTTACATAAATGGAGATGTGGGGTGGACAATGCAGGAAGCCAAAGGTAGTTTGCACAAAATACTTTTTTATTTATTCACTCTCTCTCTCTCTTTCTCTCGTTTGGGCACCTTTGCACCTGGCATAAGGACTCTAACTGTAACCTATAGCTAGAAAGCTGCTGGACAGCACTCATGAAATGTCCTACCTGCAGACCTGGTGGAGAAATTTCAATGCTTTTTATTGAGTGCCACACGTGTAAAGTACCATTTCTAGGGAACACTGTGAGCTTTGTTGCTGAGAGGGCAGCACTATGCTAACATTATAACCATCATTTTGAGTAACTGTTTTTTGTAACAATGGCAAGATCACTTACTTCAAGGCCTTAATGCACAGGCCAAAAGCCCTGTTTATAATTTAATAAAGAAGTGCCCTATGGTATAGAGTGACTGTGGCAGCTTTTTCATGAGGGCAGAGTTCTAGATTTTGTTAGTACCTGACTTAGGAGTTGGTCGAAATGTCTGTTTTCCATGGTCTGGAGATCTGGACTCTGGCCACTCCATAGTTACGAGAACAGCAGACACTTCTTTCTTTGATTGTCAAATGTTTTTTTTTTTTGTCTATTTCGTACCAGCTTCTTGACAGCTCCACATCCTTTCAGATCCACAGTGTTGTGTTGTCTTATATCGGAAGGATGTGCCAAAAACTCCTATGGATATTTTTTCTATTTCAGATCTGAAGGAGGAGAGTGTTTCTGTGTATCTGTACTTTGTCCTGCACGGTTGGTGGGAGTTTCTTTATCTCCATTTAAGAGGTTTCTTCTCTTCCTTATGCAAAAGGATTCTAACATATCTCATCTCCACAAAATATCTCCAGCAAAATGAATAACTTGGTACATAAGGTCCATTGTTGGCTGAAAGTAAATGAATTGGTATCTGCCTCATGCACAGTCTCTGATTATTTTACAGAACTTTATATGATACAGATACAGCAGGTAGAGATTAGGCTGAAATGCTTTGGAGTATTCCTTTAACTTTTACCAGTGTTTAACGAGCACACAAGCCAGACCCACCGCAAGGCTGAGAAAATAAGCTAAGGAGAACAATAACAAGAATGTGATGACGCACAAAATGTGATGTGATGGATTGTATTTTGTTCCAAATTATATTTTTATATTCCAGCACATTTAGGGAATGAGAAAAAAGGACAATAAAGAGAGAGAGGGGAAGACAAATAAAAAACAGAGAGATTACATTAAGTAAAGATGGGTATGGATTGTCGGACAGTTAGACTGTATCCGCCTCAAGGAAAGACTTTTTCTAGACCTCCTGTTAACCTGCAGGAAGCATGTTCACATGTCCTGAGATGGTGAAAAACACGAAGATGTGGACAAAGGTCAAGCCCTGTGGGGGAGCCCGGAGGAAAATGTGTATCTGCGCGTGCTTTCGGAGGAAACAGTAGTGAGCAGGTACAAACCCTATGAAATGTTACCATGCCAACCAGGCAGGGAGGAACATTTGAAATTCGTTTATTTTTTAATCTTGGAAATAGATGGTGAGCAGAGAAAGATGGGCTGAGATGTGTGTGTGCGTCTGACAGTCTAAATCAGTACGATAAAGGGCCGCGCTCCCCTCCTAAGCCTGGTTTCCAGCAATTGCAGTTTCCTTCTCTATTTATATACATAAATAATTCAGTCAGACTGGCATACCGGTCAGTCGTTCTGATGGCAGGTTTGCATGTTGCAGAGCAGATGACGTGTGTGGTGAACACTGTTTTCAACATTTTGTTTAAAATGATTTTGTTTGAAAATGTGATATATCAGTTCACAGGAAACTCATTACCTGCCATGTGCTCCTCTGAGAGTTGAGATGTTTTGAAACCCCGTACTGCACTGACTCTTGTCTAATTCATAAAAACGCCTTGTTTGTGTGTTTTGCCATGACTGCATTGACCAAAACCGCTAGCTGGTTTAAACATTCATGTGCTAAAAGCATAGTTTGTCATCCGCAAAAAAGAGCAGACTCTAAAAGCACGAGACTAATTACTACGTACTAAATTATTGCTAGTGCACTTTCAACAATTATTTCTATCGCCATGATTAACATGGAGGACTTTGGTGAAGACTTCCTTTCTAAAAGCCTGTTTGTGTTTGTAGTGACCCGCGCAGTATGTAGCCCTTCCAAAATCTCTGAATACAAAGAAATAAAACAAACCGTTCAAATCCATAACCTACATTCTGGATCATACATCACATACAGTCTTACAAAAAGCAATCCATATAGTACAAAAATACCAGTAGAACTTTTATAGCACATTTTTGGTGCTAGAAGTATAAAAGAATCATTCATTTCAGATTATTCATCATGAGCAAGTAGTATTTAAAGATGATATGATTTGAATCCAGTCCAATTTTTGTCAAGTTTCTAAAAATCCAGATTCTGTACATGGACTTGACTCTTTAAATGAGAAATAAACAAAAAGTGGCTTGTGTAGAGTCACACAACAATGGTGTGTAAATACTGTGTAATACCAAGATAGTATTAGTGAATAGTTTAGACACTGTTACTCATAGATAGCGTCCTTGTTTATCTTAATGTTTTACTTTAGAATAAAAGTGAAGACATCAAACTATGAAATAGCACTTTAAAAAAATAGTCCACTTAAAAACCTCCAAAAGGAACTTTACAGGAGGATACAACAACTTCCTTATCTTGCATTGGAGGTTGATATAACTTTATGTTTTATAGATCATTTTGGGCCAATTATGTTGGTCTTTCCATTATGAACATCCACTAAATTGGAAAAGTAACTAGAACTTTTTAATTGTGCAAAAAGAGATAAAAGTTATTTTGTGCAACAAAATATGTATAACAGGTTGGCAAAATGGCAAAAATATGATATTGTATTACATCAAGAGTATATATGGTATACCACTATATTATCAGTTGGAACTGTTAAGCGTAGGCCTGTAGAGTCTTGAACAAAGACACCCATAAACACGCATTCAGTTGGGTGTCTAAATTTTTGACTGGCACTGAAGTTTTTGCAATATCTTCACAGTTTAAATTCAACAAGCACAATGATTCTATTGAATAATAATGGGCCTAAACATTTTTAGTATTTTCGGGCCCCCAAATGAGCCTGGACTGCTCTGAGGGTCCAGCATTAAAGCAAAAGTACACTTTTGTGGTAGCAGTTGTTTCAAGCTGAAATAGCACAAAGAGATTGATGCGAGTGTGGACTTTGTTATAGTTCTCAATAGAATCAGAAAAGGAGGAATATGTTCCAATAAAGAAAACTTTTTTTCAAAAAGCCAGCTTACCAGTGTCTGCAGGGCACTCTGCTACTGCCTCACACGTATTCTAAGCCTGGGGTTCATCATTTTTCCTCACTAGAAGGGAATGACAGCATGGTTTTTATCTCTCCTCTACCACTCTGCAGCGTTCTAGCCTGGCGTCTGCATGATTGAGTAAACAGTATCGTCCTTCTCCGAGCATGTTGTGGCGCACACCAACGCCGCATGATTGGTAGAAAATGCGGCAGAGGCACTTTCGCAGGATACACTGCTTGAACGTCTCCCTTAATTGGCTTTGACTTTCAAGAATGTCAAAGAGACGTTTCAGGCCATTTTATTTGCACCAAGACAATCAATATTAAATATGAGCGCTGCCAGAGACTTTTTGTGCAAAATGTCAAGATTGTATTAATATCCACCAGCCAGTGGCCAACAGACCAGTCATTATCATATATGCGGGTGGGCACACTTTGTAAGCACAAGTGTTTCATCTGGTCCACTTGCAAGAGCAAATGAAACATCAAAGCCAAACCAATGCGAACAAATGTCCTCAAAGAGCTCCGTCTCCTGGACAGTGTCGGAGGTTACAGTCGTTATCCATGACAGATGAAAAGCACACAGCGTGACGTATAAGAGTTGAATGGGTGGCATGTTGAGCGTTTCTGTTTCAAAGGTTTTATTCCAACAAAGTGAATTTAATATGAATAGTCTACCATTAACACAGTTTAAAATCTGCTATTTTAATCAGTGGGGATTATTATTATTATCTGAGTCAGACGACATCAAATTAAAATATGCATTTTTTGGTGAATTCAGTCTTTCTCAAGGCTTCGCCTGGGGCACTTCCTGCACTCCTGTCCCTCTAGCAGAAAACTTCCTTGAAGTGTTATGAACCAGCATGCTTTACCCTTATAACATTCTAAATGTCAGAGAGCAAATCAAAGACATATCAACCACACCCTACTTTCTTCCAGCACCACTAAGTGTCCAGTTCAAAGCACACTGTTCCACACTTCTCCCTGCATGGACCACTGTCACTACATCTGGGTTTAATGAGCTTTATTGTTGTGACGAAAATAGGAACGACTGAGACTTAAATAGACTTTTCTGGAGATCTGACCTTCTGTGAGTTGCCTCTTTCAGAAGATTTCGAGCTAAAAGCGCCCAGTGTTCTTTATAGCTTCAGGCCATTTCAGCTCTGCTTAATATTATTCTTCATGTTTGTGTGATCTCTTCATACACACCCATCATTTGGATGGCTTCGAGTCTCTCTGGAGTGAAAAACAAACCAAGCCACAGACAAAAGTCATTCTAATTTAGATCAGTGCCTACTGGTTGTTAGTGTACTCCATCCAAAGTTGGAACTGAACATAGCGTAGTTACAGGCAGTCTTACCTTAGGCTGTATTTATATGCAATAGTTTACTTCACTTAATTTATTCATCTTTCAAAATGATGAACTACTTCTAAACAAAATATGACATTTGGTTAAAGCTCAGCTTAAGGCTGAAGAAACCAAAGAGCATAAGTGTTTTGTCCCCACCCCCTCCTCTTCTACCATAGCTCCATGGTGGAAGCACCATAGCTGCTTCCATTCCCCATCCATCCATCCTCCATCATCCTTCCATTCCAAATATACACTGTCTGGCCAAAAAAGTCACCATTTGGATTTGAGTAAGCATATACTTAGGAGGCTTTGATTGGATAAATAATGCAGTGATTGATATGTTTCAGCTAGGAACACTTCTTTTTAACCCCAACTGACGTGTGAGTAGCTTCTAATATTTTTAAACAACTGTGTTGGAAGACATATCCTGTGGTTGTGGATAATGTGTTATTTTGTTTCATAAAGGTCAAATTATTGGCCTACAGCAAGCAAAGAAAACAACTAAGCAGAAGTTAAAGTGGCTGGAATTGGGTTAAGAGCTGTCGAATGGATAGCATCAACTGCACAGAAGACATATGGTCAGAACAAAATCTTGAATGACTGTGATCAGTCATTTAAACACTGGATGAAGTTGAATCGTTAATCATTGACGGTAGAACTATGTGTAACAGTAAAAGTAAGAGCATTTCCACATGCACAGTGTGTTGATGTATTGATGGACAAACAGATGAGCGCTGAGCTAAAATGAAGTTGCTACTTGCTACTAAGGCTAATATGAATACGTACAGTGGGGTGCGAAAGTTTGGGCAGCCTTGTTAATTTTCCTGATTTACCTTTATAAAGCATTGATTGTTTGGATAAAAAAAAAAATCCGTTAAATATATCATATAGGGGACAAACACAGTGATATTTGAGAAGTGAAATGAAGTTTATATGATTTACAGAAAGTGTGCAATAATTGTCTAAACAAAATTAGGCAGGTGCATAAATTTGGGCACCAAAAAAAAACCTTAACTCAATATTTAGTAGATCCTCCTTTCGCAGAAATAACAGCCTCTAAACGCTTCTTATAGCTTTTAATGAGAGTCTGGATTGTGGCTGAAGGTATTTTAGACCATTCTTCTTTACAAAACATCTCTAGTTCATTCAGATTTGATTGTTTCCGAGCATGGACAGCTCTCTTTAGGTGACACCACAGATTTTCAATAATATTCAGGTCTGGGGACTGAGATGGCCATTCCAGAACGTTGTACTTGTTCCTCTGCATGAATGCATTAGTAGATTTTGAGCAGTGTTTAGGGTCGTTGTCTTGTTGGAAGATCCAGCCCGGCGCAGCTTCAGCAGCACAGTGACTCCATCAGCAGCAAGATCATGTTGTAGGTCTTGGTGCTGGTCTGTGGGTTGACTCTGACTGTTCTCAACATCCTTCGCTTCTGTTTATTCGAGATTTTTCTTGGTCTGCCACTTCGAGCCTTGACTTGAACTGTGCCTGTGGTCTCCCATTTTCTCACAATGTTTCTCACAGTGGAGACTGAAAGCTGAAATCTCTGAGAGAGCTTCCTGTATCCTTCCCCTAAACCATGACGGTGAACAATCTTTGTTTTCAGGTCATTTGAAAGTTGTTTTGAGACTCCCATGCTGCGACTCTTCAGAGACGATGCAAAGAGGAGAAAAACTTACAATTGCCCCCCTTAAATACCCTTTGTATAATTGGAGTCACCTGTGTATGGAGGTCAAGGGTCACTGAACTTACCAAACCAAATTTGAGTTCCAATAATTAGTTCTAAAGGTTTTGAAATCAATAAAATGACAACAGTGCCCAAATTTATGCACCTGCCTACTTTTGTTTAACCCATTATTGCACACTTTCTGTTAATCATATAAACTTCATTTCGCTTCTCAAATATCACTGTGTTTGTCCCCTATATGATATATTTAACGGAATTGTTTTATCCAAACAATAAATGCTTTATAAAGGTAAATCAGGAAAATCAACAAGGCTGCCCAAACTTTTCGCACCCCACTGTATATGGAGTATAAAGTATAACTGCTAGGGAGCATGAAGATTGGACTCTGGAGCAATGGAAAAAGGTCATGTGGTTTGAAGAGTTAGCAAGTGGGCACATCTTGGTAAAACGAAAGATAAGATGAAGGGATGCGCACAAAATGATGCATGTACCATTGCATGGTTCCCACTGTACAAGCCTCTGGAGGAAGTGTTATACCTGAAAGTAGTGAATGACCAGGTCATCCCATCAATGGGTTCTTTTCCGCAATGATGATGTGGGTATATTCCAAGTCCACAGCACCAAAATTCCTTGAGCTCTACTTGTGAAACAGTGGTATAGAGAGCATCAGGAGTTATTGTCCTGCATGAGCTCACCACCAAAATTCTGACCTTACCTTTGTTTTTGGAATGTGTTGTGGAGGAGTGGATTCACCTTAATCAATACAAGATCTCAAACAGTAATGCAGCTCTGGATAGAAATACATGTTGTGACAGTGTGAACTGTAATCAAAGCTAAAGGTGGTCCACTGAAATATTGGAATGTGTAGCCTTTTGTTTTTTGGCCAGGCAGTTAATGTCTCTTAGATCATACTGCTGGACATGCACTACAGTCTTACCATTGTAGCTACATGTCTGCTCATGTTTGAACCACCTTATTCTAATGACATGCTTTGTTGATTTTCTAAGTGAACACAATCTTAAATAACAATAGCAAAGTACAGCATATGGCAAAAAAATAGAACATAAAGTGTAAAGTACTCCATAAGCTATCATAATCATATTTTAATTTGTTAAATTCACCAAATAAACAGCAATTGTGTAAAATGTGTAAAATGTGCTATGCTGTCTTGTAGAGGATGTCCCAAACTATTTTTCACCTTGAAACATAACATACAATTTACCCAGAGTGTTCAGAGTTTTACATACACCTGTATATACAGGTAGTTGGCAAATAAAAAGCAAACCGGTATATATAAACAGCAGTATAAAAGAATGGAAACATAACAAGAGCAGATACTGCATGATCCAACTAAGCAATTAACATCCTGTCGTTCACTTTGACCTGTATAAAAATGCTGAACAGGTCCAGCTGCCATCGATTTTGGATCAAGATGGCAATGGAAAAAGATTTAAGTGACTTTGAAGGAAGGTTCATTATTGGGGCACAGATGGAAAACACT
Source organism: Prochilodus magdalenae (assembly GCA_024036415.1). Taxonomy (NCBI): domain Eukaryota; kingdom Metazoa; phylum Chordata; class Actinopteri; order Characiformes; family Prochilodontidae; genus Prochilodus; species Prochilodus magdalenae. Next base: position 1,059,919 of record JAMWET010004759.1, read on the forward strand.
TAACTGACTAGAGCTTTGAAAGGGACAGTGACTAAAGTACAATCAACATTTAGATCAACTTCAATAAACAGGTTAGAAACTGTAATCAAAAGCACATGTTCACTGACCATCTTCACTGATGTTCCTGCATTAATATGGTATGTAAGAAAACGGAGGAGCAGCTTCTCCTCAAGTGACTGGGAAAGTCAATGCAGGACGTGATCAGACTGTGTCAGGAGGAACAGTCAGTCTACGACTACATAGAGAGAGATATTATAGTGCTGTTGCAGTGTATAAAAATGCCATTACAAAGACGAACACACATTAGAGAGTTCATTGGTCCAGAAACCGTTAGCACCAGTCTACAGAGATATGTTAAAAAGGGATCTGGCCAGATGAATCATCCTTCATCATATTCTCTATAAGTGAGTTGTGAGTTGATGTACACCAAGCAAACATTACACGCCTCCTGTGGGAGGGGCTGGGGGGGATCACTGCAGATGGATACATATCTCTGTGACTGATCATTTTATTCTATTGATACAACATTTATAACATGATGAAAGTGGTCTCTTCCATGATTACCCATTACAGCCCACCAGGGATCACTGAATGGTTTCATTAGTATGAAAATGGTGTAAAACTGCCCTTCACAATTACCATATCTCAACTTGGTTGAACATCTATGGGAGGTTTTGTATTGATATGTTAGACAGTGCTCTCCACCTCCATCATCAAAACACTAACTGAGGGAATATCTCTTGGACAAATGATGTTCCATCCCTTCATTGCTGGAGGCTTGTAGAATCTATGTCGAGGCTCACTGAAACAGTTCCCATGGCATGTAGTAGCACTTTACTAAGTCACTTTAGGTTGGTCTAGGTTTTTGTGATGGGGGTAAAGCACTTTCTTATGCCAGTCTGTAAACAATCCTATGAGACATGGTGACATGCCACCATGGAAGTTAGTGGAACTGAGTATTTCCATCACTGTGGAACGGTTTTTGACCTTCAAGGCGCTTTTCGTAGCCAATGAAATTGGCCCATGTGGGTGTAGACCCTTGGAAGCTCTTGGGAGGTGCTGTGGCAGTGGTAGAGGAGAAGTTAATATTGTGAGTAAGCTCGTAGTGTTAGCTATAAGATATGTAAACTGGTTACATGTGCTGTATTGTGCTGAGTTGTGGGATAGTTTGAGAGTTTGAGACTATGACTATCTGTGGTTAGACGTGACCTGCCTGCTTCCCAGTCATTTCAGTCAGCGCTGAGTTGTGTCTCTCCCCTGCTACTGTGTGCAGTAAAGGGGCGGCTGTCTTATTCTGCGCCAATATTGTAGCTTGTTGGCAAAGAAGGAGACACGGGAGACATTATTATTTCCACTAAGAGAGGTGCTCTTTTATTGACACCAGCAGAACAGCAGGAAAGGTCACCTCTAGCTATAGAACTCCTTTCAACGGTAGACTCAGGTTTTCACTACCTAACTCCAGCACTTTGCCCAACACAAAATACGACACACATGCACACCCTGAACTAATGAAAACATCCAACCTGGCTTTGACAGAGGGACAGGGCATGTGGGGCTGATATGCATACCACGCCTCTAGCCCATTCATGAATTAATAGTAATAGTAATAAATCAGTATAAATTGTATTCAGATTTTTAAATATAAAGATCATATGAATACAGAATTATATGAATTTTCATTTTACCTAGAAACTAGTTGTATTAAAGAATGAAAAAAAGCTCTTCACATGTGGACACCATGCATTAGCAAAGTAAAAGAAAGTAAGAGCAATAACAAATATGTAATACAAGCAATGCTGAACAAGGACTCTCTTATTTCTGTTCAAACAATACCGCTCCCAAAATTGCCTCATCACCACCGCTTACCATCCCTACACTCACTGTCACTGCGGTCTGAACCACTGCTTTGGAGTCTCCTCTAGTATCTCATATAGTGATATGGAAGCTTTACACTGGTCCAAAAACAATACACTGGGTATGATGATACTGGCAAATGAATTGCCTCTCCTCTTCTCTATCTCTTCTCTTCAATGAAAAGTTAAAAAGTTATTTTTGTTCATTAATTTTTAATTAATTCATAATTAATTTTTTTTTTAATTATGAAACTGTTAAATGCAACAAACTATTTTGCACATATCTACTACTATTATTAATATACACTGTTCAATTGATATCCACTGATGCGTGATGTTCACATATGTGGACTGTCATCATCTGTCTGTCAAAATCATGTTCATTAGAATCTTTTTGACAGATAGATTTACTGTACATATCCACTGATGATAATCACATTGTGACAAGTAGATATGTAAACATTTTTGGTGCTTTCTAATTACATATTCTACTGTAAATACATTCCATGGGAGAGCCATAACAAAACATCCAACTTCTGACATATTGTGATGAATGATGCCTTCTTGAGATTTGTAGCTTTACTGATTGCTGTGAAGGGCAAGGTCAGTTCTAATCACAGCTTAATGGTGCCAGCTGATCATGTCTGCCTTCCTGCTGTGAGGAGAGCTCTTCATGGTAAACCTGCCTCCACCCACTTACAGTAGCATAGGCCACATCACTAATGGGTTACTCACCCGCATAAGCCATGTGCAGTGACCTTCACATTCAGCAGGCATGAAAAAATCAGACATGAGCGCTGACTTCTTGTCGTTTTAGCAGGTCAGGAGTATGATTTCAATTGTACACAATATAGACTATGTTTTACAAATCACACACCTTCCGATGTATTTAACAGCAGCAGGCCGACTTTTCAAATGTTGAACACTTGTGCCATCTAGTGTTAAACTGCAGGTTCACATCCAGAGATTTCTCTATGAATGGTTGTTTTAGAGATTAACAAGCATATTTATGATGTAGGTATAAAAACACCCGCTGAACTTAACAGTGCCGTGTCTGTCTGAAGGCCAGGACTCACCAAAGAAACAAACATGAACACTCGTTTGCCGTCTACAGGCTTACAAGGGTATGAAACACCAACCAAACCTTTGTGTTCATGTTTGTCCCTCCAGCGTACTTCTGCCTTATTAGTTGCATGCTGATAAACCACCAAATTTGGTGGGGGTGGGGCGGGGGGTAACTCAGTGCAGACTCTATTGAAGATGGCATATTATTACCAGAACAATCAACCACCACATCACCACAAACACCACATCCCGTAAACAAGCTTATCTTGTATGTGATCTGTCTACGTTGCTGTTTGATGGAAGTGCAGCATCTCTATGCTGCTTTGTTGGTAGTTTTATCAATAAAAATGCATTTAGTTTCTAGGGAGGGAGACCACCAGTGAGTGAGTCTGTTGCTTTGCTGTAGTTTTTTTTTTCAAGTTCAGAAATAAAGCATGACTAGACCTGTGACTCTAAATTTCTTGACAAAATACAGTACCAGTCAAAAGTTTAGAAATGGCTACTCATACTAGCTTTCTTTTATGTTTGGCTCAATGCTTTGCTAAGATATCAAACTGTAAAACTGCACACATGTAATTATGCAGTCCACCTTAAAAACCTCTAACATGGAACTTTACAGGAGGTTGATATAACAAAAAAAATTCTAATCACTTCTGGATGAATTCTGTTGGTCTGTCCATCATTAATATTTTAAATTGTGCAAGAACTTCCTAAAAATGGCTAAAGTGTGACCTTTAAAAAAGTAAAACACTTATATTTCCTGCGTCTGCACTTTTGCCGTGGACAGTTGGATGTGACTGCTCTTTCAGGAAAAGTTTTGCTGCCAGAGTTATGTTGCACTGACCCAGTTTGGGAAAAACAGCCTAACTCAAGGCTGAAGTCGCCAGCTTCTTGTTTTAGTTCCACCTTAAATGGTCCAACAGTTAACAGCAGCTGCCTGAGGCAACAGAATATAACTGGAAACTCTGAAGAAGCAGCTGGCAAATTTGAAGCTGACTTCAGCTACATGTCCGACACAGAACAGTTAGCACACATGTACAGGTTTTTGCTGAGTGTAGCTGGACGTTACCATCAAAAAATAAACCTCCACTCAGGTGCAAAGCTGACAGTCACAGCAGTTAAAAAACCCCTTAATTAGCTCTTAGCTTTCACACAATGCTGGCAGTGCTGACGCCCTGTGAGGAAACAAGGGCGCCCCTCTTCATGAAGGTAAGGCAGTGGAAAGGGACACGGTAGAGGGGGGGGGGACGAGTGCAGCCCCCCATAAAACGGACGCAAAAAAAAAACAAAACAGGGTCGTCTTATTTCACAGTTTAGTTTTTTTTGTGGGCACTCCAGATAACCACATTTATGTGCACAACAACTGATAAGGTATTCTGAAAAGTAGTATGAAAATAGTATTTCCATATGTCCTTTTCAGGTGATGCTTTAGTAACTGCCTTTCAAGTGATGCTTTGGGCCCTGGGACCAATAGGGGGCTCCCTAACAACTTCTGGATTATTACTGAACTATGCTGTTGTCTTTGCAGGCAGTGGAGCATGTGCCTCTTTGTGCCTTAAGGGCTAATAATTTAGCACAAGAACGGTGCTAAAATTAAGTGGATGCAATTGTAACACATTGTAACATGGCATCATTCATGATTCCTGCATGTTAAATGCATATTTGCACCTCGATTTCTTTGCCTTTCTATGACTTATTAAACGTTATATCTGCCATTCACTGAGTCTAGTCTTCTGTTCAGCCAGTGGGCCACATTATGATTGTACATGTTCAGATGTAATGACAATGTAGCAGATCACCTGACAGACTGAAGCATGCTTCTACCCATTTCAAGAGACAAACTTCATATATCGGTGGCTCTGTCTGCTCAAGTCATATCATTTGCTGATTTGTTAATAATGATTGTTTGATGATACACACTACTTTGACTGAATATTTGATGTCTGGATTTGAAAGCCTGGTGTTATTTTAGCTGGCATGCTAAAAAATAAAGTTAAGTCTTTGCTGAACCATCCAAATCGTTGTTCACTTGAAATATATATATATGTAAATAAATGTTCTTGTCATATATTGTTAAACATGTGTTACACATGTTATTATATAGTATATAGTGCAGTATATAGTGATATATGTCTGAAATATAAGCCTCATATTTAAAAAACGGCTACTTTCAAATGAGTTGGCCTATATACTATATCAACAACAATGTTGGGACTTCTCTTAATCTTTGAATTCAGGTGTTTTATACACAGCTGTATAAAATTAAGCACATAGTCATGCACTCTACCTTTACAAACATTTCCAAAAGAATGTATTGTGCTGACTGTAAGGCTCCTCGGAGGAGGGATAATGCTATAGGTTTGTTTTTTGGGGGTTGACCCTTAGCTCCAGTGGCACATTTTAGATGCGTTGGACATTTTAGACAATTGTACGCTTCCAAATTTATGGGAACGGCTTGGTGAAGGCCCTTTTTGTGTTTCTAGCATGACTGGGCCCAGCGCACAAGGCAAGGAACATAAAGGCTTGATCGAGTGTGTTTGGTGGGGAGGTCCTGACCTCAACCCCACTGAACACCATATGGAGTATAAGAATGGAGATTGCAAGCCAGGCCCCCTCGTCCAACATCAGCAGCTTGACCTCCAAATGCTCTTGCCAGGCATTATTAGTTTCCTTAGCAACACCTTTCAACCAGGTGTCTAAGAATTTTGATTTGTGCATCTTCATTGACTGCAAACTTAGTTTTACTGTAGAAAGTGTGGTGTTTTTTTTAACCTTGACAAGAAAGGAGAGTTAGGACAATTGTGGACCTTTATGCGGGAAATTGTCACTAGATACTGGCATTCAGGCAGTTCTTTTGTAAATACACGATAATTTTGAGGACAGAAACGTGATATGGACTAGCACTCACTATTAATATTTTTAATACTACAGCAGCATGTAAGAGAAAAGAAAAGAGTAAGTGTATACTAAATGAATACATGACCACCACAGTTTTTTACAGAGAATGACAGAACACATATTCGAATACAAACCCCAGGCCATTTCAAAGTGACCAAAAATCCATCTTCCAAGTACCCCTGTTGTCATAAATTAAAATAGCAACATTTAGCATAACGACCCACGACCGACCAGTCTGGACAACTTAAACAATACATTATACTTTGCCTTCAGTAATATTTAATATACTGCTACATAATAAATAAACCTTCACATACCCATGGATATTTTCTTTAGGGTTCAAATAAAGTATCTATGTATCTTCAACAGTTTCACTTCCATCCCACTTCATAGGGGGTGCTTATTTATTATTAAAGTGATCCTATCCATCTATAAAACAGTCATCGTTCCTATCCGTTTCTGATCTTGGTAATACTCATCTACTACTGCAAACCAAACTACGCCAAAACTACCAGAAGAGCACATTTTAAATAACATCAAATTGTGTTTACTGGAATAGTTACATGTGCATTACCTATTGCATATCAAATGCCTACTTAATATACTTTGTCTAAATAAGTATTATCCAGTGCTAATTAGACCTATACCTGTGCTACAGAATGCCATGTTGCCCTACTTATAATTTCAGCACAAGCAAGTTGTATGCTTACATTTATTTTGACTGCATTTTCAACAGGCAGGTATTATGGTTGCCAAATACTAGACTAATTCTTTATACGCAAAGAATGATCCAGACAATACACTTACTCAGTTCATTTTATGCTGCCCCTTTTGCCTGAAGTTATAAAGTAATTTAAAGTGGAAAAAAAGTAAGAGAACACACCCTCAGGTGTACATATAATCCAAAGGTCTTAGGTAATCAGAGGCCAGCGATGATTCTTTTGACCCAAGACGATTAATGCAGTTAGTGAAACAAGCTAAACTCCAATAAGAGCAGAGTATTGGACAGATTTAAGTTTCTTGATTACAGGCACATCCACACAAAAGTAGAGCGTCAAATGGGCATCTAGAGGTCATTACTCTAGGACAATAAACTGAATATGGCCTGAATAATATGGCAAACAAAACAAAACAAGATTCATTTGAGAGCACAAGTACTTCCCCTCGTTTTTTTTAATATACACCATTAGTCATGAAGAAAAACAATCAAAAGTTTTTAACAGAAAAGTGTTTTATTGATAATTCCAAAGTGAACTTCATTTTTGATGCCTGGGAGGATGTTGTTTTCCACATGGCTGAAGCTCAGCAATCTCACACGCTTAATGCATGCTGAATGATAAACCGAAAATTAGACATCTTAAAAATTGAAAAAGAC